>CM064493.1:38019169-38084956 GCA_032716605.1 Paralithodes platypus | reverse complement strand
CTTCTTCAATCGAGTTTGGATCAACTTGTGGAAATGGGCTTCCCCGAGACGTTTATAGACGTGCAGATCACAGGTTGATTCATTTAACTTTCGCCTAGACAAATCATCTCGCCATCAAAAACCCCGCGACTGACTGGCGTTGGGTAAATTAATAACTTTATTTTATCCTCCCCCTCAGTACTAACCCATCTGTTCCCCTACTAACTTCCTAGTCCTGCCACGGACATTAGTTTTTCCAGGGCAGTAGTTCCCTTACCCACTCTAAACCCACTGTTTGGACACTTGATCCTCAGTGTTTTGGGGAGGACAAAGCAGCCTAGAAGCGGTCACCTAAGATCTGCTGTTAGCTTGAATTTCCTTGGTAACTCTCTCTCAGTCTCTCCCCTCATCTGATCTCTCTCTCTCTCACCTCGGCTCTCTCTCATCTCCTCTCTCTCTCATCTCTCTCTATGTCAGAGATAATTTCAAACTGGAGTAGATATTTTCCAACACTCGTAAAATAACTCGAATATAGACCAACAAAGTGGAGTAGAGGATATCTGGCTCAGTGTACAAATTCGAAAGTTACCTACAATTCTCATTGGTTGTATGTATCGTCACCCCAAAGCTCCTGTGTCGTCATTTGATTATATCCAAGAAGTGTTAAAGTCTGTTTGTCTACGTAAAAAATCCTTTTTTCTTTTAGGAGACTTAAACGATGACCTGTTTTTTAGTACAAATAAGATTAGTAAAATTATAACTACCAATCATCTCCATCAGCTTATTCAGAAACCCACAAGAATCACTTCTCACTCTAGCACCCTATTAGACAGTCATAATTACTAATAACCTTAACACAGTACACTATGCAGATGTTGTATCACACTCAATTGGAGATCACGAAAAAATTATGGTGGAAGTAATGCTAGAAACCTCAAACGTCAACCCGTAATTAAGACTTTTAGACAAATGAGTAATTATGATAAAGATCATTTTTGTGACTTGATTATGGGTGAAACTGATAGCCTAAATAAGATAATGGATACTGATGATGTAGATAAACAGGTAGAAATATTTACAACTGTATTTATAGAATGTCTCGATAAATGTGCTCCAATAACGACAAAGGAGATAAAAAGGCCCTATGCCCCTTGGATAAACAACACCATTAAAACCGCAATAAGCGAAAGGAATAAGCTACAAGCTGCATTAAAACACGATAGACAAAACAGAGATCTAGAGTCAAAGTATAAAACTGAGAAAAAACGAGTCAAGTCTCTCAGAGCAGGAACAAAAAGTAAATTTTACGATGACCAATTTAATAATTGTAAAGGTGATACAGCATCAACTTGGAAATTAATAAAACAAATAGTTCCCAGTAATAAGAAATCTTCAAGTATCCAATCCTTTGATAACACGATAGAAAAAGTAGACAAATTTAACGATTTCTTTGCAAATGTAGGCAAATCATCGTATGAGAAATCACAAAATAACATTACACTAGACACAGATGAGAATACCGACCAACGATATGAGACTTCTACCACTGCTAACAATCTTTTTAGACTAAAACCAATTGACACAAATACTATAATTCTAACATTTAAGCAGCTTAAAGACACGAAAGCTTGTGGTTCTGATGGGATTTCTCTTCAGATGTTAAAAGATGCATTGTATGTTACAATATCTTACTTAACCTGTATAATAAACACCTCGATAGTAACTGGTAAGTTCCCGAAAATGTGGAAGCATGCTATAATTAAACCAATATATAAAAATGGAGACAAAGATTGTGTTGGTAATTATCGACCCATTTCACTTCTCCCAATCAAAAGTTTTAGAGAAAGTCGCCACAAATCAGTATATGTTGCACTTGGAAAACAACAATCTGCTTTCTATAAGTCAACATGGTTTTCGGCCAAATTTATCAACGGAAACAGCCCTCACTTTATTAACTAATAAAATATATACTAATATGGATAACAAAAAAGTGTCTTTACTAACACTGCTTGATTTGTCTAAAGCTTTCGACAGTGTCAGTCATCAAATATTGTTAGAAAAATGAAAAAAAAAAATATTGACTCATTCTGGCTTATGAATTACTTGACCGATAGGACACAGGCTGTGCAGTTGGGTGATACAGTCTCATCTACTTTACATGTAACATATGGAGTGCCTCAAGGCTCTCCATTCTATTTATTATATTTGTCAATGATTTACTAAACTATGTTAAAGATTGTTTGCTCATTCAGTATGCTGATGATACACAGATACTTCACTCAGGCACTCTGGATGAACTAACTAATGTAATTAGCAATCAGAAAATACACTCAAAATAGTGAAACAATATTTCCAGAGAAATGGTCTTATGTTGAATGCAAATAAAACTCAATGCATTTTCCTTGGCACTAGACAGCTTTTATCCCAAATACCCTCAAATGTATGTATACAACTCGATGATCATAAAATATACCTTGTACACATGTAACAAATTTAGGTCTACATATAGATTGTAACATGCTTTTCAACAAACACACAAGTGAACTGAACAAGAAAGTCATGGGAACGTTGATGTATGTGAATCGTATAAAAGGTAATTGTGACAAAGCTACTAGGGTCATTGTGATTCAATCGCTAATTTTAAGTTTGATAAATTATTGCATAATGATATGGGGTTCAACTAATTGCACTATATTAAATACTGTACAAAAATACAGAATTTTGCTGCAAAGGTAGCAGTGGGTGGAGCAAAAAAATACGACCATGTAACTCCGATAATAAAGGAATTAGAGTGGCTAAAAATAAAGCAAAAATATATATGATACAGCTATTGCGGTGTATAAAGAAAGGCATGAACGTTAATTCCAAACTGGCTAATACACTTTCCTATTGTTAATGAAATCATAAATAGTAACACAAGACAGCAAAACCATCTATATGTACAGGGAACAAACACCTTTTATGGTGAACGATCGCTTTTGGTAGCAGGTCCTAAAATATGGAATAGGTTGCCGAGATCAGTAAAGGACACAAATAACCTAAACACGTTTAAGCATATATTAAAAGATTATATTCTGAAACATGAAATGGATCTATAAAACAAAAATGTAATAATACTGTAACTGTAATTTTTGTTTTATAGATATTGAAGAATGTCCACAGTAACATACTAGAGATGTTTCTTATTGTAAATATGTATATATATAATGTATGTATTTTAATATTTGTTTAATGTTTTATGTGAAGAACCATTGTAAAATGGAAAAATAAATATTCTGATTCTGATTCTGACTCTCTCTCTCTCGCTCTCTCTCTCTATATATATATATATATATATACAGTATCTATCTATCTATCTATCTATCTATCTATCTATCTATCTAAAAACGTAAATTTTCTAATGTTAATGTTAGGGTTTTTACTCAGTTTTTCCAAAGTTACTGCTCAAGTTTTTATGGTTCTGAATTATGGTTTTATAACAAAAAGTGCAAACTTCCTCTTAAGCAATTTGCAATTGGTTACCACAAAGCAATAAAGAAAATGCTGAAATTAAAGTATTGGGAAAGTAATCATCATGCATGTGAATTGGCGGGACTTAATGACATTTAATAATTTAAAGAATTGGTAAAAAATAAAATTTGCTCACAAATATCTCCTAAAGCCTTGTAAGTTTTTCCAGAAATGTTTATTAAACCTTGATGAATACTTATCGTTAGGAAAGGAAGTTGACCATATCCTAGTACTGAATATGACGTATCAGATTTGAAAAGTAATGATGTAAGTGCTATCAAGTCAAGAATTATGTTTGTACAAAACCATGAACCTAGAATGCGGTAATGTATGAGGTTACTGTTATCTCTATTGTATTTATGTAAAAAGTTAATTGTGTTGCCTTTTATGAAATAAAGATTTGAGTCTGAATCTATCTGTATATATGTAAAATGTTACCATGTAACCTTTTATGAAATAAAGAATTAACTAACTAACTAACTATCTATCTATCTATCTATCTATCTATCTATCTATCTATCTATCTATCTATCTATCTATATATATATATACTGTATATTTTTACTGGTTTCCTCGCTCGTCGTCACCCACCGAGAATGTGTTAAAAAGATGGACTGAACACCTGTCTTTATTTGTATGTCCTACAGCAGTTCAGGTGTGGATATACAATATATATGTGTGTGTGTGTGTGTGGACAAGCTTTGGTGTGTTTGTAATGTTCATAATATTTGTAGGTTTATGTGATAAAGTACATTTAACAGATTATGTATTGTTAGACCTTCGTTAGGATAGGTACTATTTGATTAGATCGGGATACTGTACTAATATCAAGGCTCAAAAGCGAAAAATATATTGGTAAACATGCATATACTGTAGTGAATATACAGTTTCTACCGATTAATGCATAACACTCGTTTGTAGGTGTATGATTGCGTGTATGTGTATGTGTGTGTGTTTGTAGGTGTATGCTTGCGTGTATGTGTATGTGTGTGTATTTGTAGGTGTATGCTTGCGTGTATGTGTATAAAGGAAATCAAGCAACAACAGATCTAGTGACCCTTCTAGGCTGCTTGTCCTCCAAAACACTGAGGATCAAGTGTCCAAACAGTGGTTTAGAGTGGGTAAGGGAACATTGGAAAGGGAACTACTGCCCTGCCACTAACGTGGCAGGACTAGGAAGTTAGTAGGGGACATATGGGTTAGTAACTGAGGGGAGGATAAAATAAAGTTATTCATTTACAAACGCAGTCAGTCGCGGATTTGATGCGAGATATTTGTCTAGGCGGAATTTAAATGAATCAACGGTGCTGCAGGTCTATAACGTCTCGGGGAAGCTCCTCACACAAGGTGACAACCCGATTGAAGCAGATATTGTGAGATTCGAGTGAGTTAAAAGATTTAACCAATAATTTTGCAACCGTTTCCCCGCGTGTAATTAGATTGCTCCTTAGCGAAGTACTTACTACAGTTCATATTGTCGCTGCCTTTGATGATTTTGAACACTTGAATTAAGTCACCTCTTAATCTGCGCTGGGTTAAAGGAAATAGATTTACTTCTCTAAGACGCTTCTTCGTATGGTTTGTTCTTTAGGCTAGGTATCATTTTGGTAACATCTACGTTGAACTCGTTCTAGCTTGTTTATGTCTTTTTGGTAATAAGGGCACCAGCATTGAACGCAGTATTCCAGAAGAGGGTGGACTAAGGAATTGTAAAGGGTTAGGATTACGTCTTTGGATTTATGCTCAAATGATCTGCCTATAAAGCCAATTATTTTGTTTGCCTTCTTAACAACTTCTGAACATTGTTGACTCGGTTTTAGGTTACTCGATATTGTTACTCCCAGATCGGTTTCTCTGCTTACATTCTTAAGCTGAGTGCCATTCATCGAATAGTTTGCTTTCTCATTTAGGTATCCGATATGTAGTACTTTACATTTATCCGCATTGAAACTCATTTGCCAAATTTGGGCCCAATGTGACAATTTATCTAGATTGTGTGTGTGTATGTGTGTGTGTTTGTGTGTGTGTGTGCCGTACACATAGTTTAACACATGCACTTCCAACCTGTCACTTCCCGCACCTGAGAGAGAGAGAGAGAGATCCGACCTTAAAGGGGGGGGTATTTTTTTTTCTCGATTCCCATCTCTCACGTTTAGCCCCATTAGTTTTGAGATTTTCAGACGTTCATTCCATTAGCTTCGCGATTTCAAGACTTCGCCCCATTTATTTGTCAACATTAAGAATTGTGTGCCATTTAGGTGTCGATTTTTTTTAGCGTGATGGGGGTCGAGCGAGGAAACTTAAACACAAATAATTAAATATATAATTAGACCCGCTAAAAATATATATATATTTATGCATATATTAGATGAGAGACAGGTGGAGCTATAACTATTAATTGATACAAGACTTGAAGTAGACATGAACTATTACTAAGAGGTTGTAACTGGTGAGCTATTCTGCCATTACCTGTGACCGTAATTACTACACAGGTATCTTCAAACTGTGATTAAGTATTATATGATGAAAACCTACTTTGTCATACCTCTAATATATATATATATATATATATATATATATATATATATATATATATATATATATATACGTTGGATCCACCATGAATTTTGCTAACCTTTTGTACCTCATCTCTGAACCCCAGAGGAAAATTGTTAGAACTATTGAAAGCTATAACAATAAAATCCTGAATGCTGAAACTGCCATTGCCTTTAACCTCGTCTGTTTAAAAGAGAATCTATTACCTGGCTATACTAATATATATATATATATATATATATATATAGAGAGAGAGAGAGAGACAGAGAGACAGACAGACAGATTGATTTTTCTTTCTCAAAATGTCTGGCAATAGATAGAAAGATACATGGATAGATATTTGGAACAATATATTTAATTCCGTATACGAAGGCTCTCCCGTAATGAAGAGTTAAAGAAGCGACCGTAAAAAGTAATTAAATTGGCAATAGCAGGTAGACGGGGTAGATACTGTATTGGCTTTGAGTAGATCCATCCCCTTGATGAAGAACATATTGGTTGTCTGTAGTAGTTGGTAGATAGATAAATAGATAAATACATACATACAGAGAGAGAGAGAGTTACATACATACATACATACATACACAGACCACACCTACCCCGAGGTCCCTATTAGGCAGTCCGGCCTTACAAACTACCGGTACTTTTTTTGTTCTCTCTTTTTCATATCGAGAGAGAGAGAGAGTACAAAGGCGTACAAAAGTACAAAGGAGTACAAAGGAAATCAAGCAACAACAGCTCTAGTGACCCTTCTAGGCTGCTTGTCCTCCAAAACACTGAGGATCAAGTGTCCAAACAGTGGTTTAGAGTGGGTAAGGGAACATTGGAAAGGGAACTACTGCCCTGGAACTAATGTCCGTGGCAGGATTAGGAAGTTAGTAGGGGACAGATGGGTTAGTAACTGAGGGGAGGATAAAATAAAGTTATTCATTTACAACGCAGTCAGTCGCGGGTTTGATGCGAGATATTTGTCTAGGCGAAGTTTAAATGAATCAACGGTGCTGCAGTCTATAACATCTCGGGGAAGCCCATTCCATAAGTTGATAACTCGATTGAAGAAGAAATTTTTAGCTTCGTGTGAGTTAAAAGATTTACCAATAATTTTGCACCCGTTTCCCTGCGTGTAATTAGATTGGTCGATAGTGAAGTACTTACTACAGTTCATATTGTCGATGCCTTTGATGATTTTGAACACTTGAATTAAGTCGCCTCTTAATCTGCGCTGGGTTAAAGGAACTAGATTTAATTATCTAAGACGCTCCTCGTATGGTTTGTTCTTTAGGCTTGGTATCATTCTGGTAACTCTACGTTGAACTCGTTCTAGCTTGTCTATATCTTTTTGGTAATAAGGGCACCAGGATTGAACGCAGTATTCCAGAAGAGGACGGACTAATGAATTGTAAAGGGTTAGGATAACGTCTTTGGATTTATGCTCAAATGACCTGCCTATAAAGCCAATTATTTTGTTTGCCTTCTTAACAACTTTTAAACATTGTTGACTCGGTTTTAGGTTACTCGATATTGTTACTCCCAGATCGGTTTCTCTGTTTACATTCTTAAGCTGAGGGCCATTCATCAAATAGTTTGCTTTCTCATTTTGGTATCCGATATGTAGTACTTTACATTTATGGGCATTGAAACTCATTTGCCAAATTTGGGCCCAACATGACAACTTATCTAGATTGTGTTTCATATCGTCAACTTGTTCTTTTGAGAGTACGCTATTTGCAATTTTTGTATCGTCAGCAAATTTTGAGATTGTACGGGTGAGACCCTCATCTATGTCGTTGATGTAAATTAGAAAGATAATTGGTCCCAGCACCGATCCCTGGGGTACCCCACTACTTACATTGGTCCATTTAGATGCCTTACCGTTTATGAGAGAGAGATTATATAAACAGGTACTGTACAAGCTGCACCACCTACTCTCACCTTGATCCCAGGCTGAGATACACAGTGTTTCATTAATAATATATCACTTCCTCAGGCCATAATTTACACCACGGGATCTCACAAATTTACTCTTTAAGGGGGTATGGTTCACTTTTTGGTCGATTTTTTCATTTATTCATAATTTTTCTAGTTTCCTCCCTAGACCTCCATCAAACTTAAAAAAAAAAAAATCTATTAGATCCCCCTTGTAGATGAATTTGTAATTTTTTTGGTAGAAAAATGTCCCAGCCTTCGACCGGATCTTTCAAAATTACAGACTCACTATCGTTCGACAGGAAAACAAAATCGACACCTAAATAGCACGGATTAAAGGTCCTAACATTAACAAAAAAATGGAGTAGGTCTTCAAATCGACAAACTAATGGGGCAAACATCTTAAAATCTGAAAACTAAAAGGGATAAACATGAGGAAGAACGGCGAAAAGCCGGGCCCATCCCCCGTTAATATTGACAAAGAAATAGGGTGAAAGGTCTTCAAATCACCCAACTAATGGAACCAATGTCTTAAACAAATCTTAAAACTAAGAGGGCTAAACATGAGGAAGAAGGGGTGGGGGGGGGGGGGGGGGGGGCAGAGAAACCGGCCCATTCCCCCTTACACTTCGAACATTGACCTCACTTTGATCGTTTTTTCCAGTGACTGACTAGGGGTTTGTCGATTGAGAAATGTATTGCTTCTCAGCTTGAGGGAAGTGGTTAATAGTTTATACACGATAATAACCACACTTCCTTTACTCTGCATACTATTTCGTTTTCCATAAGCGTGTAGTCTATGTCAATTGATTATTGGTAGACTTTTTTGTATTATTTTATTTTTTCATCTATTACCGATGATTTTGTTATTGTCATAGATAGTGAAAGACTGAAAGTCGTCTTCAGTCAATCGGTAACCAACCCCCTAAAGTTTTAAGGGGGCCCCCTTGTCCATAGAACAAGAAAACAAATGAAACCGAAATAAATCAGCTTAATGAAAATTAAGTTGTCATAATCAGGCAGTGTACTAGGTCCTTCAAGGCAGTGTACTAGGTCCTTCAAGGCAGTGTACTAGGTCCTTCAAGGCAGTGTACTAGGTCCTTCAAGGCAGTGTACTAGGTCCTTCAAGGCAGTGTACTAGGTCCTTCAAGGCAGCGTAGTAGGTCCTTCAAGGCAGTGTACTAGGTCCTTCAAGGCAGTGTACTAGGTCCTTCAAGGCAGTGTACTAGGTCCTTCAAGGCAGTGTACTAGGTCCTTCAAGGCAGCGTAGTAGGTCCTTCAAGGCAGCGTAGTAGGTCCTTCAAGGCAGTGTACTAGGTCCTTCAAGGCCGTGTACTAGGTCCTTCAAGGCAGCGTAGTAGGTCCTTCAAGGCAGTGTACTAGGTCCTTCAAGGCCGTGTACTAGGTCCTTCAAGGCCGTGTACTAGGTCCTTCAAGGCAGCGTAGTAGGTCCTTCAAGGCAGCGTAGTAGGTCCTTCAAGGCAGTTATAGTCCTTAAGGCCGTGTACTAGGTCCTTCAAGGCAGCGTAGTAGGTCCTTCAAGGCAGTGTACTAGGTCCTTCAAGGCCGTGTACTAGGTCCTTCAAGGCAGCGTAGTAGGTCCTTCAAGGCAGCGTAGTAGGTCCTTCAAGGCAGTGTACTAGGTCCTTCAAGGCCGTGTACTAGGTCCTTCAAGGCAGTGTAGTAGGTCCTTCAATAAACATTCATCCTCTGCCTCAGAAATATAAGAATTTACCGCACATTGAATGAAAGTATTACTGGTATTAATTTTTGTTTTGTTATTTTCATATATTTTTTTATTACGGACAATGCCAACAAAACCTTCTTCAAGACATTAACCCCTTCAGCGCCATGACGTCTTTTTTACCTTTATTTCTGGCTAACTTTAGAAGATTTTTACAGTTTAAGGACCTAGGTTATTAAGAGGGTTTATTGAGATCGTATTGACCCATTTGAGTCGTAGAGGTAGATTACAAACTGAAGAAATTAGTCTAATGGTAACCAGAATATGATGAAAATTACGTAATGGTGGTAAAGGGGTTAATAGTTTAGCAACCCCAACTAAATATCCGACCGTCTCTTCCCGATGTTTTCCCACTCTCGGCTCACATCACTACATCATAAATTTCCACTCACACACAGTCTCTCTCTCTCTCTCTCTCTCTCTTTCTCTCTCTCTCTCTCTCTCTCTCTTTCTTGGTTACTTGGGAGTGCTGATAAACGAAAACTTAAAATCTTCCAATCAATGCACAGCGGCTGCAAACAAAGCAAACAGGGCACTAGGTTTCATCAGAAGAAACTTCCACTATCACAGCAAAGACATAGTTTTGCCCTTATACAAAAGTATGGTGAGACCGCACCTCAAATATGCTGTGCAGTTTTGGTCACCTCACATCATAAAGGATGTTAAAAAATTGGAATCTGTGCAAAGGCGAGCCACTAAGCTAATCCCTTCATTGAGAAATAAATCATATGATGAAAGACTGAGAGAAGTTGATCTATTTTCACTTAAGAAACGAAGGATGAGAGGCCAATTGATAGAGTGTTTTAAAATTCTAAAAGGATTCAGTAACATTAATCTAGATAAGTTATTCAAAAAAGCCGAAGACACATCTACAAGAGGAAACAATTTAAAATTATTAGGTCGGAGAGCGAATCTAGATACAACACAATTCTTCACTCACAGTGTAATTGATGAGTGGAACAAACTTCCAAATAAAGTAATAGACAGCTCCTCTATAGATACATTTAAGAAAAATCTAGACTCATACCACAGAAAAATTGGTATGGAGTAGGCAGTAATTATCACCGTTATTATTTGTTCAGCTGAAGAGAGCGTTAGAAAAGAAAAGAACAAAATAATAATACACAAATAAAAAAAAATAAGAATAATAAACATCACTAAATATGTACATACTACTAAGGGTGATGGGTTGGATGATTCCAATTAACCCCAAAAGTTACATGCTGCTAACAGCTAAGGCGAAGGGTTGCATGATTTTTTTAAATCTTTTTTGTTTTCCCTTTCTTTTTTTCCAATTCCTTCTGGGGATTTCGAAGCCCAGATAGGTTAATCACTTCCAACTTTTTCATGTACGGCAATTGCCGGAGGGAACGGAGGGTGGGGAGAGAGCCTTCTTCTTTTCTATCCTTTCCTTCAACTTTCCTTTTCTATCGGGTATGCCATCTCTACTAGAATTAAGTCCTGACCACCTCGTTTGGATCGTAAGGTATGTGTGGCCAGTGTATCTATGTAAGTCTATGTAAGTCTCTCTCTCTCTCTCTCTCTCTCTCTCTCTCTCTCTCTCTGTGTATGTTATTCACTCTCTTGTTCGTCAAGTGTATGTGTGTGTGTGTGTGTGTGTGTGTGTGAGAAATGAGTCACATCGTTAACACATAAATCCAAGTGCCAAAGTCGACGGTGGCCCACTCGGGAAGTAAGTTTATTTGTTTTCCCTATTCATTTTTCTCCCGTGGGAACTAACGAGTGGCTTATTATCGCTGCTCTCTCCTTTGTTCTTGTTGTTGTTGTTTTTGTTGTAGTTCCCCAGACTGTCTGGTCTAACAGTTTCGTGTCCAGTAGACCGAAGCTGCTCCAGATGCTCAGGCCCTTGAAGGGGCCAGGGTGAGATAAGATCTGTCTCTGGGAGGGCAGTGGGGGAGGAGATCATCAGCCCATGGGCGTGCAGCCCCGGGCCAATGCCCCCATTGTCCGCAGCCCTCCTTTCAGTGCCACCCAATCGGGCGATCTCGCCAGCACCTAGAAGGAAAATTAATCAAGTAAAAGAGACAGACAGCAATAGCTAAGGATGGGTACAGGATGCCGCACCTCACTTTGGATAGGATCAGCCCTACCTTTTGTTGTCGTTGTTCCTATTGTTGTTTTTGTTGTTTTTCTTCTGCTTGTTGGGTTGTATCAGCAGAAAGAATTTTCTTGGAGAAAATAAACTAGGAAGGAGAAGGGTTTGAAGCGTCTGGATGATTGACAGCGTTTGGCGGAGGCCTTCAGTGATTGGTAACGCTCTTTTTTATTTACCACAGGCAAGCGGTGCGAATAAGACGGTCGCGAATGGTTTATAATAGGAATTTCACCCAAAAGTTAGTTCACCATATTTAAATAGCTCATATAAGGTCACACAGATAATTCATTCCATTCTCCTGTTGTCCCCCCCCCCTCCCCCCATACTTTGAAGTCAGTTAAGTGAAGCTAAGTTTAAGGGGGGATGGGCGTATTTATTTGTTCATTTGTATTTATTTTCATCATTTTTTAGTTTCCTCCCTAGACCTCCATCAAACTTAAAAAAACATCCGCCCAAAACCCTCCTTCAAGATAAAGTTGTACATTTTTCGATAGAAAAATTTCCCGGCCTAAGGCCGGTTCCTCTTAAATTACAGGATCGCTATCATTAGCCAGGAACAAAATTACACAAAGTCTAAATATTGACAAAGAAAGGGGGCGAAAGGTCTTAAATTCGCCAAACTAATGATCCGAATGTCTTAAAATCTGAAGACTAATGGGGCTAAACATGAGGAAGGAGGGGGGCCAGAAAAACGACCCATCTCCACTTAAGGGCAAAATGACTTGTGTGCGAAATGAAGGGTTAAAGGAAGAGATAAAAGGGACCTAATTTATTGGTGCCCATAAATTATCATATCTTCTCTTTTCCTTTCTCTTATCCTACTCTTCCTCTTTCCCTGCCCTTCCCGTTCATGTCCCATCGTCTCCTCTTCACCTCTCTTCTCTCCTTTCCTTCCATCCTCTCCTCTCCTCTCCTCTCCTCTCTTTTCCTCTGCTCTCCTCCCTTCTCTCCTCTCCTCTCCCTACCTCCCCTATTCTATCCCCTCTCCTCTCCCTACCTCCCCTCTTCTCTCCCTACCTCCCTACTTCCCCCCTTCTCTCCCTACCTCCCCTCTTCTCTCCCCTAAAGCTGGTGCCAAGACAGCGTATTTTTGACATTCCCAAATATTTAGAGGTTGATCATGGGTACATTAATTATAGTGGTGGTGATGAATTTCCTGGTGGTGGTGGTGGTGGTGGTGAGGTATTGTAGGTGTGGTGGTGGTGGTGGTGAGGTACTGTAGGTGTGGTGGTGGTGGTGGTGATGTACTGTAGGTGTGGTGGTGATGGTGATTATGGTGATGATGTTGGTGGTGAAATAGTTATGTTGGTGGTGGGTTTGGTAGTGGTGGTGGTGATGTACTATAGGTGTGGTGGTGATGGTGTTGGTGGTGATTGTCCTGGTGGTGGTGGTGGTGAGGTATTGTAGGTTTGGTGGTGATGATGTTGATGGTGTGGTGTTGAAATAGTTATGTTGGTGATGGGTTTGGTAGTGGTAGTGGTGATGTACTGTAGGTGTGATGGTGTTGGTGGTGATTAGGGTGGTGGTAGTGGTGATATACTGTAGGTGTTGGTGGTGATATAGTTTTGGTGGTGGTGAGGATGTTGGTAATAATTATAGTGGTGGTGATAAATGTCCTGGCGGTGGTGGTAGTGGTGATGTACTGTGGTGATGGTGGTGATGGTGTTGGTGGTAAAATAGTTATGTTGGTGATGGGTTTTGTAGTGGTGGTGGTGATGTACTGTAGGTGTGGTGGTGTTGGTGGTGAGGTAGATATGGTGGTGAATGTCCTGGTGGTAGTGGTGATATACTGTAGGTGTGGTGGTGATGGTGTTGATGGTGATTATATATGGTGTGGTGGTTGTGGTGGTGAAGTACTGTAGGTGTGGTGGTGATGGTGTTGGTGGTGAATGTCCTGGTGGTGGTGATGGTGGTGGTGAGGTACTGTAGGTGTGGTGGTGGTGGTGGTGGTAGTAGTAGTGGTGAGGTACTGTAGGTGTGGTGGTGATGGTGATTATGGTGTTGGTGGTGAGATAGTTATGGTGATGATGGTGTTGGTGGTGAGATAGTTATGGTGATGATGGTGTTGGTAATTGCTAAAATAGAGAGGCACACTAACCCACATAGACCCAACCAAAAACACACTCACTTCCATGTACATTTGGGGTCACTTCCATTCAGGACACTCACATCGAAAATATGAAGAAACTAGAAACATTCACTAGTTGATGTTTGGGAATTTGTCCACATTTGTATATATTTTTGAGACACACGAACTTACACAAAGAAACTAGAAACATTCACTAGTTGATGTTTTGTGAATTTGTCCACATTTGTGTATATTAGTGAGACCCATGAACTTACACAATGCTTATACATTTATGGTTTTCTTTATGATATTATGTTTTCCATAATGCAGTTGGGTCTGAGTACATGATTAGATTGATATCCAAAATTCGAAAATGGATATTTATCGTGATTGTGTACTCAACCTTTAACTGTGTTGGTGGTGTGATGGTTTTGGTGCTTATGTTCTGGGGGTGGTGTCCCGAGTTTGAATCCCGGTAGGGCCGTATATTTTCATTGGTTTATTCAAGTACATTGGGGTTTGTATTTGATATTAATGTTAGAGAACGGTGTGTTACTTATTGATGGTAATGTCCTGCTTGGAAATTACTACAACTGTACAACGCTGCTATAGACTGAACTTCTATAGTCTATTCGTTGTAAGTAGGCGAGAAATCATGACCTCTATCCTCTGTAACTCAAAAAGGGCTAGAGCAAATTGGCTGTATATTTTCCACGTCTATTCCTTGACTGACTCTTCCCAAATGGTAGAAATATTAGCTCGATTACTCTAGTCGTGTTTGAGTTACAGAGGTTAGAGGTCATTATTTATCGCCTACTTACAGCGAATAGACTATAGGACAGACAATGTTACACGTACGCGCACATACAGACATACAGGCACGTGGACAGTCATGCAACAAACATACACACATGCATGACTGACCCAGCTAACAATATCCTTCAAAGCCGGCAGTCTGGAAACGCATACAAATGGCTTTCTTCCTGTCTATTGTGAAGCGTACCTGGTGTGTGTGTGTGTGTGTGTGTGTGTGTTAGATTATACATAATTGTGTAACGCTCAAACACGCACTCTCGCACATTTTACGGTCTCCATCTCTCTTCTCACACACTCACTCACTCTTACACAGGCAAACTCTCATGCACTCTCTTTCCTTATTCATCCTCTCTCTCTCTCTCTCTCTCTCTCTCTCTCTCTCTCTCTCTCTCTCTCTCTCTCTCTCTCTCTCTCTCTCTCTCTCTCTCTCTCTCTCTCTCTCTTGTCATCCATGCTGGTTCAAATGACGTCATGCGCACCAGATCCGAAGAGTTGATGGAGAAATATCGCAAGATGATCCAGCACTACAAAAACAAGTCAAGGAATATCATCATCTCAGGCATTCTCCCCAAGATCGACGCACCTGACAAATTCTACGACAAGGCTTTCAGCACAAATAGCCGACTAAAACATTTGTGTCTGAGGGAAGAAGTTGAATTCATCAACCTCTGGGACAACTTCTACAACCAGCCTACTCTGTTCCGCAAGGATGCACTCATCTAAACCCTGTGGGTTCAGCACGCATGGGTCGTCTCCTACACGAAGCAGTCCGCAGCCATGGATCAAAAAACGCCATCCGAGAAGAAGCAGCAGTGACATAAATCATCCAACGCCAAGAAAAAAACAGAGGCAACCGAGGACCACCAGCGATAAGGACCGAAGACAGCGAGGACCGAGGACAGCCATGAACATAAATGTAGATCCGACAAGAACCAAAAATATTATTAAAGAGCGTTCCGTGAGTTCTAAAATAACAAATTTAAAGGTTTTCTATGCAAACGCTCGTAGCATACGCAATAAATTTTCAGATTTAGAGGAGCTAGTGTTTACAGAAAATTATGATGTGATTGGCATAACAGAATCTTGGCTCAATACAGAAGATAGAGACTTTTTAGCAGAGTATTCACTTCCCGGTTATGTAATGTTTGAGAAAAGCCGAATAAATCGAAATGGAGGTGGCGTTTTACTTTATATCAAAGAAAGTCTTAACCCTACCCTCTTGTCAAAACCTCAAATTGTGAACGTCGACGCATCTTTTGTGCTAATAAAGAATAATAAAGGTACCAAAATAATACTTGCATTAATATACAGACCTCCAGCTCAATCAGTGCAAACTGACCGAGATATTTACGAACAAATTGCAGATGTAAGTAACTCACAAGATACCGTAATTTTTGGTGACTTTAATTTACCTGTGACCAAGTGGGGCGATACTCTTACTTCACACTCCGGACATGACTTGTATACGAACTTGCAAGAGAGTTCGCTTTATCAATTTGTTGGAACGCCGACCCGTGGTAATAACGTTCTTGACATTGTACTTGCAACAAAAGAAGAATTAATAGAGAATTTGAATGTTGGTGATGAATTCAGTAACAGCGACCATCGTACGATAACTTTCACTTTAAAGTTTACTAGTAATGAACCAAATAGTAGCATCGAAAAAGTCCCTAATTTCAAGAAAGCAAACTTCCATAAACTTAGAGCTATGTTTAAAGAAACTGACTGGAGCTTTTTAATTCACAATAACGACATAAATACATCTTGGAAGTTATTCGAAGCCACTTACCTAAAAGCAGTGCAAGACTGCATACCATCGAAAACTCGGCGTCCAGGCCATAATAATAAGCCCAAATGGTGGAATAAAGATATTTCAAACTGCCTGCTTGCTAAAAGATTTGCTAATGATAGATTAAAATCCTCACAAAATGACGAAGAACGGCTGAAATTTGTAGAGCTACGACGCAAAGCCAAAAAGTTAATTAAGCAAAGTAAAAAGACCTTAGAGTTACATATTGCGAATCAAAGTAAAACAAACCCGAAAGAATTCTATAGTTATATCAGAAAGAAAAAAGTCGTTACTTCAACTGTTGGACCGTTAGTCGATGAAAATGGAGAATACACCAAAGACGAAGAACAAATGAGTAATGCCCTCAATACCTTCTTTGCATCAGTTTTTACAACAGAAGACCTCAGTGATATCCCTACACCATCGCCGATTCAGATTGATAATTCAGATGTTCTAAGTAATATCACCGTTACAGAGAGAGAAGTATTGAATTGTTTAGATAAACTCAAGGTAAATAAAACGCCTGGACCTGATACAATCTCGCCTAGAGTTCTAAAGGAAGCTAAGGATGAGCTCTCTAAACCACTGACATTACTATTCAATAAATCCTTGCAGTCTGGAACTATGCCCGCAGTGGAAGCTAGCCAACGTAACACCGATATTCAAAAAAGGCAGCAAATCCCTACCCAGTAACTATCGTCCAATTAGCTTAACCTCAGTTGTATGTAAAATGCTAGAAACGGTCATACGAGACAGACTCGTAAATCACTTAGAGGAAAATAACATACTTAAAGATACTCAACACGGCTTTCGTAAAAAACGTTCCTGTTTAACAAACCTCTTAGACTTCTTCCACGATATCCTCAACCTCTACGATGAGAGTAAAGCTGTAGATATTATATACCTTGATTTTCAAAAGGCCTTTGACAAAGTTCCCCACAAACGTTTACTGCTAAAACTAAAAGCGCATGGAATACAAGACGGTGTGTTGAAATGGATAGAAAATTGGCTCAGCGACAGAAAGCAAAGAGTAGTCATAAACGGTAAGGCATCAAAATGGACCAATGTAAGTAGCGGGGTACCCCAGGGATCGGTACTAGGACCAATTCTCTTTCTAATTTACATCAACGACATAGATGAGGGTCTCACCTGTACAATCTCAAAATTTGCTGACGATACAAAAATTGCAAATAGCGTACTCTCAAAAGAACAAGTTGACGATATGCAACACAATCTAGATAAATTGTCATGTTGGGCCCAAATTTGGCAAATGAGTTTCAATGCGGATAAATGTAAAGTACTACATATCGGATACCTAAATGAGAAAGCAAACTATTCGATGAATGGCACTCAGCTTAAGAATGTAAACAGAGAAACCGATCTGGGAGTAACAATATCGAGTAACCTAAAACCGAGTCAACAATGTTCAGAAGTTGTTAAGAAGGCAAACAAAATAATTGGCTTTATAGGCAGGTCATTTGAGCATAAATCCAAAGAAGTTATCCTAACCCTTTACAATTCATTAGTCCGCCCTCTTCTGGAATACTGCGTTCAATCCTGGTGCCCTTATTACCAAAAAGATATAAACAAGCTAGAACGAGTTCAACGTAGAGTTACCAAAATGATACCTAGCCTAAAGAACAAACCATACGAAGAGCGTCTTAGAGAATTAAATCTATTTCCTTTAACTCAGCGCAGATTAAGAGGTGACTTAATTCAAGTGTTCAAAATCATCAAAGGCATCGACAATATGAACTGTAGTAAGTACTTCACTATCGACCAATCTAATTACACGCGGGGAAACGGTTGCAAAATTATTGGTAAATCTTTTAACTCACACGAATCTAAGAATTTCTTCTTCAATCGAGTTGTCAACTTGTGGAATGGGCTTCCCCGAAACGTTATAGACTGCATCACCGTTGATTCATTTAAACTCCGCCTAGACAAATATCTCGCATCAAACCCGCGACTGACTGCGTTTGTAAATGAATAACTTTATTTTATCCCCCCCTCAGTTACTAACCCATCTGTCCCCTACTAACTTCCTAATCCTGCCACGGACATTAGTTCCAGGGCAGTAATTCCCTTTCCAATGTTCCCTTACCCACTCTAAACCACTGTTTGGACACTTGATCCTCAGTGTTTTGGAGGACAAGCAACCTAGAAGGGTCACTAGATCTGTTGTTGCTTGATTTCCTTTGTACTCCTTTGTACTCTCTCTCCACATCGACACTATCCAATACGGTGTATTTCGGCTTCCGTGCTCTCCATCATTAACAGAGGACCAGTTTTTGGAAATGCGAAATTGCCATTAGGTTTGATGAATGTGTGGCGTTCTCTAATCATTTATATGTTAATGGAATTTTTTGTTTACCTTCATATTTATAGTATTGGCAGTTAACCCCTTCTGTATCAGCGACGTTTATTTTCGTATTTTCTGGCTACATTTAGACGATTTTATGAAGTTTAGGAAGGATATACGGTAGTTAAAAGGATTAATTGAGGTAGTCTGTAGCCTGTTAATGAGTAGATGTCCTTCCTAAGCTGAATATATTTGTTTCTGTCATTGCCAGAATATAATTAAATGGGTGTCACCGGTACTGAAGGGGTTAACACAGTGATCACGTTGACGGAATGGATAACCCTTCAGATCCAGCAGATGTCACCACCATTGTATTATCATGCTAACAGGTAAGGGGGGGGGGGGGAGAGAGAAAGATTGGCATTGTGAGTCCGTAAGTCTGTGTTTCATTGCAGAGTTTGTTATAGTCAACATTCTATGATCAACATTTTTCTGGCATAATTTTTGAAATATTTTTCACTGGTATCGGAAACTAGACTGATAATATATGAATGTAGGCAAAGATGAAATATTTTTAATGTTGACCTCATGAGCTGCCAGACCAGTGTTGAGGATAAATGTTGAGGGAAAAAGCGCTCGTGTGGTACCGGCTTAAGTCTATGTGTCTTTGCATGTACCGTTGCCCACGTAAGTTCTAGTCCTCTCCATGATCTTAGGCATAGACATATAACGCGCATGGTTGAATTACGAGTGTAGTTTCTGATGCAGTGGTTAACTTATCTAACTAGTCAACTGATAATTAAAATAAACCAGACTCGTAATTCATTCATGCAAATTTGACTTGCATACATAAAATCACGGCGAGGAACAGAGCTTATGTGGGCAACTGTACAATGAGTAGGTGTGTATTAGGACGCCTGGAGGACAACATACCCACCCATCAACCTCAACTTTATCTATATTTATTAGTGGAGCTAAATCCCAAAGGTTCCATAGTGACCATACAACAGGCGCCTGCTCTCCAGTCACATGTACGACATGTTTTTTGTTTTCCGATTCGTATAATTGATTGCTAGATATGAGCCATTGCTGACAATCCAGAGCATGAGAAAGATAATGTGGTGACACCTGCTGGTTCAAGGTTTTAAAATCCCTTAGTTGTTACGTAGTTTTGCCTTAATTTGCGTTAATTGATTACTCATTTGATATCCATTATGATTAAATTACACTACTGTAGGATTTTAAACAGTGCTTCATGGTATAACTTGGAAAATTATCTATTTTCATGTGTTTTCAACTTTTCAAAACTATTTGGGTACTTGCTCCATTGCTTAACCCGGCAAGCGCGCGCCATTGGTTTTTAGAAGTGCCCGCCAAGCGAGCATATTTTGGTTAATTCCCGCCTAAAATCATCATTATTCGATAAATATCGTTATTACTTACAGTATTCATATAGCCTACGTCTATTTTACGTTTAATATGAAGATATTAACATGTAACAGCAATAAAACAAGTGGGAATAGTATTTGGGGGGTGACAACGACGAACTATTGCTGACCGTCCATTCATGAGGTGAGAGGCATGTGAGACACACACCCTCCCCTTTCGAGGCCTGAAGCCAGACTGATGTCTCGCTAGTGAAGTTTCTCTTTTGCCACGATCTTTATATGCGTCCCAGATGACCTTGAAACCGGGTGGGAGATATTGGTGTGGTAAATAAACCGATAAACAAGATAATAAGATGAAAAATAGGTGATAATTGATGGGGGGGGGGGGGGGTTGACACATGTGGAGGAGTGATAGAATGTATGGAGGGAATGATCTCACTTAATCACATATTCTTTTGTTTTGAGTGCCACTGGGGTCTTTTAAAAGCCTTTTTTTAGGCTTTGGATCTTAAGAGTCCCGTCGCCTTCGCCCAGTAAAACCTCTTAAGAGTTTCGGAGCCGTTCCCGGGTTAATATGTAGACTTAGTGTGTCATTGTGTGTGTGTATGTGTGTGATATTTGTATATGTACCGTACACTCACAAGAATCATCAGTTAACCCAAGCGAGGCAACATAATGCTAGTATATAATATCTCAAATGTTTCAGGGCTTGGATATAAATTTTCAAATATTTGAATGAGTGGTTAGTTATTGTGGCTTGGTAGTGTACAGGGGTTTGCATGTGTTTTTAGTAATAATAATAGTTGTTAGTGTATTGTTCAATTACAGCCCCGAGGCTGAAATTTAAAGAGTGTCTCTTCACCTGATTACAGTACAATGCTTATACCACCTTAATTACGAGGTCACATGCAACCTTTGGCGACAGTAAGGTGCCGGAGTTGTGACCGTAGTACATACGCAGATGCATATTGTATTGGTGAAACTACGTGTAGGCTAAAACAAGTTCTTAGCAGCTTAGCTAGGAAGGGACCATGATACAATCCTTCATCGGAATGGCCCCAAAAGCTTTCGTATTCTGGAGGATTCGAACCCAGGTATACTCTCGCTTGGGCGGTTAACATATGGCGC
Source organism: Paralithodes platypus (assembly GCA_032716605.1). NCBI lineage: Eukaryota > Metazoa > Arthropoda > Malacostraca > Decapoda > Lithodidae > Paralithodes > Paralithodes platypus. Next base: position 38,063,634 of record CM064493.1, on the reverse strand, counting down.
GTTAGTACTGTATACTAGACAATCTTGGCCCATCCCAGTGTGTGTGAGGAAGCGTGTTTGTGACCAATGTATGATTTATATTTGCATGGGGATTAGGACTATTGTTAAATTTGTTTGATTGAGTTTTTATGCATAATTTTGTTAATTCTATTGAGTGGTGTACTGGTGTACGCTCCAATGGTTGAATCTGATTGATTGAGTTTATAAGCAATGTTTATTTATCAATGGTATATGGCGTTTAACCGACTACGTGGAATTAAACGATTTGTATTATTTTGGATGAATCCGTTGAATTTTCTTTAATCAATGTTCACTAGCCTCTTGTCTATCACAGTGTACCAGCTAATTGTGCAGGCGATTGTACATGACGTTTGACGATGTGAACTTCAGCCTGTTCATATAATACATGTATATGTACTGACAGGCACCACCATTTGATGTGGTAATTTCTAGGGTAAACCTCTGTCATGTTTATGTCATGTGTCAATAGTGAGGCTGGGGGTTCAAAGGGTTATGTATTTCAGACCTTGGGCTATTTATATAATTTGATATATATAAATTGATGCTGCATATTTGTATATAGTTTACAGCCTTGCCAATGGATTGAATACTCATGCTCCCAATGTATTGCACTGGTATACTTCGATATACTATAATTATAGTTTGTGTTGAAATTACTTTGAAAAGTTGACAGAATAAATATAAGCACCGTATGAGGAGGAGCACTTTATTGACAACGTTTCGCAGATAGCTTCTTCAAGTCACTGACCCAAAGAAGCTATCTGCAAAACGTTGTCAATAAAGTGCTCCTCCTTATACGGTGTTTATATTAATTATAGGTTATTTTGTAAAATGGAGACAAATTATCTTGACCCCGATTTAATTGTTACCAGTTTTGTTATCTTTGTTTTTCTCTTTCTAGGTATGTGTGTCAAAGCAGACGTTGGAGAAGTACAAGTAAGATTTATATTATATTTTCTTTGTCGAACCTTGAAATATGTTATTGGTTATTATAAGAAAGTACCGGCAGGTACCGGTATCAATTTTTGGCTTTTATTTATATTAAATTTGTTTAACTACGATACTTTGATCCTTTGTATCCTTTGTAACGAAGTTTAACGATCTATATTCTCTGTCGTTATTTGCAGGCATATTTTGTTATTTATCTAACGGATAACATAATTGTTGACGTCACTGGGAATACATTAATATTATACAAACTTAGTAGCACAGGCATATACTGTACAATATAGCAAACATAAGAAGTATAATTTTAAAGCTAACTTAAATTATTATATTTATTTTGATCCTTTAACAGTATATAAGCTGATGTTCTTTGTATCCTTGGCTGTATGACGTCAGCAGGGCAAAACTAATTGTATTTAACACACTGAGGGTTTTTTTCTGTCAAGGTAATTATCGTAAATACCCTATTTTAAATGATATGTAATCATAATAAGATCCCACCCTTTGAATTTCTGAAAAAAATTGTTTACTGACACACACACACACACACACACACACAAAAGTGGGGTAAAATTTCCTATTTATAGTAATCAAATAAGTTGATAAATACTGCAGTGTCACAGTGTCTGGTGATCTTTAATCAAAACTAATTGTTATTATTAATTTTAGAATGGGGGATATACTGTATATTTAATACAGGTTGCCGAAAAATAGATGTTAGCCTGCGTAATACAGTACCGGTATGTTGCAATAAAGTACAATAATATACCTTTTTACATTTTACGAGGACAAGGTACACTGCATTGCAAGCAACGTTGCTTATAATTCAGAGAACAAATACAACCCCAGAAATCCAGCAAGCGCAGCCGGCCTCTTGGGAGCTGATCAAACATTGACTTATAAAGAACTCGCGAATAACGAGACCAGCACCGCGGATAACAAGTCACACCACCATGCTATTGTAAATTTCGAACCAGATTAGGGGGAGATGATTCACTTTTGGGGGGATTTTTGCATGTATTCATTATTTTTCTAGTTTCCTCCCTAGACCTCCATCAAATTTAAACAAACATCCATTAGATCCCCCTTCTAGATTAATTTGTACATTTTTCAGTAGAAAAATGTGACGGCCGAGGGCCGGTTCTTCTAACATTACAGGCTCACTATCGTTCATCAGTGAAAAAATCGACACCTAAATAACACGAAAGGTTTAAATATTGACGATGAAATGGGGCGAAAGGTCTTTAAATCGACTAACTAATGGGACAAACATCTTAACATAACTAATGGGGCTAAACATGAGGGAGAAAGTGGTCCAGAAAAGCGGTCTGCCTCCCCATAAGTATTTTATGCTTGAATCGAGTGAAAATATTGCAGTATGTCAACAAGTCTGGGCCTATTTTTTGAAGCTACCTTCCCTAATAATTGTAATATTGTATGTATGTATGTATTGTATGTAGTGTATGTATGTATGTATGTATTGCAGTGTATGTATTGTATGTATGTATTGTAGTGTATGTATGTATTGTAGTCTATGTATGTATGTATTGTAGTGTATGTATATTGTAGTGTATGTATTGTATGTATGTATTGTAGTGTATGTATGTATTGTTTGTATGCATACGTCAGGTGTTACTAGCCCTGCGTAACGGAAAAATATATGTGCTCATAATTAATTAAGGGGGGTCACCGGCTTTTTTTTTATCTTTCTCTCCTTTTCTCTCTTTCTCTGGCTTGTATCTATTCGGCCCCATTCAGCCAACTGTTTTAAGACGTTTATCCCCATCTAGATGTCGATTTCTTCCTGGCGAGCGATAGCGAGCCAGCATTGTATGGAGAAATCCGGCTTCGCCGGAGACATTTTTCTATCGAAAAATGTACAAGTTTAGCTTGATGTCAAAACAAAAATATATATATGCTGGCGTAGTCATGTTTGAGAGAGAGAGAGAGAGAGAGAGAGAGAGAGAGAGAGAGAGAGAGAGAGAGAGAGAGAGAGAGAGAGAGAGAGAGAGAGAGAGAGAGAGAGAGAGAGACCCTAGAACCTGATAGTGAGTTAGAGTGCCTGCAGATGGAGTGTTGTAAAGTTCAAAGTGCCTTATCAACGTATGTAAATTAGTATGACTGATGCCCTCCTCTCATCTCTGTTTAACTTGTATCCACTTGTTTTGGTTAGTTTATTGGTAAATACAATTGTCTTCCTTCTAGTTATATTTATATATTTATTTGTTTATGTTCTTTATTTTTATACTTTTGTTGTGTCCAGTGTTATGTGTTAGTGTGTCAGTGTTCGGTGTTATGTTATGTTCATAATAACAATACATATTCAAAGCCTTTGGATAGAGTCTGGCACAAATCCCTAATTTCCAAAATACCATCCTTCGGTTTCTATCTCTCTATCCGTGCCTTTACGATAATTTCCTTTCTAACCATCCCACAGATGCAGTTGTGGCTGCCCATCGCTCACTTTCTCAACCTATTAACTCTGGTGTTCCTCAGGGTTCTGTCTCATCTCCAGTTCCGTTTCGATTTGGCTATTAATTACTGATCTTCTCAACTGGTCCTCTAGTCCTGTCCTCTCATATGCTGATAATTCTACCTTAAACTATTCAACTAGTTTTCCACAAACTCGCGGCCAAAGCACGCCTATAATTTCTGAGAGAGAGGAAAATATCTACAATGAATAATTGGCCAGTTTCTTATCTTGAAGAGTATGCGTTCGTTAAGGGAAGGCTTAAACAAATTCAGATTGTATGAAACAATTGTATACTTAGGAGAGAGAGAGAGAGAGAGAGAGAGAGAGAGAGAGAGAGAGAGAGAGAGAGAGAGAGAGAGAGAGAGAGAGAGAGAGAGAGAGAGCTACATAGAGCTACATAGATACACAGACCACACAGACTTCAAGGTCCTTACTAGGCAGTCTGGCCTTACAAACTATATATATATATATATATATATATTGTTACGTATCTTGATCCTCAAGTGGTTAACTTGATGAATCTAGATAGCACAGAGATATATATTAAGGTATCAGTCAGCTGAAGGCAAAACAAAAGTAAAATCTAATAAAATAATTTCCTGTTGTTGCTTCCTTTCCTTTTGGATCTTAGGACTTAGTATCCTTTATTGACTGATACTCTTTAATTATGAAAAATACTGAAACTAATTAAAGTCATGTAGTATTTATAAAGAATTATTATTTAACCGAAGCTTAGTAGGCTATGGTTATGAACCGAAGAAGTTATATCTAAAGAAGGACTATTAATTTTATAAAAAGTCTTGAAAGATAAATATTAAAGTAAGAATATTTCTGTCTCTTACCCTTTTTGAACTGAATAGATAGTTTTCTTATATGTCCTTTTATTTATATTTAATGTAATTATTCTTGGTTCTTGTCTTACGTTAATAGTATTATATTATTATTATCATCAGGATTAATATCAAAGTCACATAAAAAGTTAGATATATATTTAATAATTAGTTAAATTTATTTCTTAACCACGTAACATTGAGGTTTGATTATGAGTAAATAAAGTTACAGGATCGTTTCATAGATTCGATTCAGGTCTCACTCAAATAATATGAAAAGCAAAATATAATATTTTGAAGCAAAAGAATTTTCTTCAGCTTAGAAAATCACTATCAGTAATATTAACACAGCCATGTTAGTCTAAGGCGATATTACTAATACGAGACAATAGCATCACCGTACTAAGCACCATTAAGCACTGTAAGCTTAATTCAAAGAAAATGAAAGAACTCGTAAGTATTAATATAAAACAATAGTATTACTTTCATCATAACCCAATTACTTAAAGAGTTGCTTTAGTCCACAAGTTAGTCAACTAAAATAGTTAAGTACATAATAATAGCATTAACGTTAATTCCCAATTAAATAGTTAAACACATAATAGTAGCGTTCACGTTAATTCGCAATTAAATAGTTAAGCACGTAATAGTAGCGTTCACGTTAATTCCCAATTAAATAGTTAAACACATTACACACATTAAACACATCACGTTAATTCCCAATCACATATCTCACTAACCAACATAACGTAAGTGTTTACACCGAACACACTTAACACACATTTATATAATCTGACTGACAGTCACAATCCCATTATAATACTTCACCCCGTCTTCCTCCAGCTGCAAGTTCACCTTCCCCAACTCCAAATGAGACTGATTTGAATGCCCACAACTCGGGTCTTATATACCAAACAATGATGGTGTAGGAACGAATCAGGAGGCGAGTGATGGTGCGCGCTCCAATCATAGCTCCTCGAATCACATAACAGGTGTCTGGTCCACTCACAGCTCCTGGCGTCGATCATACGTCATAGCATCGGTCATCGAGGTGTGAAGGCTAGCATGCTGGTATGGGGCGAGATGGTTTGCCCACTCGCTCGTTCGCTAGCTAGTCTGCTTCACCACTTGGGTAGTTTGGCTCCTTGAACTCTAATTCTAACTCTTAAATTAACATACAGGGCTCCGTATGTCAGAATATACATACATACATATACACACATATACACATACATACATATATATACAGTATATATATTCATATATATATACATACTGTGCAGTGCACATACATAGAGAGAGAGAGAGAGAGAGAGAGAGATAGAGATAGAGATAGAGATATATTCCATACAAGGTCACACTCATTGTAACATTAGGTAAGGAATGTGGCTCAACTCCTACTCGGTAGGGTGCCTGTCTACTTAAGGGAGCCCACCTAGCTTTTCTTCTCTTTCTCTCCCTCTCTCTTTGGCTTGTATCCAATCGTCCCCATTCAGCCTACTGTATTAAGACGCTTAACCCCATCCAGGTGTCAATATTTTCCTGGCGAGCGGTAGCGAACCATCATATATACAGTATATATTTGTTTTACAGCTAGCTAAATTTGTAAATTTTTCGATAAAAAAAATTCTCCGGCGAAGCCTGATTTCTCCATACAATGCTGGCTCGGTATCGCTCGCCAGAAAGAAATTGACACCTGGATGGGGATAAACGTCTTAAAACAGTTGGCTGAATGGGGCCGAATGGATACAAGCCAAAGAGAGAGGGAGAGAAAGAGAAAAAAAGCAGGTGACCCCCCCCCCCTTAACAAAAAAAACCTGCCCTTGAATAATTATTGCACTGGGTTTGGGGAGGGGGTTTCTATGTGAATGGTTTAATTTCAGTTTGCATCATACGGTAGCCTTAATTATGGCATATATTAAAACCTAGACATATGTGATTGATTAAGACGTTGTAGTAAAAATTCACGTTCTAAGTTCAATGAGATGAGTTAGAGATGTAGTTTATTTGATTAGCCTACACACATATGATACAATAGGTTAAATAGTTATTGAGTGTATGATATTGTTGAGTGGTGTGGTCTATAGGCAAAGAATCCAGTAAGATACCTGAGGTAGCCCAAGGGCATACTAATATTATATTGACTTTTTTCTCTCTCTCCGTATGGATACTACATTCTTATAATTATGTCGACAAGGTTACCTGTGCACTGATGATAAATATCTCTCTCTCTCTCTCTCTCTCTCTCTCTCTCTCTCTCTCTCTCTATATATATATATATATATATATATATATATATATATATATATATATATATATATATATATATATTAAAGAAAGATATTATTAAAGAAAATGTATTACCTGGCTTTACCAACATAAAACTTCACGAGAATGCCAGACATCGCACCAGCACCCTCCAGTTTCGTGAAGAACTGGTGAAGGACCAAATAATTGAAAAACGTGAGCTCGCCAACAACCTTCGTAAAGAACGAGATGCTCTTTTACGGATTTGGGAAGACGAAACCCCTCCAGACCACCTCAAAGCCGAAATCAACGCAGCCCTCGAACAACTCCTTGAACAACACAGAAGACAAGCCGAAAACACAACCATAAAAAAGCTTGCCCGTCTTTATGGCGGAAACTTAAAACTACCCAAACCAACAAAAGGATATATAAACCTTACTAACACCATTCTGACCCTGGACCAAGAAGACCTCCTCAACAAAGGCCTCAACTGCCACTACAGCTCCAAACCTGGCCCCCACCGGAAACGCCTAGAAACGGAAATCCTCCTGGACGACATCCTACGACTCAAGAAGGATGGCAAGGTCACCACTACTCCCGCCCTACAACCTACTCTCCTCGCTGAAGCCGCCAAAACCAGAGGAACTCACCATAGCAAAATACTCAACAAACAACACTTCCAAGCTGCCAAACTATTAAGAGACAACCCCAACATCATCATCCGTCGTGCGGATAAAGCTTCCTGCCTCGTGATCCATGACAAGGAGGAATATCTTAGAAAAATGGACGTCCGTCATCTTAAGTGACAACACTAAATTTAAAAAGATCACCCGCAACCCTACCGACGAAATCAAACGTACTGCCAACACCACCATCACCGCCATCAACGCCAAACAAGGAGGGATCCACCTTAAAAAACTCGTCGGAGAATACACCCCTGGTTATGCGTACGGAACCATCAAAACACACAAACCGGGGAACCCCCTCCGCCCCATCATCTCCCAGATCCCCACTGCCACCTACCAGATCGCCAAGGCCCTGAACAACCTCCTCACCCCCTACGTGCCCAGCCAATTCAACCTTAACTCAGCCCACGATTTCTTGGAAATTTTACGAGACGCCCCCCGTAACAACAACCACAATCGCCTCTCTCGACGTAGAAAGCCTGTTCACCAACGTGCCAGTGGATAGGACCATTGACATGATTCTACGTCGAATTTATCATTGCCCTGATACACCTACACTGGACATCCCGGAGAAGGCCCTGAAAACACTACTGGAGCTATGTACCAAGGAGGCCCCCTTCCTTTGCCCCCGGGGCAACATGTACAAGCAGATAGACGGTGTGGCGATGGGCAGCCCCCTAGGAGTTCTTTTTGCGAACTTTTTCATGGGTACCATCGAGGAAGAGCTCCTAGCTGCCCAACGACCTGCCGTCTACTGTAGATACGTGGATGACATCTTCGTGCAAATCAAGGACCTCCACGAACTACAGGAACTCCAGCGTCGCTTCATGACCTCCTCCGGACTTAACTTCACCTTTGAAAAATCTAACAATGGACAACTCCCCTTCCTCGACATCCTCGTAGCTCTGAACGACCATGGGTTCAAAACCACCGTCCACATTAAACCAACTAACACAGGACAATGCCTCAACGGCGATAGTGAATGCCCCCGCCGTTATCTTCTATCCTCCATCTCCGCCTATGTTAGGAGAGCCCTCACGCACTGCTCTACCTGGGCCGACACCCACCAGGAACTAGAAAGACTATCCCAAGTTTTAGTAAATAACGGATACTCCAACTCCGACATCTCCAGCATCATCAACCACCATCTTGAAAAATGGTACACCCAAAGCCCTCCCAACATTGACCCCCCCAATGAAATTAAGATCTTCTACCGCAATTACATGTCCTCTGAACACAAAAATGACGAGGCTGTCTTAAAAGAAATAATCTCCAAGCATGTCCACCCAACCAACCCGGAAAACAAAATCAAATTAATAATTTATTACAAATCCCCCAAGACCTCCAACCTCGTTCTCAGTAACAAACCAGCCTCCACCAAGATAAAGAGCCCGATGACCGACGATCACGTCATTTACCAACATACCTGTAATTATGAGGACTGTGGACCTCATTCCTATATTGGTATGACGCAGACTCGTCTTTCACGTCGGTTAACTCTTCACCTTCAGGCTGGAGCCATCAAAGACCACTATCTCACCCCTAACCACCCTCACCTCACACGCAACGAGTTAGAGAAACACACCACCATACTCGATAAAGAAAGTGACCCAAGGAGATTACCTATACTCGAAGCTTTATATATCCAAGCCTTACATCCCAACATCAACAACCAAACTCTGGACCTTCAGATCCTTCCTTCTGCCAATAGGCACTACCCTACAGGACCTAACACCCCTCCTCGCCCCACGGTGCCCTTGACGCAGCCCCCCGCGCTACCTCCTTCAGCTTCGTCTTCCGCAGGCGCCACACAACTTAGGCCACGCCCCTCGACACGCAGCCAATCAGCTTCGACCCCACCTACCGACCACCATCCCGCATCCAGTGCGCATGCGTGAAGCGGTTCCCCCCTTTCTCTCTCCTAGAATACCCCTCCACCAATAGCAGACTTTTGCCCCCTGTTTTTTCGCCTCCTCTGATCCTCCACCCTCTATATATACCCTTCCTGTTTACCTTTTATATCATTCCTTCCTTACTTGATAATGCTGGTTGTCCAGTGAAACGCGTCGTATATCCTGTATCTTCATGTACTTTAATGTAACCCTGTACCACCATGAATTTTGCTCATCTCCTTCATCTACTTCCTGCCACCCAGCGAAAACTCATCAGAGACCTGGAAACTTTGAATAATAAAATTTCCAACGCAGAAATTGCCATTTCTTTCAACCTCGTATGTATTAAAGACAATTTATTACCTGGCTTTACCAACATATATATATATATATATATATATATATATATATATATATATATATATATATATATATATATATACTGTATATTATATTAAGTATATATCACAAATACACGTGAGCCACTAAATGTTTCTAATATATATATATATATATAACGAACCGCCCCCATGCACCTCGGTCCCCAGTCTGTCGACACCCCTCCTCCCAACCAGCACCACCTTCATCCACATACTTCCTCACTCCATCCTTCTACCTCTCCTTCTCTGTCCTTCCACCTCGCTCTCGTACACCCTCTTAGTCATTATCTCGCTTCCCATACGTTCCATATGGCTGAACCATCTCAAGGTGTTCCTTTTCACACTTTGTAGCACATCTACCTCCACACCACACCTTCTTACCGGTACTTCCTCATTCGTCTGTCTATCCCTCCATGTAACTCTGCACGCACTTCTTAAGTAACTCATTTCCACCCCTCTCACTATTGGGCTGAGTCTCTCAACCAACGTCCATGCTTCGCTTCCGTAAGTCAGTATCGGGATTACCACACTGTCATGCAAGGACTTCTTCACTTCCATACTGACCACCCTATTACTTGTTACTGCTTTCAGCGTTCCTACAACCCTCTTTCCCTGCTGCACCCTCTCCCGCACTTCTTCATCCATAGTCCCATTTTTACTCGACACACTGCCCAGATACTTAAATGAGCTGACAATCTCCATAGCCTGACCGTTCAACTTCACCTCACACTCTGTGGCTTCACCCCTTTCGAAGACCATAACCTTACTCTTCCCAGCATTTACCTTCAGATTCTGTTTTTCGCACACTGTTCCAAACATATTTACCAGACCCTGCAACTCCGATTCATTATCGCTCATCAGAACTCTATCATCAGCAAACAGCATTTATATAATTATATACCGGTATATATATATAATGTATATATATATATATATATATACCGGTTATATATATATATATATATATATATATACCGGTATATATATTATATATATATATATATATATATATATAATATATATAATATATTATATACGGTATATATAGCCTATATATATATTTTTTTTTTTTTTTTTTTTTTTTTGGAGAGAGAGAGAGAGAGAGAGAGAGATCATGATGTGTATAGGTAGCGCCAACGAACTTGACAATAATCTTGACCCCTTAACTTCTTATAACTCAAAATTAATTAAAGCAATCGGGCTGTAATTCCTCTCATTTGGGAAGAGTCCACCAGGTAATAGGTGTGGATATTTACGGCCAGTTTGCTCTAATCCCTTTTGAGTTACGAAGAGGTCGGGGATCGAAATTATTGTCAAGTTCGTTGGCGCTGCCTATAGTGACTTTAACCTCTCTTGGACACCCGGATAAGTTACATAGATGAACAGTGCATTCAAACTTAAGGTGTTATTCCTTTTGTTTTTCCCTAATCTGTTCCTCCATTGGTAGTATTTGTCCTGCCTTGTCATTCTCTTTCTTTCAGCTGCTTGGCATGGAGCCATGGTATTTGTTCTAAAACAATTGTCATTCTCTTCAGTCATTACTTTCAACAATTCTTCCCTCCATTTCTTCTTTCCTCCTCTCTTCATTCTTTCTTTCTCCCCCCCCCCCTCCCCCTTCCAACCTCCCCTCCTGTCGTGTGAGTAGAATAGCCTCCCCCCCCTCCCTCCTCCTCCTCCCATCACACCTAATTCCCAACCCCACCATCTCCCCTTCCCTCCCCACTACATATTGGTCATCGATCTAATCTTCATCTATGTCTCTCTTTACTATCCCCTCCTATTTCCTCCCCTCTTTACTACCCCCTCTGTCTTCTCCTCTTTACTATTCCTTTCTCCTACCCCCTCCTCTTTCTTCCCCTGTTTACTGCCCCCTTCTCCTCCTACCCCCTCCTATTTCTTCCCCTCTTTTAATACCCCTCCTATTTATATTCCCCTTCTCTTACCCCCTCCTGTCTCCTTCCCTCTGTCTACCCCTCCTCGTTCTTCCCCTCTTTCTACCCCTCCTATCTCTTGCCCTCTTTACCATCCCCCTTCTCCTACCCTTTCCTCTTTCTTCTCCTCTTTACTACCCCCTCCTCTTCCTTCCCCTCTTTACTACCCCCCTTCTCCACCCCATACTTCCTTTTTTACTACCCCCCCCCCCTTTCTACCACCTTTTCCCTCCATTCTTTACTATGCCCATCTTTATCCTCCCTTCTTTCACTACTCTTGCTGTATCACCCATTGACCAAAGTATAGGAGCATTATATTTGACAATTGTCCATCGAAAGAGTGTACACATATTTATTACCGGTACCTAAAATATGGCACTAAAGATATATATATATAATTATATATATATATATATATATATATATATATATATATATATATTTATATATGAGAGAGTTTATAATACGACGTGATAACAGACATAGCAACACAAAATAATATACAAATGACTTGTTTTTGGCGCCATAATTTGTCTAAACTTGGAACACATGGCTAGTTGTAAGTTACAGCTAGCGTTTGGTTTGAGTATTGTTGGCACTATAATTATGATTAGGATATGACGGTTGTAAGGAAATACAGCTTCGTAGAGCTTCAGAAATGTAGAATTGATTGCATGATATTGTGGTAATCCCGACATGGACGTATGGGAGTGAAGCATGGGTGTTGTTGGAGAGGCACACATCAAAAGTGAAAGGGGTGAAAATGAGTTAGCCTACCTGTACAAAGGAGTACAAAGGAGTACAAAGGAAATCAAGCAACAACAGATCTAGTGACCCTTCTAGGCTGCTTGTCCTCCAAAACACTGAGGATCAAGTGTCCAAACAGTGGTTTAGAGTGGGTAAGGGAACATTGGAAAGGGAACTACTGCCCTGCCACTAACGTGGCAGGACTAGGAAGTTAGTAGGGGACATATGGGTTAGTAACTGAGGGGAGGATAAAATAAAGTTATTCATTTACAAACGCAGTCAGTCGCGGGTTTGATGCGAGATATTTGTCTAGGCGGAATTTAAATGAATCACGGTGCTGCAGTCTATAACGTCTCGGAGAAGCCCATTCCACAAGTTGACAACTCGATTGAAGAAGAAATTCTTAGATTCGTGTGAGTTAAAAGATTTACCAATAATTTTGCAACCGTTTCCCCGCGTGTAATTAGATTGGTCGATAGTGAAGTACTTACTACAGTTCATATTGTCGATGCCTTTGATGATTTTGAACACTTGAATTAAGTCACCTCTTAATCTGCGCTGGGTTAAAGGAAATAGATTTAATTCTCTAAGACGCTCTTCGTATGGTTTGTTCTTTAGGCTAGGTATCATTTTGGTAACTCTACGTTGAACTCGTTCTAGCTTGTTTATGTCTTTTTGGTAATAAGGGCACCAGCATTGAACGCAGTATTCCAGAAGAGGGCGGACTAAGGAATTGTAAAGGGTTAGGATTACGTCTTTGGATTTATGCTCAAATGATCTGCCTATAAAGCCAATTATTTTGTTTGCCTTCTTAACAACTTCTGAACATTGTTGACTCGGTTTTAGGTTACTCGATATTGTTACTCCCAGATCGGTTTCTCTGTTTACATTCTTAAGCTGAGTGCCATTCATCGAATAGTTTGCTTTCTCATTTAGGTATCCGATATGTAGTACTTTACATTTATCCGCATTGAAACTCATTTGCCAAATTTGGGCCCAATGTGACAATTTATCTAGATTGTGTTGCATATCGTCAACTTGATCTTTTGAGAGTACGCTATTTGCAATTTTTGTATCGTCAGCAAATTTTGAGATTGTACAGGTGAGACCCTCATCTATGTCGTTCATGTAAATTAGAAAGAGAATTGGTCCTAGTACCGATCCCTGGGGGTACCCCGCTACTTACATTGGTCCATTTAGATGCCTTACCGTTTATGACTACTCTTTGCTTTCTGTTGCTGAGCCAATTTTCTATCCATTTCAACACACCGTCTTGTATTCCATGCGCTTTTAGTTTTAGCAGTAAACGTTAGTGGGGAACTTTGTCAAAGGCCTTTTGAAAATCAAGGTGTATAATATCTACAGCTTTACTCTCATCGTAGAGGTTGAGGATATCGTGGAAGAAGTCTAAGAGGTTTGTTAAACAGGAACGTTTTTTACGAAAGCCGTGTTGAGTATCTTTAAGTATGTTATTTTCCTCTAAGTGATTTACGAGTCTGTCTCGTATGACCGTTTCTAGCATTTTACATACAACTGAGGTTAAGCTAATTGGACGATAGTTACTGGGTAGGGATTTGCTGCCTTTTTTGAATATCGGTGTTACGTTGGCTATCTTCCACTGATCAGGCATAGTTCCAGACTGCAAGGATTTATTGAATAGTAATGTCAGTGGTTTGGAGAGGTCATCCTTAGCTTCCTTTAGAACTCTAGGTGAGATTGTATCAGGTCCAGGCGCTTTGTTTACCTTGAGTTTATCTAAACAATTCAATACTTCTCTCTCTGTAACGGTAATATTGCTTAGAACATCTGAATTATCAATCTGAATCGGCGATGGTGTAGGGATATCACTGAGGTGTTCTGTTGTAAAACCTGATGCAAAGAAGGTATTGAGGGCATTACTCATTTGTACTTCGTCTTTGGTGTATTCTCCATTTTCATCGACTAACGGTCCAACAGTTGAAGTAACTACTTTTTTCTTTCTGATATAACTATAGAATTCTTTCGGGTTTGTTTTACTTTGATTCGCAATATGTATCTCTAGGGTCTTTTTACTTTGCTTAATTAACTTTTTGGCTTTGCGTCGTAGCTCTACAAATTTCAGCCGTTCTTCGTCATTTTGTGAGGATTTTAATCTATCATTAGTGAAGTTACATGGAGGGAGTAGAAATGGGTTACCTGTGAAGTTACATGGAGGGAGTAGAAATGGGTTACCTGTGAAGTTACATGGAGGGAGTAGAAATGAGTTACCTGTGAAGTTACATGGAGGGAGTAGAAATGGGTTACCTGTGAAGTTACATGGAGGGAGTAGAAATGGGTTACCTGTGAAGTTACATGGAGGGATAGACAGACGAATGAGGAAGTACGAGAGCGGTGTGATGTGAATGTGCTGGAGAGTGTGAAAAGAAACACCTTGAAATGCTTCGGCCATGTGGAACGTATGGGAAGCTAGAGAATGACTAAGAGAGTGTACGAGAGAGAAGTGGAAGGACAGAGAGGAAGAGGTAGACCGAGAGTGAGGTGCAAGAATGGGATTGAGAGGTATAGGAGTATAAGTGATGTTAGTTGGGAGGTGGGGCATCGGCTGACAGAGGACAGGTGCATGGGGAGATTCATGTGTGGCCACCATTTCGGAGATCATCCCGTCTGGCAATAGATAGATGGATAGATCGCTTCAGAGCTTCAGAAATATATAGGAGTATAATTATAGCATTGTATTATCGCTCTTTTATATTAGAGTTGTTGTTCCCACACATACTTTTTTTTTTTTTTTTTTTTATCATCAAATTCAAGCTCTTACATAGTGATCCACATTTACACATGGTAGTGCTGCCGAAATCATAGTGACATATTTTTACTTGAAGAGAGTACACACACACACACACACACACACACACACACACACACACACACACACACACACATGCCGTGGTTAACTGATAGTTGACCACTTGCGAGTTTTACGCTATAAGGAAGTTAGATTAGTGAACATCGATATTAAAGAGAAATGCAATAATAATGCGGGTTTCTGATGGATAAAAAGTATGATCAATTGGGTTTTATGTATTTATATATGTATTATGACCGTATGTTAGCTGATAATTGTGCTAAATATTGATGGCCACGGCTCCAACTTCCTTATAGACCAAAACTCGCAAGTGGTCAATTAAGGGGAGCTATTTAGTTTGTTCCCTAGACATCCATCAAGCTTAAGATTACACTTCCATGAGCCCCTTTCAAGATAAATTTGTACATTTTTCGGTAGAAAAATTTCCCGGCCGAAGGCCGGTTCCTCTTAAATTACAGGCTCGCTATCGCTCGACAGGATAAAATTGACACCGGAATGGCACGAAAGGTCTTAATATGGGGTGAAAGTTCTTAAAATTGCTAAACTAATGGGGCAAACGTTTTATAATATCAAAAGCAATGGGGCTAAACATGAAGGAGCAAGGGGTCAAGAAAAAAATCCCTCGAGTGGAGACCTCCCCTTAAGAGAAACCACATCGCAATTCATTCATACCATTTTACTGTCCTACATAACATCACGGAGAGGAACAGAACTTATGTGGACAACTGTACCTGTTCTCTTATGTAGCAGCCAGTTGAGTGAGGGTGTATGAGGCTGGGAGGACAGCGTACAGTCATCAGTAATAGTTATGTGGCTTGTATTATTATAGAAGTATTAACCCTTTCACGCATTTATGACGCAGAGGTTGCCAGATTAGCAATAAGAAATAAAGTTCTCTCACTCTTATAATTACCTCTCCAAAATTAGATTTCTGCCCACAGCTAACTCAAAGACAACTGCAGAGGTTGAAGTAACTAAACTAAAGGTTTCTAAATACCCCTGGTGGTAACAAAGGCTTTAAAGTATCCCCAATAGGCTCAAAATCGCGTCAAATGTCGGAGAGGGTTAACTCGTCTGTCTATCTCTTTATGTGACCCCACACACACTTCTCAAGTAACTAATTTCCACTTCTCTAACTCTTGATTACGTCTCTGTAACGCCACCCATGCTTCCCTCCCATACCGGTACCTCAATGTTTGGATTACCACATTATCATCAAGTGGCTTCTGATCACTACCCTATCCTTTGTTACTGTTTTCAGTGTTCCTACAACCTGCTCCCCTGCTGCTGTACCCTTGCTCACACTTCATCCTCCAACCTCCATCTTTACTTATCACATTTCCCAGATACTTAAGGGGAGGTTTCCACTTGAGGGATTTTATTCTTGACCCCCTTCTCCCTCATGGTTAGCCCTATTGCTTTTGATATTTTAAGACGTTTGCCCCCATTAGTTTGGCGATTTTAAGAACCTTCGCCACATTTCTGTCAATTTTAAGACTTTTCGTGCCATTTAGGTGTCGATTTTTTCCTGGCGAGCGATAGCGAGCCTGTAATTTAAGAGGAACCGGCCTTCGGCCGGGAAATTTTTCTACCGAAAAATGTACAAATTTATCTTGAAAGGGGGTCTAGGGGGTGTAGTTTTTAGCTTGATCGAGGTCTAGGGAACAACCTAAAAACCTCCCCTTAAATGAATTGACATTCTCCATCACTCCCTCTTACAGTGATCACCAGTGACGTCACTCCTCAGAGAATGAGTGTGTGTGTGTGTGTGATTGAGTCATGTGTGCGTGTGTGTGTTTGTGTGTGTGTGTGCGTGTGCGTGTGTGTGCGTGTATCATCCTTGCCGTCAAATTTTCACCCAGTGTAAGCTATAGGATAGCTTCAATATGTACGGTCGAGGTAATAAGTCATGTCTTAGTTGTCATTATGATTGGTTCACTCTGTGCTGTAATAGTGTCTGCCAGATGTTGAATGTGGTGGGTAAGTTTAGGAATAGGTTTGTATATCCCCTTCGAAATGAATAAATTAAGTTTTGATAATGAGGAAACCAAATATGGATACAAATGTACTTGGTGCCGAGACATCACTTATTAGGCCGATTATACATGTACCACGTGTCAACCCATTATCACATCATGCAAACTGGAAGTGTGGCTCTTGCATGAATATGAGATTGTCACATTGTAGAGATGTAGTAACCTTATATTCCGACAGCAAGTGTAAATAAAACATCTAATCAATTAATACATCTATTCAATTTCTCACTATGCTATGATGAACATATGTTTTATTAAGATAATATAACTAAATAACTGTTACGAGTTTTACATCTAGGTACAAATACTATTTTCTTTGCATGTATTTTTCCTGCCTCCGTTATGTATGCTGAGAATAACAAAATCATCCCCTGTACCAAAGAGTTAAGTGATGCACTCCAAAGCCTTGTTGGTGGTTATTGAAGCAGATACAGGAGAGACACAAAGCTGACTTGTGGAGTAGCAACCTTTTACCAACTGTAGTGGGGTACAACTGGGAGTGGATATATATATATACTCCCAGTTGTACCTCTTCTTTGTATTATTGGATATATTATTGTTGGATGCAGAGCTTTCTTCATCCCATTTTTAGTTGACTTTTTTTTGGTCACATCCGAAGTGTTCCGTGATTTTAATTATTTTGTCTTTATTACCAAAGATTGTTGACTGATTGCTGCATATTCTTTATTACCAAAGATTGACTGATTGCTGCATCTTCGCGGTGATGCCAAATTAAGGGGGCCCACCTCGTTTATTTTTTCTCTCTCTCTCTCTCCCTCTCTCTCTCGGTTGTATCCATTCGGCCCCATTCAGCTTCCTGTTTTAAGACGTTTATCCCCATCCAGGTGTTGATTTTTTTCCTGGCGAGCGGTAGCAAGCCAGCATATAAAAAAAAAAAACTATTGACTGCAGGCTAAATTAGTACATTTTTCGATAGAAAAATTTCGGATTTCTCCATGCAATGCTGGATCGCTATCGCTTGCCAGGAAGAAAGCGTCACCTGAATGGGGATAAACATCTTAAAAACAGTAGGCTGAATGGGACCGAATGGATACAAGCCAGAGAACGAAAGAAAAGGAGAGAAAATAAGCAGGTCCCCCCCCCCCCCGCCCCCCTTTAAATAGGTGGACACAACCGGCCAACTGTACAGTCAGAACGTAAATTGCCGTTCTTCATTGGCTGTAGATGAAGTATATAATTATACATCATGGATATTGAACGTTCCAGCGCCTGAACGTCCGTATCAAAATGGTGGACACGGAAAATAGGACAGTAGAGTTGCACTTCTGGTGTCGTTTAAGGGGAGATCTCCACTCGAGTTATTTTTTCTTTCTTGACCCCTTTCTCCCTCATGTTTAGCCCCATTGCTTTTGATATTATAAAACGTTTGCCCCATTAGTTTAGCGATTTTAAGAACTTTCACCCCATATTAAGACCTTTCGTGCCATTCAGGTGTCAATTTTATCCTGGCGAGCGATAGCGAGCCTGTCATTTAAGAGGAACCGGCCTTCGGCCGGGACATTTTTCTACCGAAAAATGTACAAATTTATCTTGAAAGGGACTCAAGGGGGTGTAATTTCAAGCTTGATGGAGGTCTAGGGAACAAACTAAATACCTGCTCTTAAGGGGGTAGTGCCAGTGTTGTGGTCTATATATACAGTATATATATATATATATATATATATATATATATATATATATATATATATATATTAATGTATTAACTTTATATTTTAGTTTCCTCGCTACACATCCATCAAGCTAAAAAAAAAAAAAAAAAAAAAAACCCTAGACCCCCTCTGAAGATAACCTATAATTGTAGCCTTCCTTCTAAATTCCTTCTAAAATTACAGGCTCGCTATCGCTCGCCAGGAAAAAATCGACACCTAAATGGCACGATAAGTCTTACTATTGACACAGAAATAGGGCGAAAGGTCTCAAAATCGCCAAACTAACAGAACGAACTTCTTAAAATCTCAAAACTGATATGCTAATCATGAGGGAGAAGGGGTCTAGAAAAAGCGAATACTTCCACCTTAAACTTACGAGAGTCTTGACCATAAATTCACACTGAGCAAATATGACATGATACATTATTTTTTGACTGACTGTATATACTGGTACTGTACAGTCGCGCCAAGAAGTGATGTCTCGGCAGCAAGTACTGTTTTGATCAATAATTAGTATCAGCAATATCTAAGCTTCATTTCTTCCTATCGAGTGAAATATATAAACATGTGCCTTATACACTTACCCACCCTATTCAACATCTGACAGACATTAATACAGCACAGAGCAAGCTAAACGTAATGACAGCTGGGACATAACTTATTAACCTGTCTGTGTTGTTTAGTCCTCCCGGTTCTTCATCCAGGTGCTGCAATTAACGTATTTAAGGGGGGTGACCTGTTTTTGTTCGTCCTTTTCTATCTTTCTCTGGCTTGTATCCATTTGGCCCCATTCAGCCTACTGTTTTAAGACGTTTATCCCCATCCAGGTGTCAATTTTTTACTGGTGAGCGGTAGCGAGCCAGCATATTTTTTATGTTTGTTTGACAGCAGGCTAAATTTGTACATTTTTCGATAGAAAAATTTCTCCGGCGAAGCCGGATTTCTTCATATAATGCTGGCTCGCTATCGCTCGCCAGGAAGAAATCGAGACCTAGATGAGGATAAACGTCTTAAAATAGTTGGCTGAATGGGGCCGAATGGATACAAGCCAGAGAAAGAGAGAAAAGGACAGAAATAACAAAAAGCAGGTCACCCCCTTAAGGGAGTAGTGCTTGTTTGTTTTGTTTTTGGTCTATGTATTTATTTACTAACTGGATTTTTTGGTTTCCTCGATAAACCTCCCATCAAGCTTAAAAATACACCACCTAGACACCCTTTCGAGATATATTTGTACATTTTTCGGTAGCGGTCCCTTCTATAAATACA
Source organism: Paralithodes platypus (assembly GCA_032716605.1). Classification (NCBI taxonomy): domain Eukaryota; kingdom Metazoa; phylum Arthropoda; class Malacostraca; order Decapoda; family Lithodidae; genus Paralithodes; species Paralithodes platypus. The sequence goes on along the minus strand of CM064493.1, from coordinate 38,043,665 downwards.
GGCTCGCTTTCGCTCGCCAGGAAAAAATCGACACCTAAATGACACGAAATATCTTAATATTGACAAAGAAATGGGGCAAAACGGTCTCAAAATCGCCAAACTAACGGATCGAAAGTCTTCAAATCTGATATGCTAAACATGAGGGAGAAGGGGACACAGAAAAAGCGAGTTGCTCCCACTGAATATACAAGAAACTCTCCATTGGTGTATACTAAATGGCCCCATCCCCTACCAACCCTTCACCTGGTCTGTCTAGCACGGTCCAATATTTTTTCCTGTAATGATCGCGTCAGTAAAGAGGACAGTTTAGTGAGAAACTAGATTATGGTGCTGTGATGTGAAGGTGTTATGGTGCTGTGATGTGAAGGTATTATGGTGCTGTGATGTGAAGGTGTTTGATGGTGCAGGACTAAGGGGAGTCACCGTTTTTTTTTTTTTTATCTTTCTCTCCTTTTTTCTCTTTCCCTGACTTGTATCCATTCGGCCCCATTCAACCAACTGTTTTAGGACGTTTATCCACATCCAGCTGTTGATTTCTTGCTGGCGAGCGATAGCGAGCCAGCATTGTATGGAGAAATTTTTCTATCGAAAAATGTAAAAATTTAGCTTGCTGTCAAAACAAAAAAATATATATGCTGGCTGGCTACCGCTCGCCAGAAAATATTGACACCTGGATGGGGGTAAACGTCTTAAAACAGTAGGCTGAATGGGGCCGAATGGATACAAGCCAAAGAGAGAGGGAGAGAAAGAGAATACAAGCAAGGTGGGCCCCCTTCAACACACAGTGATGGTGCCGGACTGAACCGAACCTCTACAGTATATAATACACGGTATAATTGGGCTACTTGTGACGCTAGGTAGCCTTTGTGATGCGTATCGTTCCTTCCTAAGCTGACTGAAATCGTCTAATGTCCTCCAGAATATAATTAAACTGACGAACTCGTATTGCAGGGATTAAAGTATAGCTGCAATAATTACTTTGACATGGTAACAGTACTGTTTTTGTACCAAGGCCATTATTTTAAAAAAGACAAAAGAAAATGCGTGTTAATTTATGGATAATTAAATTTGTCGTAAACAATACATTTAATATATTGTTATACGTGACATCAGAATTTGTTTTGGGAAAGAAAACCCGAAATACAGAACGGTCATCAACTCACTGACTGACTGACTGACTGGATGAATGAATGAATAACTGACTGGCTGAATGAATAACTGACTGACTGGATGAATGAATAACTGACTGGCTGACTGACTGGATGAATGAATAACTGACTGACTGGATGAATGAATAACTGACTGGCTGACTGACTGGATGAATGAATAACTGACTGATTGGATGAATGAACAACTGACTGACTGGATGAATGGTATAACTGACTGACTGGATGAATGAATAACTGACTGACTGACTGGATGAATGAATAACTGACTGGATGAATGAATAACTGGCTGACTGGATGAATGAATAACTGACTGACTAGATGAATGAATAACTGGCTGACTGACTTACTGACTTCCTGATCGATTGAATGGCTGGCCGAATTACATATTTACTGAGTACAGTACACTAACTGACATACTGACTGTCTGCCTACCTACTGACTGATTGACTGACTGACTGACTGACTAACGTTTATTTCTGTCTCATGCAGTTAGAGTATCCTGTTACTCCTAATTGTTCAACATACCGAGTCATATATAGAATAACACTAGCAACTAATATCCCTCTCTGTACCGGCGACGTCTTGTTAATTTAATTTTGGCGATTTTGTGCTGTTCAAGAAGGTTCTGTGGTAGTAAAAAGGGTTAAGTGAGATAGTTCGAAGCCTGTTAATTGCTGGAGGCCCTTTTTAAACTGAATGAAATCGTCTAATAGTAGCCAGAATAAAGTTAAAAAGACGTCGCCGGTACAGAAGGGGATATCCCTCATAACAATATCGGAACCTTCACATCACCGTACTACTTGTCCATTTTATATATATATATATATATATATATTTTTTTTTTTTTTTTTTTTTTTTTTTTAATTATCGTGGTTTTTGGTCGGGACTTTTATAGTTGGATACTGTGAGAGAATTGTATCATTTATATATTTATTTATTTATTTATTTATCTATATATTATTATATTATTATATTTCAATGTCTTGCCTGTAAGGTGACCCAGAATCTGGCCTGACCTTTCCTAGATATTTGGAAAGGTTGGGCCAGGGTAGAATTGGGGTTTTGGGGTTAAGCTGGGGCCAGAGACTGTATAGTAAATGTAACAGTGCAAAATGTCGTGCCCCAGCATATTGTACGTGTTGTTGATATATTGGTGTGTTGTGGGAGTTTTGATCTTGGTTGTAGGTGGTAGTTCAGTGAGGGTGTAGGGCCGTAGGCTACGAGAGTATCACCAACCTCTCATCGTTCACAACATTAAATGTTAAATATCTGTTATTAATGGAGGACACCTTTGTGTGAAGAAGTAAGAAGGAGGTGTGGTGTGGAGGTAGATGTGCTGTACAGTGTGAAAAGGAACAACTTGAGATGGTTCGGCCATATGGAACGTATGGAAAGCGAGAGAATGACTAAGAGGGTGTACGAGAGCGAGGTGGAGGGACAGAGAGGGAGAGTAGACCGAAGGAGAGGTGGAAGGATGGAGTGAGGAAGTATATGAACGAAGGCGGTGCTGGTTGGGGGGAGGGGCGTCGACTGACTGGGGACAGAGGTGCATGGGGGCGGTTCGTTCGTGGCCACCCCTTCGGGGATCACGGCGTCAGGCAATAGATAGATAGATAGATAGATAGATAGATAGATAGATAGACCTTTGTGTGCATGGAATTTGTCATTAATATTTTCCTTCTTTCAATTATCATATATTATATAATGGATATATATATATATATATATACTGTATATATATATATTACTAAAATTAATACTTTTCATTGTTAAAAACTAGGGTAGTTCACTATAAAAGGGAATAGATTAATCAAGCCAAGGAAAGAAAGCCGGATGACCAGAATATAAATGAGGACTAATTATACAAAGAAGGGAAAAACATGTTCTGTAATTTGGAAACATAGATCTTGTAACCGCGGGGGGGGGGGGGGAGAGAGAACGAGAGAGAGAGAGAGAGAGAGAGAGAGAGAGAGAGAGAGAGAGAGAGAGAGAGATAATGATAGATAGATAGATAGAAGATAGATACATAGCGAGAGAGAGAGAGAGAGAGAGTGTCAGGAACAACAGGAAGGAATTTAGCTGAGAGGTGGGAAGAATGGGGTGGAGGATTAAGGGGAGATGGGTCGTTTTTCTGCCCCCCCCCCCCCCCCCCCTCCCTTCTCCCTCCTGTTTTGCCCCATTAGTTTTGAGATTTGATGACGTTCGGCCCATTAGTTTGGCGATTTTAACACCTTTCACTTGTTACAGTCAAATTTGCCCTTTGTTTCCTTCACATGCATTGAAAGGAAATGAGCAGCGTAATAAGAGAGTACCGTAGATACAGTATAGTCGATTCGCTGGAAGTAGGCGAGAAATCATGACTTCTAACCTCTGGAACTAAAAAAACGACTAGAGTAATCGAGCCAATATTTCTACTATTTGGGAAGAGTCAGTCCAGGAATAGATGTGGAAATTTACAGCCAATTTGCTCTGGCCCTTTTTGAGTTACAGAGGTTAGAGGTCATGATTTATCGGCTATTTAAGGGGAGATGGGCCGGTTTTCTGGACCACTTTCTCCCTCATGTTTAGCCCCATTAGTTTTCAGATGTTAAGATGTTGCCCCATTAGTTAGTCGATTTTAAGACCTTTAGCCCCATTGCTTCGTCAATATTTAAACCTTTCGTGCTATTTAAGTGTCGATTTTTTCCCTGGCGAACGTAGCGAGCCTGTAATGTTGGAAGAACCGGCCTTGGGCCGGGAAATTTTTCTACCGAAAAATGTACAAATTAATCTAGAAGGGGGATCTAATCGATTTTTTTTTTTTTTTTTTTTTTTTTTTTTTTTTTTTTTATGGAGGTCTAGGGAGGAAACTAGAACAATAATGATTACATGCAAAAATCGCCCAAAAAGCGAATAGACTAGTATTTGACCACGTTGTAATGAGTGTGATACAGTTTCTCTCTCTCTCTCTCTCTTTCATGTATATACTAGATTATCTCCCTCCCTGGATTGGATCGCAAGGTCTATGTGATAATAACTGGCTTTTGGGAACCTCTCGGACATCTCTTCCATCACCACACGCCAGTCGTGATGTATTTGAGTAATTAATGCCAACGTCTTTGATTTGCCTTAGTTCTTCCCTTTGTCCCAGTTCTTTTGTAATTTCCTCCTCACTGCATTCTTCTTCTTCTTCTTCTTCTTCTTCTCCTTCTTCTTCTTCTTCTTCTTCTTCGTCTTCTTCTTCTTCTTCTTCTTCTTCTTCTTCTTCTTCTTCTTCTCTTCTTCTTCTCTCTCTCTCTCTCTCTCTCTCTCTCTCTCTCTCTCTCTCTTAATTTGCCATTCAAGTTAAATTTACCTTTAAATTCTTCAGAGGAAAATTCTCCTTCCTCCATTCGCTGGCTTGCAACTTTTCCTTTTTATCTTGGTCAGCTGATTACCCTGCCACCTGCCTTTCTTTCCTTTATATCCTTTATTTCTTATTTATACTTAACCCTTTCACGTTTTTATGACGCAGAAGTTGCCAGATTAGCAATAAGAAATAGAGTTCTCTCACTCTTATAATTACCTCTCCAAAATTAGTTTTCTGCCCACAGCTAACTCAAAGACAAACTGCAGAGGTTGAAGTAACTAACTAAAGGTTTCTAAATACCTCTGATGGTAACAAAGGCTTTAAAGTATCCCTAATAGACTCAAAATTGCGTCATAAGCGTGAAAGGGTTAAGGGGAGAGGGCCGGCTTTTTGGCTATTATTTCAATTATTCCTTTATTTCTTAGTTTCTTCGCTAGACCTCCATCAAGTTTAGAAAAACACCCCCTAGACCCCCCTTCAAAATAAATTTGTTCTTTTTTCGGTAGAAAAATGTCCGGCTGAAGGCCAGTTCCTCTTAAAATCGCCAGGATAAAATCGACACCTATATGGCACGAAAGATCTTAAATTTGACAACGAAATGGGGTGAAAGGTATTTAAATCGACAAACTAATGGGCCGAACTTCATAAAATCTGAAAACAAGTGGGGCTAAACATGAGGACGAAGGGGGGGACCAGAAAAGCGACCCTCCTGCCCTAAATGTGGCCCCAAGGGAGTTCCACCCGCCTAAACTGTATTCCTAATAGACGCCATGTTACACAGACTGATATTCTTTGTTGACACTTTCCTATCGCCTCTCATTTCATTTATTATCATTTATTTCATCTTATCTCTCCCGTTTATATACTTAACCCCTTCTATATCGGCGACTACTTTTACTTTTAGCTATATTTAGACGATTTTATGCAGTTTAAGAAGGATCGGTGGTAGTAAAAAGAGTCGGGTGAGATAGTTTGACGCCTGTTATTAGTGGAGGCCCTTTTTAAGCTGAACAAAATCGTCTAATAGTAGCCAGAATTAAGCTAAAAGGGCGGGGTCGGTACTGAAGGGGTTAATAACGCATGCTGTATCGGTGACGTCCTTTCTCATTTTATTCAGGCAACTATTAAGCGATTTTACTCAGCTTAGGAAGGACCTCTAGCAATAATAAGGCTTCAAACTATGTCGATCAACCCTGTTAACTACCACTGATCCTTCCTAAGCTGCTTAATATCGGCTAAATATAGATAGACTATAATATAACACACGTCGCTATTACTCAAAGGGATAATAGCGTATAGATTTGTTTCTCTCTCATAACACTTGTTTTGTTTTTTTCTATCGTATCTCTTTGCTCCTCGTTCATCCTAATTATCGCTCTACCCGCTGTTCTATTATCGCTCTATCCGCTGTTCTATTATCGCTCTATCCGCTGTTCTATTATCGCTCTATCCGCTGTTCTATTATCGCTCTATCCGCTGTTCTATTATCGCTCTATCCGCTGTTCTATTATCGCTCTATCCGCTGTTCTATTATCGCTCTATCCGCTGTTCTATTATCGCTCTATCCGCTGTTCTATTATCGCTCTATCCGCTGTTCTATTATCGCTCTATCCGCTGTTCTATTATCGCTCTATCCGCTGTTCTATTATCGCTCTATCCGCTGTTCTATTATCGCTCTATCCGCTGTTCTATTATCGCTCTATCCGCTGTTCTATTTATTATAATGTAATAATTGTTTTTCTGACGGCATTTTTTGTAATCATCTCATCTTTCCTCTGCGGGGATATTTCCATTTGAGGGATTTTTTTCTGGACCCTTTTCTCCCTCATGTTCAGCCCCATTGCTTTTGATATTTTAAGATGTTTGCCCCATAAATAAGAACTGTCGCACCATTTCTGTCAATTTTAAGACCTTTCATGCAATTTAGGTGTCGATTTTTTCCTGGCGAGCGATAGCGAGCCTGTAATTTAAGAGGAACCGGCCTTTGGCCGGGAAATTTTTCTACCGAAAAATGTACACATTTATCTTGAAAGGGGGCCTACAGGGTGTAATTTTAAGATTGATGGAGGTCTAGGGAACTAACTAAAAACCTCCCCTTATGTACGTTCCACATAGCTCACATTTTCTAGCTGCCTTCATTTTACGTTCTACCTGTGTTTGCATCATTGGCTAGATATAGGCTGTCGTCTTTTTATCATTGGCTAGATTTGGCTATCGTGTTTTCATCATTTGCAAGGTTTGGCTATCGTTTGCTTGTCATCCAGTTTCCCATGTCCTACCCCCTTAAGGGGAGGTTTTTAGTGTGTTTCCTAGACTTCCATCAAGCTTGAAATTACACCCCCTTGACCCCCTTTCAAGATAAATTTGTACATTTTGCGGTAGAAAAATGTCCCGGCCGAAGGCCGGTTCCTCTTAAATTACACCTAAATGGGACGACAGGTCTTAAAAGTGACATAAATGGGGTGAAAGTTCTTAAAATCGCCAAACTAATGGGGCGAACGTCTTAAAATCTCAAAAGCAATGGGGCTAAACATGAGGGAGAAAGGGGTAAAGAAAAAAATCCCTCCAGTGGAAATCTCCCGTTATTAATCTGTATAATATAATATATCGCATTGTCCGTCTTTTTTCCTTCCTTAACGTGTATTCTTGTTCCTGTATTGGTCTTATTATTCCTTCAGTCTTTTGAACCCCTATTTCTCTATTGGGCTAGTTCCTCTATTATTATTTTAATATCCGAATAGCTCCCCTTTCACTCCTTACCTTATGATACCTTATGATGTGTTCGCCACTCTTCTAGCGGCACCAAGGAGCGCGACGCCCCTCGTTATGGGTGGTGATCCTCCTATTAGGGGGTGATCCTCCTATTAGGTAGCGCCCCAACGAACTTGACCATCATTTGGACCCCCTTTTAACTTCTTATAACTCAAAATGAATGAAAGCAATCGGGATGACATTGCTATCATTTGGGAAGAGTCTACTAGGAAATAGGTGAGGACATTTTCAGCTAGTTTGCTTAAAAGGTCCTTTTTGAGTTATACGAAAAGGTCAGGGATCGAGATTATTGTCAAGTTCGTTGGCGCTACCTATAGTTATAATAGGCCATTATTGTCAAGTTCGTTGACGCTACCTATAGTTATAATAGGCCATTATTGTCAAGTTCGTTGGCGCTACTTATAGTTATAATAGGCCATTATTGTCAAGTTCGTTGGCGCTACCTATAGTTATAATAGGCCATTATTGTCAAGTTCGTTGGCGCTACCTATAGTTATAATAGGCCATTATTGTCAAGTTCGTTGGCGCTACCTATAGTTATAATAGTCCATTATTGTCAAGTTTGTTGGCGCTACCTATAGTTATAATAGGCCATTATTGTCAAGTTCGTTGGCGCTACCTATAGTTATAATAGGCCATTATTGTCAAGTTCGTTGGCGCTACCTATAGTTAAATAGGCCATTATTGTCAAGTTCGTTGGCGCTACCTATAGTTATAATAGGCCATTATTGTCAAGTTCGTTGGCGCTACCTATAGTTATAATAGGCCATTCAGTACCGGTGCCATCCTTTTTATCCTATTCTGGCAACTATTTGACGGCCTTCGTTCGGGTCATTTTTCTACCAAATGTAATGTACAAATATATCTTGAAAGAGGGTCTAGCAAGGAAGCTAAACAATAGAGTTAATAAATATAATTATAGACCAAAACACAAACACTGCCCCCTTAATGTTGACGGAAATAAAGTTAATACATAAAACTATAGACCAAAATATCAAGCAGTACCCCCTTAATGTTGAAGGAAAACGTACTCGTGTGATACCGGCGTAAGTACCCCGAATATTGCCTGGAATATCGCTTGTGTGACACCGCTTGTTAATTGGTAATAACTTCCAAATGAATATTATAATTAGTATTGCCAATATTACCCTAAAAAAACAGAGCAATTAAGTATGATGGCGGACTTGTTGTTGTTAATACCGGTTGTTGTTAATACCGGTTGTCTATTTCTCTCTCTCTCTCTCTCTCTCTCTCTCTCTCTCTCTCTCTCTCTCTCTCTCTCTCTCTCTCTCTCTCTCTCTCTCTCTCTCTCTCTCTCTCTCTCTCTCTCTCTTCTCTTCTCTCTCTCTTCTCTCTCTCTTCTCTCTCTCTTCTCTTCTCTCTCTCTGGATAATAATCTAAAGTCTGTGTCCACCTTCGGGCTCGGATTTTTAATAATAAATACCTGTACAATAAATGTGGCATAGTCTTTTCTCGGATAAAGGTTTTATTTAAATCGGACAAACCATTTAGGGTTTAAATTATAAGCTGCTTATATAATAGTATGCTTTATATATAATAGTATTTTGTTACATGCGAGTGAGAATTGATATAATATTTTTCGCATCTATAATTTAATAATAGTCTTTTATTATTGCATTGTGAACTATATATTGCTGTGCGCCCTAGTTAGCTCACTCATAACGTATACTTTAAATTGAATCATTATTTGTTTATTTAATGCAAAAAATGTAATGTATTGTTCTCTCTGCTTTACAGGTGAGTGTTGCTGTCCTTACACCTTCCTGAACTTACTGGTGTGATTGGTGAGTTGATAAAACATATTTTGTATAATGTATAATTGTATATGATAATATTATTTGTGGGTAAGGCAAAACTATTATATATTTTGTTTGTATGATCTTGTTGTTTACAGTACGTAAAGCAAATTGTTTGTTTTTAGAATGTATAGTCAGTCAGTCAGTAGCCAGCCCTTACTCCAACCAGTGGTAGGGAGGATCAGCAAGAGACACAAGAAAGGAATTTTATAAAAGCTTATTATTACACTGTTGTCTAGTTTGTTATTACTAATAGTTACTTATATTTATGTGTATGTTATGATTGTGGTTACTGTTGATGTTATTTAACTTTAGTTGTTGTTTGTGTTTAGTTTAGTTTAGTTGTTTTGTGTTTGGTTTGAATATGTTGTTGGTTTGAGTGTATGTTTGCACTCACCGCTCAAAAGCAATGGGGCTAAACATGAGGGAGAAAAGGGGTCCAAAAAAAAATCCCTCGAGTGGAAATCTTCCCTTAAGGGGACATGGGCTGTTTTCTGGGCACCCTTCTCCCTCATGCTTACCCCCAATAGTTTTCAGATTTTATGACGTTCGGTCCATTAGTTTGGCGATTTTAATACCTTTTGCCCCATTTCGTTGTCAATTTTAAGACCTTTCGTGCCATTTAGGTGTCGTTTTTTTCCTGGCGAGCGATAGCGAGCCTGTAATAAGAGTAACCAGCCTTTGGCCGGGACATTTTTCTACCGAAAAATGTACAAATTAATCTTGAAGGGGGGTCTGATGGATGTTTTTTTAAGTTTGATGGAGGTCTAGGGAGGAAACTAAAAAAAAAAATAATAATAATAAATGAAAATATCTAGCAAAAAGTGAACCATCCCCCCTTAACCTAACCTAACCTAACCTAACCTAACCTAACCTAACCTAACCTATTATAATACTGTATATCCTAAGCTATCGTAACTGACATCAGACGCCGGACCTTATTGTGGTTCATAAAATTTAATCGAGTAAAAAAACAAAAAAAAAAAAAAAAAAAAAAAAAAAAATAGATTGTGATAGATTAGTATGCGTACGATATAGATGTTGTATTCGATAGTTTATCTCTTTAACAATAGTTGGCAATCCTAAGACAACAAGCCCCTGATAACGTCACTGGCCAAGATTCTTATAATTGGTCTAATTGTCATTATAGTAATTTGATCTATTTAACCCTAAGAAGATAAATTTAGTTTCTGTTTTTCGGGCTACTATTTTGAAGATTCTAATCAGACTAGGAAAGGTATATGTAAGATACAAGGTTAATTGAGATAGTCTTTACCTTTATCATTCATAAGCTGTTTAATATCGTCTAGTGGTAGCCAGAATAAACAGTCAAAATGCGTCATAAAATTTAGAGGTTTAATTATCGACGGGAAAGTGGATACCGGTAGCTTAGTATTATGAAATAGTCTATACATTGTCTTACAGATTGCAATTTATTCATTCATTTATTCCTATATTTCTTACTTTCTTCCCTAGACCTCCAGCAAGCTTAGAAAAACACCCCCTAGACCTCCCTTCAAGATAAATTTGTACATTTTTCGGTAGAAAAATGTCCCGGCCGCAGGCTGGTTCCTCTTATCATTTCAGGCTCGCTATCGCTCGCCAGGAAATAATCGACACCTAAATGGGACAAAAGGTCTTAAAATTGACAACGAAATGGGGCTAAAGGTGTTAAAATCGCCAAACTAATGGGCCGAATGTCTTATAATCCCAAAACAAATGGGGCTTAACACGAGGGAGAAAGGGGACCAGAAAAACGATCCATCTCCCCTTAAAGGTGGGGGCTCATGGGTTGAGATAAACATGGAATGATAATCGCCAAGCTGTACATAATTATCTTGCAAAATGCAATGGCACTGTAATAATTATTACCAATGGTATAAAGGATTTTGTGGATCGTTTATACCGGGCCTGTGACGTCGCAAGAGTGTAAGTCCACCATCCAGTCTAGGATAAGGATACTGGTGTGACGTCACTATGACATCACAGGCCCGGTATAGACAATCCACAAAATCCTTTATACCATTGTTAATAATTATTTCAGTGCCATTGCATTTTGCAAGATAATTATGTACAGCTTGGCGATTATCATTCCATGTTTATCTCAACCCATGCGCCCCCACCTTTAACCTCAACAGTCAATCAGCCTCACCTTAATGTGCAGTGCATTACGATGGTAAAGTTCAAGAATACGGCCGATATTGTGAAGGTACTGTTGGATGTTGGTAACCTCGTCACCTCTGATACTAAAGACCCTGGTTCGAGACTCGGTTCTGGTCCATGTACACTTGGATACCAAAGTCTCACTCATAGAAACTCCAGGACTTCACCGATTTCTAATCATGGAAGTATATCTCTGGAAACGAATTGATGAATAGAATTTTCTAAACATTAACTACAAAACTATTTATAATAATAATTGCAAAGATAAACACATAGATGGTTCACGAATGTTTATGTGTGAGCTGGAAATAATGGCATCCGAGTGTATATTAGATTTGTTTACTACTTACGTTTTAATCTACTGGGTCAATTGTGATACGTTAGGTCAGAAGGAGATATTGTAATATAACAATTTACAGTTGGCAACCTGAAGGGCGGACAATAGGACCAACAAATAATATAATGCTGAGGTAAGCGGGTCTGGAATGATGCATGAATCGTGTGTGTTTATGTATATATGGTTGTACATTTGAATGGTAGTCTTAACCTATCGATATTTGTCATTAGTATATTTTGGATAGATACAGTGAGATTATACTATTGTTTACGTTTTCAAATGTATTTTTTTTTTCCAGTCATACATTCCCTTTAGATTTCATTTATCATAAAACAAAATCCTGATGTTCCCTAGTTTACCCTCACCCAGATTGTTCCTGGTTAAACCTGTGAGTTGGGGGGAGTAAATAGTTGGAAATGTTTAGTCTACCCTGCCACAACCAGTTTCTAACTCTAAATCCATCTTTACAGTTTTGTGCTTTAGGTTGTATTATTTTGTTTATATATATATCCCATTCAGTACCGGTGCCGTCCTTTTAACTATATATATCCCATTCAGTACGGGTGCCGTCCTTTTGTTTATATATCCATTCAGTACGGGTGCCGTCCTTTTGTTTATATATATCCCGTTCAGTACCGGTGCCGTCCTTTTGTTTATATATATCCCATTCAGTACCGGTGCCGTCCTTTTAACTATATATATCCCATTCAGTACGGGTGCCGTCCTTTTAACTATAATTTGGCTACTATTAGATGATTTTCTTCAGTTTAAAATGGGCCTCCAGCAATGAACAGGCTTCGAACTGTCTCACTTAACCATTTTTACTACCACAGAACCTTCTTAAACTGCACAAAAATCGTCTAAATATAGCTAGAATAAAAATATAAAGGCGTCTCCGGTACAGTATGAGAGAGAGATATATATATATATATATATATATATATATATATATATATATATATATATATATATATTATATTATATTATATACTGTATGTACCGGTATGTACATAATATGTGTGTGTGTGTGTGTGTGTACGTACAGCATTCTTGCCTGATCTATACGGTCCAATCCTTCTGCTTACACTGTCGATCTTCTCCCTCCGTTGGGCTCCTCCGATCATAACCTTATCACTGTCATCTGTACTGTCTCCAGTACGGCCTTCTGACTTAATATAGAAAAAAGGGAAATATAAAATGTATAAGTAATAATAATAAACAGTCCAACTCTATAACCCAAAAGTGATCCGATTGTCCCAGTCTTTCTTCCAATCAACTCTGGAAATCTCTTCCTCAGTCTATCTTTCTTTCATCCTACGACTTGAACGCCCTAAAGCTCCGTGTGTTTAAACACTTTTATTTTGACGGAACTTTGTGTGTTTAAACACTTATTTTGACGGAACTTAAATTTGGTTCTCTATTACTCTTTCAGTTTGAAATGACACTCTCTACAGGTAGGCTTGCCTTTTGTCTCTTTCTTTAACATACAAAATTGACAGGAATTACTACTTTTTTTTTCTTTTCTGTGTAATATTTTCTTCCAGCTAAATATTTGCGGTAACATTGACTGGTGTTTTTGTTATGTATTCCCTCAATTTCTTTAACTCCCCAGTGTGTGTATATTATGACCATTGTTTTACCACCACCAATATTGTGACTGTGGTTGGTGGCTGGCAACAAGAGACTCATGCTGTCTCTCACATCCACATGCTAATTGTTCAACACCTACACTCACTATTGTCAATACAGTCACGTGTGTATATAGCCTGCTCCTACACCGCCTCTTAAGCCACTATCACACGAGAGCTGTTATGGTCAACATTCGATAATCAACATTTTCCTGACATTTCTGGAATATTTTGCACTGGTATCGGAAACTAGACTGTTGATTGATTAATTTAGGCAACCGAAATCATTTATGTGTTGACCATATAAGCTGCCAGATCAGTGTTGAGGATAAATGTTGAGTGAAAAAGCGCTCGTGTGATACCGGCTTTACTAACACACACCCACACCCACACACACACACACACACACACACACACACACAGTCATACTATGTTTTTCTCTAAAACACAACACAAACACATGACCCACATAAGCATAGACTGTTATAGCACATTCAACTTTTCCTTCTCCACCCTCTAAAATACAAGTATAAAACCCTCCCTGTCCTGGTTGTACAAAGTACAAAGGAGTACAAAGGAAATCAAGCAACAACAGATCTAGTGACCCTTCTAGGTTGCTTGTCCTCCAAAACACTGAGGATCAAGTGTCCAAACAGTGGTTTAGAGTGGGTAAGGGAACATTGGAAAGGGAACTACTGCCCTGGAACTAATGTCCGTGGCAGGATTAGGAAGTTAGTAGGGGACAGATGGGTTAGTAACTGAGGGGGGGATAAAATAAAGTTATTCATTTACAAACGCAGTCAGTCGCGGGTTTGATGCGAGATATTTGTCTAGGCGGAGTTTAAATGAATCAACGGTGATGCAGTCTATAACGCTTCGGGGAAGCCCATTCCACAAGTTGACAACTCGATTGAAGAAGAAATTCTTAGATTCGTGTGAGTTAAAAGATTTACCAATAATTTTGCAACCGTTTTCCCCGCGTGTAATTAGCTTTGTCGATAGTGAAGTACTTACTACAGTTCATATTGTCGATGCCTTTGATGATTTTCAACACTTGAATTAAGTCACCTCTTAATCTGCGCTGGGTTAAAGGAAATAGATTTAATTCTCTAAGACGCTCTTCGTATGGTTTGTTCTTTAGGCTAGGTATCATTTTGGTAACTCTACGTTGAACTCGTTCTAGCTTGTTTATATCTTTTTGGTAATAAGGGCACCAGGATTGAACGCAGTATTCCAGAAGAGGGCGGACTAAGGAATTGTAAAGGGTTAGGATAACTTCTTTGGATTTATGCTCAAATGACCTGCGTATAAAGCCAATTATTTTGTTTGCCTTCTTAACAACTTCTGAACATTGTTGACTCGGTTTTAGGTTACTCGATATTGTTACTCCCAGATCGGTTTCTCTGTTTACATTCTTAAGCTGAGTGCCATTCATCGAATAGGTTGCTTTCTCATTTAGGTATCCGACATGTAGTACTTTACATTTATCCGCATTGAAACTCATTTGCCAAATTTGGGCCCAACATGACAATTTATCTAGATTGTGTTGCATATCGTCAACTTGTTCTTTTAAGAGTACGCTATTTGCAATTTTTGTATCGTCAGCAAATTTTTAGATTGTACAGGTGAGACCCTCATCTATGTCGTTGATGTAAATTAGAAAGAGAATTGGTCCTAGTACCGATCCCTGGGGTACCCCGCTACTTACATTGGTCCATTTAGATGCCTTATACCGTTTATGACTACTCTTTGCTTTCTGTCGCTAAGCCAATTTTCTATCCATTTCAACACACCGTCTTGTATTCCATGCGCTTTTAGTTTTAGCAGTAAACGTTTGTGGGGAACTTTGTCAAAGGCCTTTTGAAAATCAAGGTATATAATATCTACAGCTTTACTCTCATCGTAGAGGTTGAGGATATCGTGGAAGAAGTCTAAGAGGTTTGTTAAACAGGAACGTTTTTTACGAAAGCCGTGTTGAGTATCTTTAAGTATGTTATTTTCCTCTAAATGATTTACGAGTCTGTCTCGTATGACCGTTTCTAGCATTTTACATACAACTGAGGTTAAGCTAATTGGACGATAGTTACTGGGTAGGGATTTGCTGCCTTTTTTGAATATCGGTGTTACGTTGGCTAGCTTCCACTGATCAGGCATAGTTCCAGACTGCAAGGATTTATTGAATAGTAATGTCAGTGGTTTGGAGAGCTCATTCTTAGCTTCCTTTAGAACTCTAGGCGAGATGGTCGCTGTTACTGAATTCATCACCAACATTCAAATTCTCTATTAATTCTTCTTTTGTTGCAAGTACAATGTCAAGAACGTTATTACCACTGGACGGTGTTCGAACAAATTGATAAAGCGAACTCTCTTGCAAGTTCGTATACAAGTCATGTCCGGAGTGATACAAGTCATGTCCGGAGTTGTGAAGGAGACGAGAGAACCAGTTAAGTATTTGGCCCAATTTCCTGGTGAGTGCCGTCAGGCCTGAGTGAAAACACTGCAATAAACAGACTGGACAATTCGGGACAGTTTGTGTTGGACGCTGTTTGGTATTGTAAAGCTTTGCAGTTGACTTTCAGATGGCACTACTCCTTAATTATCCTGCTTGACTGTATGCAGTATACTACAGAGGCCAGGGTCACTGCTCTGAAGGAGTGACTCTATGTGCTGAGAGTAAACATTTGCCAAGACTTTTATTGACGCCAGCTCATCCAAAGATTCACATTCAAGGATATGTTTTTTTTTTTTCAAGGTAGGTAAATATATCTTGTCCACCCTCCTCTATAAGTGTTGTCCACCTTCCTCTTATATTCATCCTTACACCATGGAGGAGTTACATGGGAAGTATTGTTTTCAAGGTAGGTAAATATATCTTGTCCACCCTCCTCTATAAGTGTTGTCCACCTTCCTCTTATATTCATCCTTACACCATGGAGGAGTTACATGGGAAGTATTGTTTTCCACCTGTGGCCCAAAGGGCATTTATGTTCTCACATTGTACTATTCGAAAAAGAGCAAGGGTAACGATCAGAAGTATATTTATAATGATTTTCTATAACTGATAGATCGATTTCATCAAAGACACTAGCTATATCCGGGTTGCATATGTTATGGTCAGTCATGCGAGGAAACTGATGAATCTGATCATACTTAGAGGTCAATGTTACAATTAAAAGTAATAAACATAGGTAGGCCTATATTTTTTACTATTTGCTAAAATGTCATTAAAATATCTAATGTTGGGCATTTTTTTCAGACCCCCACGATTTTTGTACCAGGTTCTTGTGTCAACGACTGTACACTCTTTCCAAGGTGAGGTATACAACATGTCAGCTAATTTACAGTGATATGTGGAGGGTACAGGTATACAACATGTCGGCTACAGTACAGATTTAAGGGGAGATGGTCGGTTTTTCTGGTCCCTCTTCTCCCTCATGCTTAGCGCCATTAGTTTTCAGATTTTCAGACGTTCGGCCCATTAGTTTGGCGATTTTAAGACCTTTCACCTTTTGTCTGTGTCAATATTAAGACTTTTCGTGTCATTTAGGTGTCGATTGTTTCCTGACGAGCCTGTAATTTATGAGGAAGCGGCCTCCGGCCGGGATATTTTTCTACCGAAACAATTACAAATATATCTTGAAGGGGTATCCTGGGGTTGTTATTTTAAGTGTTATGGAGGTCTAGGGAGGAAACTAAAAAAATAATACATAAATGAAAACAAAATTAACCATCCCTCCTTAATTGGAAGGTAAACACTATAGAGGGGACAGGTATACAACATGTCAGCTACTGTACAGTGTTAAGTGGTGGTAAACACTATAGAGGGGACATGTATACAACATGTCAGCTACTGTACAGTGTTAAGTGGAGGGTAAACACTATAGAGGGGACAGGTATACAACATGTCATGATACTGTACAGTGTTAAGTGGAGGGTAAACACTATAGAGGGGACAGGTATACAACATGTCAGCTACTGTACAGTGTTAAGTGGAAGGCAAACTATAGAGGGGACAGGTATACAACATGCATAAGGCACTATAGAGGGGACAGGTATACAACATGTCATGATACTGTACAGTGTTAGGGGACAGGTATACAACATGTCATGATACTGTACAGTGTTAAGGGGAGGGTAACACTAGAGAGGCGCATTAGCAAACACAAATAGCATAATTAAAAATGCTTTCTCTAATAGTTATAATTGTAATGGCATCGTGTATGTGGAATGTGGAATGTTGTCTGCCCACAGGTGAGACGCCATGCTTAGTATTTAATTTGTTCATTTTTCTGTGTTAAATGTCTCACTAATTAAGGGAAATCCCATAATGTATAACTTGTTCGAGTGTTGGTGTTTGTTTTTATTTGTTTCACACAAATTCAGAAATTGAATACCTTACCATACTCTTTTCCTTAACCCCTTCTTAACCGACGAAGTGTTTTTAAGTTTATTCTAGCTATATTTAGTCGATTTTGTACAGTTTAAGAAGGATCTGTGGTACCGGTAGTAGAAATAGTTCAGGAAGATTGTTCAAAGCCTGTTAATTAATGGAGGCCATTAAGAAATTCAATAAAATCTTCTAATAGTTGCCAGAATAAAGTTTAAAAGACGTCGCCGGTACAGAAGGGGTTAATCGCCCACGGCTGGAGTTCTTTTCTTCCACTATTGACCATCACTACGTTCATTGTCTTACTTCCAGAGGTATATATTTTATTTTAACGTCGTATAATTATAAAGTAATAAATTAGTGTATACAATTGTCTTTACAAGTTTGTTTTAGCGAGACATTCGGTCTCTCTCTTTACCTTTGAGTGGCAGTGGACCATTGGAGTGTTTGTGTGGGAGTGTTTGTGTTGGAAGTTGATTGGCGCCCTGGGAGGAAGGTGAAAGGCTGAGGAATGGTGGAGAGAGAGTGAGTGAGTGCATATTCTGGTGGCCATTGACTGTTGTTCAGATATCCAATGACAGCAATTCATGGTCACTGAGAGAGATATAGTGTGTGTGTGTGTGTGTGTGTGTGTGTGTGTGTGTGTGTGTGTGTGTGTGTGTGTGTGTGTGTGTGTGTGTGTGTGTGTGTGTGCGCGAGAGAGAGAGAGTGTGAGTGTGTGTGAGAGAGAGCATGTTCTGGTGGCTATTGGCTGTTGTTCAGATAACCAATGACAGCAATTCATTGTCACTAAGAGAGAGAGAGAGAGAGAGAGAGAGAGAGACAGACAGACAGACAGAGAGAGAGAGACACACAGACAGACAGACACACACAATAGAACGAGAGTGTGAGCGTGAGATAGAGCATAACCTAGTGGCTTCTAACTTGTTCAGATGACCACTGGCAGCAATTCATGGTCGCTGAATGCTAGGCCCTTGCAGAAAAATCATATTTCATTTTAAGGGGGTACTACTCGCTTTTTCTGGACCTCCTTCTCCTTCGTGTTTAGCATATTAGTTTTGAGATTTTAAGACGTTCCTTCCATTAGTTTGTCGATTTTAAGACCTTTCACCCCATTTCTTTGTCAATATTAAGACCTTTCGTGCCATTTAGGTGTCGATTTTTTCCTGGCGAGCGATAGCGAGCCTGTAATTTTAAGAGGAATCGGCCTTCGGCCGGGAAATTTTGCTATCGAAAAATGTACAAATTTATCTTGAAGGAGAGTCTAGAGTGTTTTTTTTAAGCTTGATGGAGGTATAGCGATGAAACTAAAAAATAAAGTATTAAATGAGTTACTAGCCCACAACACCGAGTAGTACCCCCTTACTGTACCGTAACTCTCTCATGTGGAGATAACTGCAGGGTGGGAATGGTATGCGCTAAGAACGACAACCCTTTAACTCTTCGTATCCTTGTGTTTTATGTATGTATGTGTTGCCGTGTGTCTACTGTATGGATACATGTGTACAGTATATGCGTGCATGGACAATCGGGGGTATTAAGGGGAGGTTTTTAGTGTGTTTCCTATACTTCCATCAAGCTTGAAATTACACCCCCATGACTCCCTTTCAAGATAAATTTGTAAATTTTTCGGTAGAAAAATTTCCCGGCCGAAGGCCGGTTCCTTTTAAATTACAGGCTCGCTATCGCTCGCCAGGAAAAAATCGACACCTAAATGGGACGAAAGGTCTTAAAAGTTACATAAATGGGGTGAAAGTTCTTACAATCGCCAAACTAATGGGGCGAACGTCTTAAAATCTCAAAAGCAATGGGGCTAAACATGAGGGAGAAAGGGGTAAAGAAAAAAATCCCTCAAGTGGAAATCTCCCCTTCAGTGTTGTCATAAATCCCAGTGGTTTTCGCTCAACAAGTGTTATTGGTGTTACTGGGAAGAGTGCTTATCCCTCAGAGTATTAGTCAGTGTCCGAAACTTTGTGAAATATCTGACAACACTTATTAACCTCGACTGTACAGTGGCGCTAATAAGTGATGTCTCGGCACCAAGTTTGTTTTGGTCAATATTTGGTATCAGCAATATCTAAGCTTCTTTTCTTTATATGGAGTGAACTATACAAACATGTTCCTACGCTTATTCACCCTATCCAACATCTGACACACATTAATACAGCACAGAGCCAGCCAAACGTAATGACAGCTAGGACATGACTTATTAGCGCGACCGTAGAGTATATACCGCAACTTAAAACATATCGTCAGCTCTTCTGATTTTCGTTATGCAAATACATCCGTTTATATTGATGTCCTGATCAATTTAGCTATATTATCATGAATACATAATATTGAATAATTAATATATAGGTGATCTGATCTGAACATCAATCTAAATGGGTGTATTTGCATAAACAACATCGCAAGATCTCACAAACATTTGTCAGTAGCTGTACAGTCGCGCTAATAAGTCATGTTTCGGCACCAAGTATGTTTTGATCAATAATTGGTATCAGCAATATCTAAGCTTCATTTCTTCATATCGAGTGAAATATACAAACATGTTCCTACACTTACCCACTCTATTCAACATCTGACAGACAATAATACAACACAGAGCAAGCCAAACGTAATGACAGCTGGGACATGACTTATTAGCGCGACCGTACATACGCATGTTTGAATGTATGTATACGCATGAATGAATACCGTATGCATTTGCTGTATTTGTGTATTTGTAAAGTAAATAAGATGTGTATATATTTATGTAATTATTCTTTGCATGTATACATATTAGTCGTTGGTTGCCCTATTTTTGCATTTATACATGTTAGTCGTTGGTTGCCCTATTTTTGCATTTATACATATTAGTCGTTGGTTGTCCTATTTTTGCATTTATACATAGTCGTTGGTTGCCCTATTTTTGCATTTGTTTAATCTGGTTATCTCTCCAAGTAGTTTCGCCACACGGCATCATGTGTCTTTTTGTTTTCATTAAATGCATGTTCAGTCTATTTTAGGTTAATGTGTCTGCTCTTTCTATCTACCTGTCTGTCTATCTGTCTATATCTATCAATCAATCAATCAATCTATCTTTCTATCTATCTATATCTCTATCTATCTCTATCTATCTATCTATCTATTTATCTAATCTATCTATCTCTATCTATCTTATCTATCTATGTATTTATCTAATCTATCTATCTCTATCTATCTATGTATTTATCTAATCTATCTATCTCTATCTATCTATATATCTATCTCCTATCTATCTATCAATCAATTACTCACTCACTCACTCACACACTCTCTCTCTCTCTCTCTCTCTCTCTCTCTCTCTCTCTATCGTACAGAGTTCGCCACGCCGATAGTGACCCGCTGAACGCCTCCCCTATGATCTACGTAATCCAATAGGACAGATAATATAATTGTATAAGGGGTTACCAAATGCCACACCACACCTTATACACTACACCCCACACGGCAGATATAAGGGGTTACCAAATGCCACACCACACCTTATACACTACACCCCACACGGCAGATATAAGGGGTTACCAAATGCCACACCACACCTTATACACTACACCCCACACGGCAGATATAAGGGGTTGCCAAATGCCACACCGCACCTTATACACTACACCCCACACGGCAGATATAAGGGGTTACCAAATGCCACACCACACCTTATACACTACACCCCACACGGCAGATATAAGGGTTGCCAAATGCCACAACCGCACCTTATACACTACAACACCCCACACGGCAGATATAAGGTTTACCAAATGCCACACCACACCTTATACACTACACCCCACACGGCAGATATAAGGGGTTGCCAAATGCCACACCGCACCTTATACACTACACCCCACACGGCAGATATAAGGGGTTACCAAATGCCACACCACACCTTATACACTACACCCCACACGGCAGATATAAGGGGTTGCCAAATGCCACACCGCACCTTATACACTACACCCCACACGGCAGATATAAGGGGTTACCAATGCCACACCACACCTTATACCACTACACCCCACACGGCAGATATAAGGGGTTGCCAAATGCCACCACCGCACCTTATACACTACACCCCACACGGCAGATATAAGGGGTTAACCAAATGCCACACCCACACCTTATACACTACACCCCACACGGCAGATATAAGGGGTTGCCAAATGCCCACACAACCGCACCTTATACACTACACCCCACACGGCCGATATAAGGGGTTACCAAATGCCACAACCACACCTTATACACTACACCCCAACACGGCAGATATAAGGGGTTGCCAAATGCCACACCGCACCTTATACACTACACCCCACACGGCAGATATAAGGGGTTGCCAAATGCCACACCACACCTTATACACTACACCCCACACGGCAGATATAAGGGGTTGCCAAATGCCACACCGCACCTTATACACTGACACCCCACACGGCAGATATAAGGGGTTGCCAAATGCCACACCGCACCTTATACACTACACCCCACACGGCAGATATAAGGGGTTACCAAATGCCACACCACACCTTATACACTACACCCCACACGGCAGATATAAGGGGTTGCCAAATGCCACACCGCACCTTATACACTACACCCCACACGGCAGATATAAGGGGTTGCCAAATGCCACACCACACCTTATACACTACACCCCACACGGCAGATAAGGGGTTGCCAAATGCCACACCGCACCTTATACACTACACCCCACACGGCAGATATAAGGGGTTACCAAATGCCACACCACACCTTATACACTACACCCCACACGGCAGATATAAGGGGTTGCCAAATGCCACACCGCACCTTATACACTACACCCCACACGGCAGATATAAGGGGTTGCCAAATGCCACACCACACCTTATACACTACAACCCCACACGGCAGATATAAGGGGTTGCCAAATGCCACACCGCACCTTATACACTACACCCCACACGGCAGATATAAGGGGTTGCCAAATGCCACACCGCACCTTATACACTACACCCCACACGGCAGATATAAGGGGTTACCAAATGCCACACCACACCTTATACACTACACCCCACACGGCAGATATAAGGGGTTGCCAAATGCCACACCGCACCTTATACACTACACCCCACACGGCAGATATAAGGGGTTGCCAAATGCCACACCACACCTTATACACTACACCCCACACGGCAGATATAAGGGGTTGCCAAATGCCACACCACACCTTATACACTACACCCCCACTACGAAGATCCAACCCACCTCATCTAAGGGACCCCACCTCGCTTTCTTTATCTTTCTCTCCCTCTCGCTTTGGTTTGTATCCATTCGGCCCCATTCACCCTACTGATTTAAGACGTTTACCCCCATCCAGGTGTCAATTATTTCCTGGCGAGCGGTAGTGAGCCAGCATATATATATTTTTGTTTTGACAGCAAGCTAAATTTTTATCGAAAAATGTCTCCGGCGAAGCCGGATTTCTCAATACAATGCTGGCTCGCTATCGCTCGCCAGGAAGAAATCGACACGTGGATGGGGATAAACGTCTTAAAACAGTTGGCTGAATGGGGCCGAATGGATACAAGCCAGGGAAAGAGAGAAAAGAAGAGAAAGATAAAAAAAAAAAACGGTGACCCCCCCGTAAATATTCACATTACCTTCCCGGGTCTGGGCGAGGCTGTATAATGCAAAGTATATACTCTACACTCTACTTTGGTATAATGTCTCAATCAAGGTACAGTCACTGGGGCGCTGTACCCGTTACATTTTCCTAAGGTCATTTCCTTGGCAACACTTCCGGAATATTTTAATTGGGTACGTCAACTAGATAGTTTGTAGATTATTATCGTTTTAGGAATATGTAAGATATATGTAAGATAAGAGGCCAATATTACTGTAAATAGTAATTGTGCCTCTAATTTGGTAGGTAGCCACTAACCCATGTATCTATCTATCTATCTATCTATCAATCCATCCATCCCAACAACCTAGCAGTGAACTAGGCCAGGGTCCATCATTACAGTCGTGGAGAGTTGTGTATCATCTCCTGTACCTCCTGTACCCAACATTATGGATATTATCACCCCTGCTGTGGTTGGGACTGTGGAGGGTAAAGGGGGGGGGGGGGGAGAGAGAGAGAGAGAGAGAAGGTTAAGGGGGAGACGGGCCGGGTTTTTTTTTTTTTTTTTTTTCCTTCCTCATGTTAACCCCAATTAGTGTTCAGATTTTAAGACGTTCGGCCCGTTAGTTTGGCGATTGTAACACCTTTAGCTCCATTTCGTTGTTTATTTTAAGACCTTTCGTGGCATTTAGGTGTCTACTTATTTTTCCTGGCGAGCGACAGCGAGCCTGCAATTATATGAGGAACCTCATGGTTCATGCCTTTATTCATGTCTTGGCAACTAATTAATATCATAAAATGGTGAACACACACCACGTATCCATTATACAATTATAAACACACGCAGGTATACATTCATACACATACACACACATGCATAAATATAGGCTACACATGCTGCCTTGATAAAATGGCTCTGACTCAAGGATAGTAGAGGTATTTGTAGCGAAGTGCAGGTGTTATGTTTGCTATAGTCTGTTCATTACGACGTGGACCGTGGCTGGTTTGGTCCATGGCTGGTTTGGTCCATGGCTGGTTTGGTCCATGGCTGGTTTGGTCCATGGCTGGTTTGGTCCATGGTTGGTTTGGTCCATGGCTGGTTTGGTCCATGGTTGGTTTGGTCCATGGCTGGTTTGGTCCATGACTGGTTTTGGTCCATGGTTGGTTTGGTCCATGGCTGGTTTGGTACATTTTAGCGCACCATTAATTGATCTAACTCGATTTTTTTTAAAGCAAAGTTTGCGTACAAATTGGACTGCCATGTTCGAATTG
>CM064493.1:38011669-38014169 GCA_032716605.1 Paralithodes platypus | reverse complement strand
CTCTCTCTCACTCTAGCTCTCCTTCTCTCTCTCTCTCTCTCTCTCTCTCTCTCTCTCTCTCTCTCTCTCTCTCTCTCTCTCTCTCTTTATGATCTGTCTGCCTGTCTTTGTTTCACTCTATCTACCTATCTATCTATATATCTATCTATCTATCAATCTATCTCAAGCCGTCCGTAAAACTCCGTATATACTTATTTCTCAATCAATCTATCTATCTATCTATCTATCTATCTACGTCTATCTATCTACGTCTATCTATCTACAATGAATCTGTTTATATTGTGTTGAATTGAGGATGTCCTCGTGTGCATTAAGGGGGGTCACCGGCTTTTTTTAATCTTTCTCTCCTTTTCTCTCTTTCCCTGGCTTGTATTCATTCGGCCCCATTCAGCCAACTGTTTTAAGACATTTATCCCCATCCAGGTGTCGATTTCTTCCTGGCGAGCGATAACGAGCCAGCATTGTATGGAGAAATCCGGCTTTGCCGGAGAAATTTTTCAATCGAAAAATTTACAAATTTAGCTTGCTGTCTAAACAAAAATATATATATGCTGGCTCGCTAACGCTCGCCAGGAAAATATTGACACCTGGATGGGGGTAAATGTCTTAAAACAGTAGGCTGAATGGGGCCGAATGGATACAAGCCAAAGAGAGAGGGAGAGAAAGAGAAAAAAAAGCGAAGTGGGCTCCCTTAAAAGTAATCAATTTGTTTGACAATAGAGGGTGGTATGTGAGGTGTATGAATGCTAATATAAAGCAAACTATTTAGCTCTGGTGTGGGTAATGCTACGTGGCAAAGCTATCCACATACTTGCATCGTAACTGTAAAGCTAGTAAGTCATGTGGACCAGTTTCTGGACCTCTATATGTGCCTTTATACTGTATAATTGGTGCATAATAAACACATATAATCAAATATATGTCCTCAAGCATTCATAAAAAAAATAAAAAAATAAATATATATATATATATATGTAAAATGATATCCCCTCCCATTATCAGCTGACAGAAGGGACCAAAGCTTGACTACCAATGCCAAGGTGGCCGGCCGCGTAATGTCCTTTGGAATAATTCACGACTAAAACCCTTGAGGGATCACGCAGGAGGATTGAACTCAGGTGAATATAACATGGACCGGTGTCTATCACTGATGCTTTAAAAGGGGAGATGGGTAGTTTTCTGGTCCCCCTTCTTCCTCATGTCTAGCCCCATTCGTTTTCAGATTTTAGGACGTTTGACCCATTATTTTGGCGATTTTTCGACATTTTGCTCCTTTTTTTTCAATATTAAGACTTCATGTCATTTAGGTATCGATTATTTCCTGGCGAGCGATAGCGAGCCTGTAATTTAGGAAGAATCGGCCTCCGGCCAGGACATTTTTCTATCGAAAAATTTACAAATATATCTTCAAGGAGGATCCTGTTTTTTTAAAGTTTGATGGAGGTCTAGGAAGGAAACTAGAAACTAATAAACATGAAAACTAGAAACTAATAAACATGAAAACTAGAAACTAATAAACATGAAAACTAGAAACTAATAAACATGAAAACTAATAAACATGAAAACTAGAAACTAATAAACATGGAAACTAGAAACTAATAAACATGGAAACTAATAAACATGAAAACTAGAAACTAATAAACATGAAAACTAGAAACTAATAAACATGAAAACTAGAAACTAATAAACATGGAAACTAATAAACATGAAAACTAGAAACTAATAAACATGAAAACTAGAAACTATACACATGAAAACTAGAAACTAATAACTGAAAACTAGAAACTAATAAACATGAGAAACTAATAAACATGAAAACTAAACTAATAACATGAAACTAGAAACTAATAAACAGAAACTATAAACACTGAAATAAACATGAAAACTAGAAACGAAACATGAAAACTAGAAACTAATAAACATGGAAACTAGAAACTACATAAACATGGAAACAATAACACTAGAAACGAACCTATAAACAATAAAACTAGAAACTAATAAACATGGAAACCAAACTAGAAACTAATAACCATGAAAACTAGAAACTAATATTGGAACATGAACACTAGACACTATAAACATGTAAACTAGAAACTAATAAACATGGAATCAAACTAAGAAACTTAATAAACATGGCTAGTTACATGCGCTAGAAACTTACATGCTCTAATCTTATGACATAGAAACTTTATTAACCTCCCTTGAACCGACGCATTTTTGCTTTACCAAATTATGCTGTCAATATATTATCCTTTGCTTATATCATAATTCAAATTAAGGCCGGTTACCATGACCGTCCTCAGATTTTCAATTTCTCATCTAACTGCTAAAACTTATCATGGGTTTGTTCTCTCTCTCTCTCTCTCTCTCTCTCTCTCTCTCTCTCTCTCTCTCTCTCTCTCTCTCTCTCTCTCTCTCTCTCTCTCTCTCTCTCTCTCTCTCTCTCTCTCTCTCTCAATATTTCCCCACACACCACCAGAGCTCGAAGTTTGAGTGACGG
>CM064493.1:37994885-38011569 GCA_032716605.1 Paralithodes platypus | reverse complement strand
AGGTTGGCCGCTCTCAGCATCTGTTGACTCTCTACGATTGTTGTTGTTGTTGTTGTTGTTCCCTAAGCTGCCTGGCCGAACAGCCCCGAGTCCCTGAGAAAGGCCATGGCCACGATCGGGCTTTCCCACAGAGCTCTCATTGAGTGTAGATTGTGTTGTTGGCGTAAGTGGTTGTGTGAAATGCAGTCTTCTATGATGTGTTTAATGGTATGGGGTGCTGTGTTACATCCCGGGCAGGCGTCGACAACGGAGTCATCCAGTCTCTTCTGATAGCTCAGGAGAGCTGGATGGTGTCACACATATCAGCCTGGCCAGGTGGACTCTGTCCTCGCGAGGAAGGGAGGATTCGGAAGGATGGATTTCGGGAGGTCGTGCATGCAGCTGTGTTGTCTGTGAGTGAGTGGATGGATCGGTGAGAGATATGAGTATGGATGTGCTTCTGGATGTTGGTTCGGGGTGGGCAGGGAGGGAGAGAGGACAATTATTGTGTGTGGTACCCTGTGTTCGGTGTTGTTTTGATATTTCTTGGTGTCTGTGGGTGTGTTGCCATGTAGTTTAGTGGGTGGTCTTGTGGAGGCTGCTGCCAGGAATTGAGTGCCTCTCCATGTCCAGATGGTCTTTGACTTTGAGGATTTTGGTTTCTTGATGTAGGTGATATGTGGGTGCAGTAGCTGTGC
Organism: Paralithodes platypus; assembly: GCA_032716605.1. Classification (NCBI taxonomy): domain Eukaryota; kingdom Metazoa; phylum Arthropoda; class Malacostraca; order Decapoda; family Lithodidae; genus Paralithodes; species Paralithodes platypus. Next base: position 38,010,892 of record CM064493.1, on the reverse strand, counting down.
AGCCTGTAATGATCTTCAGGGCTTTGTTTTGAATAGTCTGTAAGGTCTTATGATGTGTTCCAGCTAGGTTAGAAGCCCAGGCTGGGCTTGCGTATTCCATCACTGATCTTATGTATTGTTTATATACTGTGGTGGTAGTTTCTTTGTTGTGTCCAAATTTTGTGTGAGCAAGTGACCTGAGGGCGTTAAGTCTGGTGTCAGTTTCTTTTTAATGTTTGTGGTGTGCTGTTTGAATGTCATATGAGTATCATATGTTACTCCTAGGATTTTGGGTGTGTGTGTATGTGTTAGGGGTGTGTTGTTTATGGTGAGTTGAGGGATGTATTCGTGTTCTCCTGTCCAACTTGTGAGCAGGTTGCGGTGGATTTGGCTGGGGCTAGATTAAGTCTGTTTGTAGTGCACCAGCCATGTAGTGTGTTGAGATAGGGTTGAAGGAGATCTGTTGCTCTTTTTGGGTCATGGTGTGTGCATTTGAGTGTTCTCATCATAGGAGGCTAAGTATTTGGGCAGTAGTATATAGTGCATGTACGATTGAAGAGTGCGGGCGATAGGACGGATCCTTGTGGGACTCCGTTTGGAAGTTTCTGATTTTAGATGACTGACGGCAAAAGATACGTGTGCACATATGGCTAAGATGGCCAGCCACCGTTTTGTGTTGTGTGCATGTTTGTGCTGTAGATTTTGTTTGTTTTAGGTTGTGGCGGGGGTGGATCGAAGGCTTTACATATGTCGAGGTTGGCTCTCAGTGATCTGTGTGGTGGTCTAGCTGAATTGATGCGTCGAAAGCTCTTTGGGGTCTGTGAGAAATATGTGGAGTGCAGTGGCCGCTAAACCAGTACCTGGTGGAGTAGGGGTAGGTCATAATAGTTGTAATACTAGGCGTTCCATGACTTGGCTGGAGTGTGTGGGGCGGTTGCGAGGAGGGTAGGTGGGGTCTTTGTTGGGTTTGGGGAAAGTGATGATGATACCATATGTCTGGTATTGTGGTGTGAATAGCTGTAGTTTGATATGTGAGTGCTTGTATGCCTTGTGGTCCCAGGTGTCAGGTGTATGTGCTATGTTGTCTAGGCCACAGGCGGGTGAGTGCTTGAGATGTTGATGATATGCTTTGTCTGGTGATTGGTGAAGGGTGTAGATAGGCGGGGGTTGGTCTCTTAGTCGGATGACACGGTCTGTTGAGGTTATGTGAAATGTGAAAATAGATGATAATAGCTGGGGTGTCACAAATATGGCGGAGGTTGGCCGCTCTCAGTATCTGTTGACTCTCTACGATAATAGCTGGGTGTCACAAATATGGCGGAGGTTTTCCGCTCTCAGTATCTGTTGACTCTCTACGATAATAGATGATAATAGCTGGGGTGTCACAAATATGGCGGAGGTTGGCCGCTCTCGGTACCTGTTGACTCTACGATAATATATGATAATAGCTGGTGTGTCACAAATATGGCGGAGGTTGGCCGCTCTCGGTACCTGTTGACTCTCTACGATAATAGATGATAATACCTGGGGTGTCATAAATATGGCGGGGGTTGGCCGCTCTCAGTATCTGTTGACTCTCTACGATAATAGATGATAATAGCTAGGGTGTCACAAATATGGCGGAGGTTGGCCGCTCTCAGTATCTGTTGACTCTCTACGATAATAGATGATAATAGCTAGGGTGTCACAAATATGGCGGAGGTTGGCCGCTCTCGGTACCTGTTGACTCTCTACGATAATAGATGATAATAGCTGGGGTGTCACAAATATGGCGGAGGTTGGCCGCTCTCAGTATCTGTTGACTCTCTACGATAATAGATGATAATAGCTGGGGTGTCACAAATATGGCGGAGGTTGGCCGCTCTCAGTATCTCTTGACTCTCTACGATAATAGATGATAATAGCTGGGGTGTCACAAATATGGCGGAGGTTGGCCGCTCTCAGTATCTGTTGACTCTCTACGATAATAGATGATAATAGCTGGGGTGTCACAAATATGGCGGAGGTTGGCCGCTCTCAGTATCTGTTGACTCTCTACGATAATAGATGATAATAGCTGGGGTGTCACAAATATGGCGGAGGTTGGCCGCTCTCAGTATCTGTTGACTCTCTACGATAATAGATGATAATAGCTGGTGTGTCACAAATATGGCGGAGGTTGGCCGCTCTCAGTATCTGTTGACTCTCTACGATAATAGATGATAATAGCTGGGGTGTCACAAATATGGCGGGGGTTGGCCGCTCTCAGTATCTGTTGACTCTCTACGATAATAGATGATAATAGCTAGGGTGTCACAAATATGGCGGAGGTTGGCCGCTCTCAGTATCTGTTGACTCTCTACGATAATAGATGATAAATGCCTGGGTGTCACAAATATGGCGGAGGTTGGCCGCTCTCAGTATCTGTTGACTCTCTACGATAATAGATGATAATAGCTGGGGTGTCACAAATATGGCGGAGGTTGGCCGCTCTCAGTATCTGTTGACTCTCTACGATAATAGATGATAATAGCTGGGGTGTCACAAATATGGCGGAGGTTGGCCGCTCTCAGTATCTGTTGACTCTCTACGATAATAGATGATAATAGCTGGGGTGTCACAAATATGGCGGAGGTTGGCCGCTCTCAGTATCTGTTGACTCTCTACGATAATAGATGATAATAGCTGGGGTGTCACAAATATGGCGGAGGTTGGCCGCTCTCAGTATCTGTTGACTCTCTACGATAATAGATGATAATAGCTGGGGTGTCACAAATATGGCGGAGGTTGGCCGCTCTCAGTATCTGTTGACTCTCTACGATAATAGATGATAATAGCTGGGGTGTCACAAATATGGCGGAGGTTGGCCGCTCTCAGTATCTGTTGACTCTCTACGATAATAGATGATAATAGCTGGGGTGTCACAAATATGGCGGAGGTTGGCCGCTCTCAGTATCTGTTGACTCTCTACGATAATAGATGATAATAGCTGGGGTGTCACAAATATGGCGGAGGTTGGCCGCTCTCAGTATCTGTTGACTCTCTACGATAATAGATGATAATAGCTGGGGTGTCACAAATATGGCGGAGGTTGGCCGCTCTCAGTATCTGTTGACTCTCTACGATAATAGATGATAATAGCTGGGGTGTCACAAATATGGCGGAGGTTGGCCGCTCTCAGTACCTGTTGACTCTCTACGATAATAGATGATAAAAGCTGGGGTGTCACAAATATGGCGGAGGTTGGCCGCTCTCAGTATCTGTTGACACTCTACGATAATAGATGATAATAGCTGGGGTTTCACAAATATGGCGGAGGTTGGCCGCTCTCAGTATCTGTTGACTCTCTACGATAATAGATGATAATAGCTGGGGTGTCACAAATATGGCGGAGGTTGGCCGCTCTCAGTATCTGTTGACTCTCTACGATAATAGATGATAATAGCTGGGGTGTCACAAATATGGCGGAGGTTGGCCGCTCTCAGTATCTGTTGACTCTCTACGATAATAGATGATAATAGCTGGGGTGTCACAAATATGGCGGAGGTTGGCCGCTCTCAGTATCTGTTGACTCTCTACGATAATAGATGATAATAGCGTGGGTGTCACAAATATGGCGGAGGTTGGCCGCTCTCAGTATCTGTTGACTCTCTACGATAATAGATGATAATAGCTGGGGTGTCACAAATATGGCGGAGGTTGGCCGCTCTCAGTATCTGTTGACTCTCTACGATAATAGATGATAATATCGGGGTGTCACAAATATGGCGGAGGTTGGCCGCTCTCAGTATCTGTTGACTCTCTACGATAATAGATGATAATAGCTGGGGTGTCACAAATATGGCGGAGGTTGGCCGCTCTCAGTATCTGTTGACTCTCTACGATAATAGATGATAATAGCTGCGGTGTCACAAATATGGCGGAGGTTGGCCGCTCTCAGTATCTGTTGACTCTCTACGATAATAGATGATAATAGCTGGGGTGTCACAAATATGGCGGAGGTTGGCCGCTCTCAGTATCTGTTGACACTCTACTATTAATAATAGCTGGGGTTTCACAAACATGGCGGAGGTTGGCCGCTCTCAGTATCTGTTGACTCTCTACGATAATAGATGATAATAGCTGGGGTGTCACAAATATGGCGGAGGTTGGCCGCTCTCAGTACCTGTTGACTCTCTACGATAATAGATGATAGCTGGGGTGTCACAAATATGGCGGAGGTTGGCCGCTCTCAGTATCTGTTGACTTTCTACGATAATAGATGATAATAGCTGGGGTGTCACAAATATGGCGGAGGTTGGCCGCTCTCAGTATCTGTTGACTCTCTACGATAATAGATGATAATAGCTGGGGTGTCACAAATATGGCGGAGGTTGGCCGCTCTCAGTATCTGTTGACACTCTACTATTAATAATAGCTGGGGTTTCACAAATATGGCGGAGGTTGGCCGCTCTCAGTATCTGTTGACTCTCTACGATAATAGATGATAATAGCTGGGGTGTCACAAATATGGCGGAGGTTGGCCGCTCTCAGTATCTGTTGACTCTCTACGATAATAGATGATAATAGCTGGGGTGTCACAAATATGGCGGAGGTTGGCCGCTCTCAGTATCTGTTGACTCTCTACGATAATAGATGATAATAGCTGGGGTGTCACAAATATGGCGGAGGTTGGCCGCTCTCAGTATCTGTTGACTCTCTACGATAATAGATGATAATAGCTGGGGTGTCACAAATATGGCGGAGGTTGGCCGCTCTCAGTATCTGTTGACTCTCTACGATAATAGATGATAATAGCTGGGGTGTCACAAATATGGCGGAGGTTGGCCGCTCTCAGTATCTGTTGACTCTCTACGATAATAGATGATAATAGCTGGGGTGTCACAAATATGGCGGAGGTTGGCCGCTCTCAGTATCTGTTGACTCTCTACGATAATAGATGATAATAGCTGGGGTGTCACAAATATGGCGGAGGTTGGCCGCTCTCAGTATCTGTTGACTCTCTACGATAATAGATGATAATAGCTGGGGTGTCACAAATATGGCGGAGGTTGGCCGCTCTCGGTACCTGTTGACTCTACGATAATAGATGATAATAGCTGGGGTGTCACAAATATGGCGGAGGTTGGCCGCTCTCAGTATCTGTTGACTCTCTACGATAATAGATGATAATAGCTGGGGTGTCACAAATATGGCGGAGGTTGGCCGCTCTCAGTATCTGTTGACTCTCTACGATAATAGATGATAATAGCTGGCGGGTCACAAATATGGCGGAGGTTGGCCGCTCTCAGTATTTGTTGACTCTCTACGATAATAGATGATAATAGCTGGGGTGTCACAAATATGGCGGAGGTTGGCCGCTCTCAGTATCTGTTGACTCTCTACGATAATAGATGATAATAGCTGGGGTGTCACAAATATGGCGGAGGTTGGCCGCTCTCAGTATCTGTTGACTCTCTACGATAATAGATGATAATAGCTGGGGTGTCACAAATATGGCGGAGGTTGGCCGCTCTCAGTATCTGTTGACTCTCTACGATAATAGATGATAATAGCTGGGGTGTCACAAATATGGCGGAGGTTGGCCGCTCTCAGTATCTGTTGACTCTCTACGATAATAGATGATAATAGCTGGGGTGTCACAAATATGGCGGAGGTTGGCCGCTCTCAGTATCTGTTGACTCTCTACGATAATAGATGATAATAGCTGGGGTGTCACAAATATGGCGGAGGTTGGCCGCTCTCAGTATCTGTTGACTCTCTACGATAATAGATGATAAAGCAAAATTTGGCGGAGGTTGGCCGCTCTCAGTATCTGTTGACTCTCTACGATAATAGATGATAATAGCTGGGGTGTCACAAATATGGCGGAGGTTGGCCGCTCTCAGTATCTGTTGACTCTCTACGATAATAGATGATAATAGCTGGGGTGTCACAAATATGGCGGAGGTTGGCCGCTCTCAGTATCTGTTGACTCTCTACGATAATAGATGATAATAGCTGGGTGTCACAAATATGGCGGAGGTTGGCCGCTCTCAGTATCTGTTGACTCTCTACGATAATAGATGATAATAGCTGGGGTGTCACAAATATGGCGGAGGTTGGCCGCTCTCAGTATCTGTTGACTCTCTACGATAATAGATGATAATAGCTGGGGTGTCACAAATATGGCGGAGGTTGGCCGCTCTCAGTATCTGTTGACTCTCTACGATAATAGATGATAATAGCTGGGGTGTCACAAATATGGCGGAGGTTGGCCGCTCTCAGTATCTGTTGACTCTCTACGATAATAGATGATAATAGCTGGGGTGTCACAAATATGGCGGAGGTTGGCCGCTCTCAGTATCTGTTGACTCTCTACGATAATAGATGATAATAGCTGGGGTGTCACAAATATGGCGGAGGTTGGCCGCTCTCAGTATCTGTTGACTCTCTACGATAATAGATGATAATAGCTGGGGTGTCACAAATATGGCGGAGGTTGGCCGCTCTCAGTATCTGTTGACTCTCTACGATAATAGATGATAATAGCTGGGGTGTCACAAATATGGCGGAGGTTGGCCGCTCTCAGTATCTGTTGACTCTCTACGATAATAGATGATAATAGCTGGGGTGTCACAAATATGGCGGAGGTTGGCCGCTCTCAGTATCTGTTGACTCTCTACGATAATAGATGATAATAGCTGGGGTGTCACAAATATGGCGGAGGTTGGCCGCTCTCAGTATCTGTTGACTCTCTACGATAATAGATGATAATAGCTGGGGTGTCACAAATATGGCGGAGGTTGGCCGCTCTCAGTATCTGTTGACTCTCTACGATAATAGATGATAATAGCTGGGGTGTCACAAATATGGCGGAGGTTGGCCGCTCTCAGTATCTGTTGACTCTCTACGATAATAGATGATAATAGCTGGGGTGTCACAAATATGGCGGAGGTTGGCCGCTATCAGTTACTGTTGACTCTCTACGATTAATAGATGATAATAGCTGGGGTGTCACAAATATGGCGGAGGTTGGCCGCTCTCAGTATCTGTTGACTCTCTACGATAATAGATGATAATAGCTGGGGTGTCACAAATATGGCGGAGGTTGGCCGCTCTCAGTATCTGTTGACTCTCTACGATAATAGATGATAATAGCTGGGGTGTCACAAATATGGCGGAGGTTGGCCGCTCTCAGTATCTGTTGACTCTCTACGATAATAGATGATAATAGCTGGGGTGTCACAAATATGGCGGAGGTTGGCCGCTCTCGGTATCTGTTGACTCTACGATAATAGATGATAATAGCTGGGGTGTCACAAATATGGCGGAGGTTGGCCGCTCTCAGTATCTGTTGACTCTCTACGATAATAGATGATAATAGCTGGGGTGTCACAAATATGGCGGAGGTTGGCCGCTCTCAGTATCTGTTGACTCTCTACGATAATAGATGATAATAGCTGGGGTGTCACAAATATAGCGGAGGTTGGCCGCTCTCAGTATCTCTTGACTCTCTACGATAATAGCTGGGGTTTCACAAATATGGCGGAGGTTTTCCGCTCTCAGTATCTGTTGACTCTCTACGATAATAGATGATAATAGCTGGGGTGTCACAAATATGGCGGAGGTTGGCCGCTCTCAGTATCTGTTGACTCTCTACGATAATAGATGATAATAGCTGGGGTGTCACAAATATGGCGGAGGTTGGCCGCTCTCAGTATCTGTTGACTCTCTACGATAATAGATGATAATAGCTGGGGTGTCACAAATATGGCGGAGGTTGGCCGCTCTCAGTACCTGTTGACTCTCTACGATAATAGATGATAATAGCTGGGGTGTCACAAATATGGCGGAGGTTGGCCGCTCTCAGTATCTGTTGACTCTCTACGATAATAGATGATAATAGCTGGGGTGTCACAAATATGGCGGAGGTTGGCCGCTCTCAGTATCTGTTGACTCTCTACGATAATAGATGATAATAGCTGGGGTGTCACAAATATGGCGGAGGTTGGCCGCTCTCAGTATCTGTTGACTCTCTACGATAATAGATGATAATAGCTGGGGTGTCACAAATATGGCGGAGGTTGGCCGCTCTCAGTATCTGTTGACTCTCTACGATAATAGATGATAATAGCTGGGGTGTCACAAATATGGCGGAGGTTGGCCGCTCTCAGTATCTGTTGACTCTCTACGATAATAGATGATAATAGCTGGGGTGTCACAAATATGGTGGAGGTTGGCCGCTCTCGGTACCTGTTGACTCTCTACGATAATAGATGATAATAGCTGGTGTCACAAATATGGCGGAGGTTGGCCGCTCTCCGTACCTGTTGACTCTCTACGATAATAAAAGATAATAGCTGGGGTGTCACAAATATGGCGGAGGTTGGCCGCTCTCAGTATCTGTTGACTCTCTACGATAATAGATGATAATAGCTGGGGTGTCACAAATATGGCGGAGGTTGGCCGCTCTCAGTATCTGTTGACTCTCTACGATAATAGATGATAATAGCTGGGGTGTCACAAATATGGCGGAGGTTGGCCGCTCTCAGTATCTGTTGACTCTCTACGATAATAGATGATAATAGCTGGGGTGTCACAAATATGGCGGAGGTTGGCCGCTCTCAGTATCTGTTGACTCTCTACGATAATAGATGATAATAGCTGGGGTGTCACAAATATGGCGGAGGTTGGCCGCTCTCAGTATCTGTTGACTCTCTACGATAATAGATGATAATAGCTGGGGTGTCACAAATATGGCGGAGGTTGGCCGCTCTCAGTATCTGTTGACTCTCTACGATAATAGATGATAATAGCTGGATGTCACAAATATGGCGGAGGTTGGCCGCTCTCAGTATCTGTTGACTCTCTACGATAATAGATGATAATAGCTGGGGTGTCACAAATATGGCGGAGGTTGGCCGCTCTCAGTATCTGTTGACTCTCTACGATAATAGATGATAATAGCTTAAGGTGTCACAAATATGGCGGAGGTTGGCCGCTCTCAGTATCTGTTGACTCTCTACGATAATAGATGATAATAGCTGGGGTGTCACAAATATGGCGGAGGTTGGCCGCTCTCAGTATCTGTTGACTCTCTACGATAATAGATGATAATAGCTGGGGTGTCACAAATATGGCGGAGGTTGGCCGCTCTCAGTATCTGTTGACTCTCTACGATAATAGATGATAATAGCTGGGGTGTCACAAATATGGCGGAGGTTGGCCGCTCTCAGTATCTGTTGACTCTCTACGATAATAGATGATAATAGCTGGGGTGTCACAAATATGGCGGAGGTTGGCCGCTCTCAGTATCTGTTGACTCTCTACGATAATAGATGATAATAGCTGGGGTGTCACAAATATGGCGGAGGTTGGCCGCTCTCAGTATCTGTTGACTCTCTACGATAATAGATGATAATAGCTGGGATTGTCACAAATATGGCGGAGGTTGGCCGCTCTCAGTATCTGTTGACTCTCTACGATAATAGATGATAATAGCTGGGGTGTCACAAATATGGCGGAGGTTGGCCGCTCTCAGTATCTGTTGACTCTCTACGATAATAGATGATAATAGCTGGGGTGTCACAAATATGGCGGAGGTTGGCCGCTCTCAGTATCTGTTGACTCTCTACGATAATAGATGATAATAGCTGGGGTGTCACAAATATGGCGGAGGTTGGCCGCTCTCAGTATCTGTTGACTCTCTACGATAATAGATGATAATAGCTGGGGTGTCACAAATATGGCGGAGGTTGGCCGCTCTCAGTATCTGTTGACTCTCTACGATAATAGATGATAATAGCTGGGGTGTCACAAATATGGCGGAGGTTGGCCGCTCTCAGTATCTGTTGACTCTCTACGATAATAGATGATAATAGCTGGGGTGTCACAAATATGGCGGAGGTTGGCCGCTCTCAGTATCTGTTGACTCTCTACGATAATAGATGATAATAGCTGGGGTGTCACAAATATGGCGGAGGTTGGCCGCTCTCAGTATCTGTTGACTCTCTACGATAATAGATGATAATAGCTGGGGTGTCACAAATATGGCGGAGGTTGGCCGCTCTCAGTATCTGTTGACTCTCTACGATAATAGATGATAATAGCTGGGGTGTCACAAATATGGCGGAGGTTGGCCGCTCTCAGTATCTGTTGACTCTCTACGATAATAGATGATAATAGCTGGGTGTCACAAATATGGCGGAGGTTGGCCGCTCTCAGTATCTGTTGACTCTCTACGATAATAGATGATAATAGCTGGGGTGTCACAAATATGGCGGAGGTTGGCCGCTCTCAGTACCTGTTGACTCTCTACGATAATAGATGATAATACCTGGGGTGTCACAAATATGGCGGAGGTTCGCCGCTCTCAGTATCTGTTGACTCTCTAAGATAATAGATGATAATAGCTGGGGTGTCACAAATATTGCGGAGGTTGGCCGCTCTCAGTATCTGTTGACTCTCTACGATAATAGATGATAATAGCTGGGGTGTCACAAATATGACGGAGGTTGGCCGCTCTCAGTATCTGTTGACTCTCTACGATAATAGATGATAATAGCTGGGGTGTCACAAATATGGCGGAGGTTGGCCGCTCTCAGTATCTGTTGACTCTCTACGATAATAGATGATAATAGCTGGGGTGTCACAAATATGGCGGAGGTTGGCCGCTCTCAGTATCTGTTGACTCTCTACGATAATAGATGATAATACCTGGGGTGTCACAAATATGGCGGAGGTTGGGCGCTCTCAGCATCTGTTGACTCTCTACGATAATAGATGATAATAGCTGGGGTGTCACAAATATGGCGGAGGTTGGCCGCTCTCAGTATCTGTTGACTCTCTACGATAATAGATGATAATAGCTGGGGTGTCACAAATATGGCGGAGGTTGGCCGCTCTCAGTATCTGTTGACTCTCTACGATAATAGATGATAATAGCTGGGGTGTCACAAATATGGCGGAGGTTGGCCGCTCTCAGTATCTGTTGACTCTCTACGATAATAGATGATAATAGCTGGGGTGTCACAAATATGGCGGAGGTTGGCCGCTCTCAGTATCTGTTGACTCTCTACGATAATAGATGATAATAGCTGGGGTGTCACAAATATGGCGGAGGTTGGCCGCTCTCAGTATCTGTTGACTCTCTACGATAATAGATGATAATAGCTGGGGTGTCACAAATATGGCGGAGGTTGGCCGCTCTCAGTATCTGTTGACTCTCTACGATAATAGATGATAATAGCTGGGGTGTCACAAATATGGCGGAGGTTTTCCGCTCTCAGTATATGTTGACTCTCTACGATAATAGCTGATAATAGCGGGGGTGTACAAAGGAAATCAAGCAACAACAGATCTAGTGACCCTTCTAGGTTGCTTGTCCTCCAAAACACTGAGGATCAAGTGTCCAAACAGTGTTTTAGAGTGGGTAAGGGAACATTGGAAAGGGAACTACTGCCCTGCCACTAACGTGGCAGGACTAGGAAGTTAGTAGGGGACATATGGGTTAGTAACTGAGGGGAGGATAAAGTTATTCATTTACAAACGCAGTCAGTCGCGGGTTTGATGCGAGATATTTGTCTAGGCGGAATTTAAATGAATCAACGGTGCTGCAGTCTATAACGTCTCGGGGAAGCCCATTCCACAAGTTGACAACTCGATTGAAGAAGAAATTCTTAGATTCGTGCGAGTTAAAAGATTTACCAATAATTTTGCAACCGTTTCCCCGCGTGTAATTAGATTGGTCGATAGTGAAGTACTTACTACAGTTCATATTGTCGATGCCTTTGATGATTTTGAACACTTGAATTAAGTCGCCTCTTAATCTGCGCTGGGTTAAAGGAAATAGATTTAATTCTCTAAGACGCTCTTCGTATGGTTTGTTCTTTAGGCTAGGTATCATTTTGGTAACTCTACGTTGAACTCGTTCTAGCTTGTGTATATCTTTTTGGTAATAAGGGCACCAGGATTGAACGCAGTATTCCAGAAGAGGGCGGACTAAGGAATTGTAAAGGGTTAGGATAACTTCTTTGGATTTATGCTCAAATGACCTGCCTATAAAGCCAATTATTTTGTTTGCCTTCTTAACAACTTCTGAACATTGTTGACTCGGTTTTAGGTTACTCGATATTGTTACTCCCAGATCAGTTTCTCTGTTTACATTCTTAAGCTGAGTGCCATTCATCGAATAGTTTGCTTTCTCATTTAGGTATCCGACATGTAGTACTTTACATTATCCGCATTGAAACTCATTTGCCAAATTTGGGCCCAACATGACAATTTATCTAGATTGTGTTGCATATCGTCAACTTGTTCTTTTGAGAGTACGCTATTTGCAATTTTTGTATCGTCAGCAAATTTTGAGATTGTACAGGTGAGACCCTCATCTATGTCGTTGAAGTAAATTAGAAAGAGAATTGGTCCTAGTACCGATCCCTGGGGTACCCCGCTACTTACATTGGTCCATTTAGATGCCTTACCGTTATGACTACCCTTTGCTTTCTGTTGCTGAGCCAATTTTCTATCCATTTCAACACACCGTCTTGTATTCCATGCGCTTTTAGTTTTAGCAGTAAACGTTTGTGGGGAACTTTGTCAAAGGCCTTTTGAAAATCAAGGTATATAATATCTACAGCTTTACTCTCATCGTAGAGGTTGAGGATATCGTGGAAGAAGTCTAAGAGGTTTGTTAAACAGGAACGTTTTTTACGAAAGCCGTGTTGAGTATCTTTAAGTATGTTATTTTCCTCCAAGTGATTTACGAGTCTGTCTCGTATGACCGTTTCTAGCATTTTACATACAACTGAGGTTAAGCTAATTGGACGATAGTTACTGGGTAGGGATTTGCTGCCTTTTTTGAATATCGGTGTTACGTTGGCTAGCTTCCACTGATCAGGCATAGTTCCAGACTGCAAGGATTTATTGGATAGTAATGTCAGTGGTTTGGAGAGCTCATTCTTAGCTTCCTTTAGAACTCTAGGCGAGATTGTATCAGGTCCTGGCGTTTTTATTTACCTTGAGTTTATCTAAACAATTCATACTTCTCTCTCTGTAACGGTGATATTGCTTAGAACATCTGAATTATCAATCTGAATCGGCGATGGTGTAGGGATATCCCTGAGGTCTTCTGTTGTAAAAACTGATGCAAAGAAGGTATTGAGGGCATTACTCATTTGTACTTCGTCTTTGGTGTATTCTCCTTTTTCATCGACTAACGGTCCAACAGTTGAAGTAACTACTTTTCTTTCTGATATAACTATAGAATTCTTTCGGGTTTGTTTTATTTGATTCGCAATATGTAACTCTAAGGTCTTTTTACTTTGCTTAATTAACTTTTTGGCTTTGCGTCGTAGCTCTACAAATTTCACCCGTTCTTCGTCATTTTGTGAGGATTTTAATCTATCATTAGCACATTTTTTAGCAAGCAGGCAGTTTGAAATATCTTTATTCCACCATTTGGGCTTATTATTATGGCCTGGACGCCGTATTTTCGATGGTATGCAGTCTTGCACTGCTTTTAGGTAAGTGGTTTCGAATAACTTCCAAGATGTATTTATGTCGTTATTGTTAATTAAAAAGCTCCAGTCAGTTTCTTTAAACATAAGCTCTAAGTTTATGGAAGTTTGCTTTCTTGAAATTAGGGACTTTTTCGATGCTACTATTTGGTTCGTTACTAGTAAACTTTAAAGTGAAAGTTATTCGTACGATGGTCGCTGTTACTGAATTCATCACCAACATTCAAATTCTCTATCAATTCTTCTTTTGTTGCAAGTACAATGTCAAGAACGTTATTAACACGGGTCGGCATTCGAAACAAATTGATAAAGCGAACTCTCTTGCAAGTTCGTATACAAGTCATGTCCGGAGTGTGAAGTAAGAGTATCGCCCCACTTGGTCACAGGTAAATTAAAGTCGCCAAAAATTACGGTATCTTGTGAGTCACTTACATCTGCAATTTGTTCGTAAATTTCTCGGGCAGTTTGCACTGATTGAGCTGGAGGTCTGTATATTAACGCAAGTATTATTTTTGTACCTTTATTATTCTTTATTAGCACAAAAGATGTGTCGACGTTCACAATTTGAGGTTTTGACACGAGGGTCGGGTTAAGACTTTCTTTGATATAAAATAAAACGCCACCTCCATTTTTATTTATTCGGCTGTTCTCAAACATTACAGAACCGGGAAGTGAATACTCTGCTAAAAAGTCTCTATCTTGTGTATTGAGCCAAGATTCTGTTATGCCAATCACATCATATTTTCTGTAAACACTAGTTCCTCTAAATCTGAAAATTTATTGCGTTATGCTACCGAGCGTTTGCATAGAAAACCTTTAAAGTTGCGGTTTTAGAACTCGCAGATCGGGTGATCTTTCATCGAATTTTTGGTTCTGGTCGGATCTAAATTTTACATTTATGGCTGATCCTCGGTCCCCTCGGTCGTTTAATCCCTGACGGTTTTGAATTTGGGTCCGTTGTTGTGGATCTTTATCCAAATTCGCGGTTCTTGACGGATTAGTATTTAATTCCTTTGTAGAGTGCCGACCTCGCTGTTCTTCCGGTCCTTCCTTCCTGGTTTTGTCCTGGGCATGCTGAGTCGATTTCTTCTCCGAAAATCCTTCACCGCATCGTTGAGAAGACGCCCAAAACGCGCTGCTCCCACTCTGGTTCAGATGAACTCCATACATCACGAAAACAAATAGTCATCGTAGTAGAAAGATTTGTTCTCCAGGTGTCTGACGAAATCCCACGTTTCTCCTTCCTGCAGAGGTTTGCTACCAACGATTTGTGCTGGTGGCTATGTTGGTAAAAATCGGCTCCTCTAACACCGAGCCGGGGGAGCGATTCCTGAGACGATGATCCTTGATGACTTCTCCTTGAAACGACTTGATCAGCTGGCTGGTACTTTAAAAGCAAATCCTTCCCGATCCGGGTTCGCTGTATATCGTTGGCTCCAACGGTGTAGGACGTACAATTGCTATTTGGCAGGGGCCAGCGCTTTTGAATACTTTCGTCTAAAACTTGCTGCAACCTACGTCATCCACACACCACCAGGGATACAAAAACGCTTCTGGTCTTAGGTGCCCTGGGGCGCAAAACTCTGTGAGCTGACCCCACGTATCATCGAGTCTCCCACGAGAGCCGGGGACTTCTTCCATTTCCTCTTCGTCATCTGAGTCTGGTCGAATATCTGGAAACGGTTTTGACACTCGGTAAATCGGTAATGTGTTTCCTGGTCTTGGGGCAAACGTTGTTCCTCACGACACGGGAAGTTGGCTTGGGGGGGAAGAGAGTCGCGATTATTTGTATCTTGAGTATCGGAAACATCAGCTGAAATGGCTTACTGTGAGGCGTTGAATTGTTGGCAGTTGACGTTGGTGGCGTTGGTGGCTGCTGGAAGTTGCGCGGTGGACAAGTGAAGTTTTGTTTTTTTTTTTTTTTTTTTTTTTTTTTTTTTTTTTCTTGCACGTCAAACGTTGAGTGTTACAAACTCTTGGAGTGATTCCAGCTTCATGGTGAGGACCCCGTTGATCTTGTTGTAGGCTTCATCTAATTTCACTGTAAAAATTCTCGTATCCGTTGATGGCCGAGCCGGCAGACTTGAAGATCTGATAGTAGCAAACATGGACTCACCAAACCTACCGGCGCAGCTTAGCACAAGCTGCAGAGGCATGGTGACAGTCACTTTCTTCAGATCACTTCACTCACTTAAAAACAAGTCAATTCACTTCACATTTACAAACACTTTTTCACTCACGTTTAAAAACACTTCAATCACTTCAACAACCGAAAACAAATATGCTGAAATACGCAGAAATAGGCAATATCAGGGCGGTGATAGCCTAAACCGAAAACAAAAATGTGAGATACGCAGAATTAGGCTTCCAGGGCGATAGGCCTAAAACCCAAACAAGTTTTTTTTTTTTACATTGAAATTACGCCAATAATAGGCTACCAGCGTTGAATAGCCTAACCGAATATAATAAAATTGAAATTTCCGCAGAAATTAGGCTACCAGGTGTGATAACCTAACCTTAAACAAATATATGTATAACAGAATATGTAAC
>CM064493.1:37895250-37994785 GCA_032716605.1 Paralithodes platypus | reverse complement strand
GATGAGAGAGAGAGAAGTGAGAGAGAAGAAGAGAGAGGTGGAAGGAAGGAAGGGAGGGACGGAGGGTAGAAGGAAGGATCTTCCACCATATATATAGAGTAAGATATACACACTCTCTATTGACCTCAACTCCCAGTATGTATTTAGCTACACACATCCTCTATACATTACAGAGAGAGAGTACAAAGGAGTACAAAGGAGTACAAAGGAAATCAAGCAACAACAGATCTAGTGACCCTTCTAGGTTGCTTGTCCTCCAAAACACTGAGGATCAAGTGTCCAAACAGTGGTTTAGAGTGGGTAAGGGAACATTGGAAAGGGAATTACTGCCCTGGAACTAATGTCCGTGGCAGGATTAGGAAGTTAGTAGGGGACAGATGGGTTAGTAACTGAGGGGGGGATAAAATAAAGTTATTCATTTACAAACGCAGTCAGTCGCGGGTTTGATGCGAGATATTTGTCTAGGCGGAGTTTAAATGAATCAACGGTGATGCAGTCTATAACGTTTCGGGGAAGCCCATTCCACAAGTTGACAACTCGATTGAAGAAGAAATTCTTAGATTCGTGTGAGTTAAAAGATTTACCAATAATTTTGCAACCGTTTCCCCGCGTGTAATTAGATTGGTCGATAGTGAAGTACTTACTACAGTTCATATTGTCGATGCCTTTGATGATTTTGAACACTTGAATTAAGTCACCTCTTAATCTGCGCTGGGTTAAAGGAAATAGATTTAATTCTCTAAGACGCTCTTCGTATGGTTTGTTCTTTAGGCTAGGTATCATTTTGGTAACTCTACGTTGAACTCGTTCTAGCTTGTTTATATCTTTTTGGTAATAAGGGCACCAGGATTGAACGCAGTATTCCAGAAGAGGGCGGACTAAGGAATTGTAAAGGGTTAGGATAACTTCTTTGGATTTATGCTCAAATGACCTGCCTATAAAGCCAATTATTTTGTTTGCCTTCTTAACAACTTCTGAACATTGTTGACTCGGTTTTAGGTTACTCGATATTGTTACTCCCAGATCGGTTTCTCTGTTTACATTCTTAAGCTGAGTGCCATTCATCGAATAGTTTGCTTTCTCATTTAGGTATCCGATATGTAGTACTTTACATTTATCCGCATTGAAACTCATTTGCCAAATTTGGGCCCAACATGACAATTTATCTAGATTGTGTTGCATATCGTCAACTTGTTCTTTTGAGAGTACGCTATTTGCAATTTTTGTATCGTCAGCAAATTTTGAGATTGTACAGGTGAGACCCTCATCTATGTCGTTGATGTAAATTAGAAAGAGAATTGGTCCTAGTACCGATCCCTGGGGTACCCCGCTACTTACATTGGTCCATTTAGATGCCTTACCGTTTATGACTACTCTTTGCTTTCTGTCGCTGAGCCAATTTTCTATCCATTTCAACACACCGTCTTGTATTCCATGCGCTTTTAGTTTTAGCAGTAAACGTTTGTGGGGAACTTTGTCAAAGGCCTTTTGAAAATCAAGGTATATAATATCTACAGCTTTACTCTCATCGTAGAGGTTGAGGATATCGTGGAAGAAGTCTAAGAGGTTTGTTAAACAGGAACGTTTTTTACGAAAGCCGTGTTGAGTATCTTTAAGTATGTTATTTTCCTCTAAGTGATTTACGAGTCTGTCTCGTATGACCGTTTCTAGCATTTTACATACAACTGAGGTTAAGCTAATTGGACGATAGTTACTGGGTAGGGATTTGCTGCCTTTTTTGAATATCGGTGTTACGTTGGCTAGCTTCCACTGATCGGGCATAGTTCCAGACTGCAAGGATTTATTGAATAGTAATGTCAGTGGTTTGGAGAGCTCATCCTTAGCTTCCTTTAGAACTCTAGGCGAGATTGTATCAGGTCCAGGCGTTTTATTTACCTTGAGTTTATCTAAACAATTCAATACTTCTCTCTCTGTAACGGTGATATTGCTTAGAACATCTGAATTATCAATCTGAATCGGCGATGGTGTAGGGATATCACTGAGGTCTTCTGTTGTAAAAAACTGATGCAAAGAAGGTATTGAGGGCATTACTCATTTGTACTTCGTCTTTGGTGTATTCTCCATTTTCATCGACTAACGGTCCAACAGTTGAAGTAACTACTTTTTCTTTCTGATATAACTATAGAATTCTTTCGGGTTTGTTTTACTTTGATTCGCAATATGTAACTCTAAGGTCTTTTTACTTTGCTTAATTAACTTTTTGGCTTTGCGTCGTAGCTCTACAAATTTCAGCCGTTCTTCGTCATTTTGTGAGGATTTTAATCTATCATTAGCAAATTTTTTAGCAAGCAGGCAGTTTGAAATATCTTTATTCCACCATTTGGGCTTATTATTATGGCCTGGACGCCGTATTTTCGATGGTATGCAGTCTTGCACTGCTTTTAGGTAAGTGGCTTCGAATAACTTCCAAGATGTATTTATGTCGTTATT
Organism: Paralithodes platypus; assembly: GCA_032716605.1. Lineage (NCBI taxonomy): Eukaryota > Metazoa > Arthropoda > Malacostraca > Decapoda > Lithodidae > Paralithodes > Paralithodes platypus. The sequence continues at coordinate 37,992,334 of CM064493.1, read as the reverse complement.
GTGAATTAAAAAGCTCCAGTCAGTTTCTTTAAACATAGCTCTAAGTTTATGGAAGTTTGCTTTCTTGAAATTAGGGACTTTTTCGATGCTACTATTTGGTTCGTTACTAGTAAACTTTAAAGTGAAAGTTATCGTACGATGGTCGCTGTTACTGAATTCATCACCAACATTCAAATTCTCTATTAATTCTTCTTTTGTTGCAAGTACAATGTCAAGAACGTTATTACCACGGGTCGGCGTTCGAACAAATTGATAAAGCGAACTCTCTTGCAAGTTCGTATACAAGTCATGTCCGGAGTGTGAAGTAAGAGTATCGCCCCACTTGGTCACAGGTAAATTAAAGTCGCCAAAAATTACGGTATCTTGTGAGTTACTTACATCTGCAATTTGTTCGTAAATTTCTCGGTCAGTTTGCACTGATTGAGCTGGAGGTCTGTATATTAATGCAAGTATTATTTTGTACCTTTATTATTCTTTATTAGCACAAAAGATGCGTCGACGTTCACAATTTGAGGTTTTGACAAGAGGGTAGGGTTAAGACTTTCTTTGATATAAAGTAAAACGCCACCTCCATTTCGATTTATTCGGCTTTTCTCAAACATTACATAACCGGGAAGTGAATACTCTGCTAAAAAGTCTCTATCTTCTGTATTGAGCCAAGATTCTGTTATGCCAATCACATCATAATTTTCTGTAAACACTAGCTCCTCTAAATCTGAAAATTTATTGCGTATGCTACGAGCGTTTGCATAGAAAACCTTTAAATTTGTTATTTTAGAACTCACGGAACGCTCTTTAATAATATTTTTGGTTCTTGTCGGATCTACATTTATGTTCATGGCTGTCCTCGGTCCTCGCTGTCTTCGGTCCTTATCGCTGGTGGTCCTCGGTTGCCTCTGTTTTTTTCTTGGCGTTGGATGATTTATGTCACTGCTGCTTCTTCTCGGATGGCGTTTTTTGATCCATGGCTGCGGACTGCTTCGTGTAGGAGACGACCCATGCGTGCTGAACCCACAGGGTTTAGATGAGTGCCATCCTTGCGGAACAGAGTAGGCTGGTTGTAGAAGTTGTCCCAGAGGTTGATGAATTCAACTTCTTCCCTCAGACACAAATATTTTAGTCGGCTATTTGTGCTGAAGGCCTTGTCGTAGAATTTGTCAGGTGCGTCGATCTTGGGGAGAATGCCTGAGATGATGATATTCCTTGACTTGTTTTTGTAGTGCTGGATCATCTTGCGATATTTCTCCATCAACTCTTCGGATCTGGTGCGCATGACGTCATTTGAACCAGCATGGATGACAAAAAGGGTATTTTCATTTGCATCCTTTGTGGTATCTTCGAAGGCTTCCACAATGTCGTCCAGTCCAGCTCCTGGGATGCAAAATCTTTTTCGTTGATTTGGGACTCTGTCGCAGAACTCTTCGACCTGTCCTCGTAGGATGGAATCCCCAACGAGCCTGGTCTCTTCTGGTTCGTCTTCCATCTCTACCAATATCTCAAATCTGTTTGACATTGTGACTGGTAGATGAGACCTTTTCTGCGTTGGCCGTGCACCGTTCCTCACTGGTGTAAATCCGGAAACCTGTGGTGGCGGGACTCTACGTACAGGTCGGGGAGAGGAGTGGTTAGAACGGGGGCGAGGGGTTGGTACTGTTCGTGCTAGCAGGCTTCTTGCACGAGGAGTGGGGGAGAGACTAAGGTGAACAGGGCGGCTGTCCTGGTTTGATGTCGGCTCAGGTTCGTCAGAAGCATCTGCTGCAGTGTCTACTGCAGGTGTTGGATTGTTGGCAGATGACGTTGGGGCGGTGGTGGATGCTGGAGTTGAAACAATTGGAGTTAGTGATACTCCAACGTTGAGTGTTACAAACTCTTGGAGTGATTCCAGCTTCCTGGTGAGGGCGTTGATCTTGTTGTGGGCTTCATCCAATTTTGCTGTCAAATCCTCTCGTTGCTGGCAGAGTCGGCAGACTTGTGGATCGGCAGGAGCAAACATGGAAGCACCAAACCTACCGGCGCAGTTCGTACAGGCACGAGGCATGGTGACGATCACTTTCTTCAGATCACTTCACTCACTTAAAAACACTTAACTCACTTTAAAAACACTAAACTCACTTTAAAAACACTTCACTCCCTTCAGGTCGCTTCACTTACTTAAATAGGCCTAACCGAAAACAAAAATGTTGAAATACACACAAATAGGTTATCAGCGGTGATAGCCTAACCGAAAAATTAAAACCAAACAAAATTAAATTTGAATACGCAGTGATAGCCGAACCGAAAACAAAGTTTATAGCCTATTAACCGAAAAAGAACAGAGAGCAGAAATAGGCCACCAGGGGTTATAGCCTATCCTAACCGAAAACAAAAATTATGAAATACCGGTACGCAGAAATAGGCCACCAGCGGTGATAGCCTAACTGAAAATTTAAAAATTGAAGTACGCAGAAATAGGCCACCAGGGATGATAGCCTAGACTAACCGAAAACAAAAATAACCGAAAACAAAATTATGAAAGAGAAAAAGAGAAATACAAACAAAATTAAATATAGAAATAGAAGAGAAAACTTCCACAAATATAGAAAGAAAAAAATATAATAGCAAAGCAAAATTTATACTGAAAAAAAAAAAATACAAGAAAACAACATGAAAGATTTAAAAATTGAGTAAGATATAAATCCCTTGAAAATCCTTATGTATAGCAACACCATAAATACAAAAAAAAAATTAAAATAAAAATGACCAACAATAGAAAATCTTACCATATCAGAGATATCCATATAGATAAATAGTATGTAAGTACACAAAATGACAAAAAGAAAGAGAGAGAGAAAAACAAGGTAAGGTGGACACATGCAATATATTTTAGAGAAAATACAAGTATGTCATTAGAAACAATCATCTATAGAAAGGGAGAAAAGCAAAACAAGGAAGGAAAAACAGTAGAGATTACCATATTATAGTAAGATATACACATTCTGTAACAGTTGTATGTAAAATTCATATTACAAAAAAAGAAAACAAACAAAAACAACATTTAGAAGATCATAGAAAAAAAAACAATCTTTGACCTCAAGAAAGTATGTATTTAGCTAAACTCCTATAATTACAGAGAGAAGAGAGCGAGAGAGAGAGAGTAAAGATAGAGAGAAAAACCACAATAAAAAGATAAAAACAAAAACACACAAAGAAAGATATAAAAAGAACAGAAGAAAACAAAAAGAAGGAGGGGGAAGGAAAAAAAGGAAAGAATAAAAGAAAAAAAGAATAAAGAAACAACAAAGGAGAAAAAAAAAGAGAGTGAGAGAAGAGAGAGGCGGAAGGAAGGAAGGGAGGGAACGGAGGGGGTCGAAGCAGATCTTTCCACCCTATATATAGAGTAAGTATACACACTCTCTATTGACCTCAACTTCCAGTATGTATTTAGCTACACACATCCTCTATCCATTACAGAGAGAGAGAGAGAGAGAGAGAGGAGAAGAAGGCGGAGGGAGGGACGCGGAGGGGTAGAAGATCCTTCCACATATATATAGAGAGTAAGATATACACACTCTCTATTGACCTCAACTCCCAGTATGTATTTAGCTACACACATCCTCTATACATTACAGAGAGAGAGAGAGGCGGAAGGAAGGAAGGGAGGGACGGAGGGGTAGAAGATCTTCCACCATATATATAGAGTAAGATATACACACTCTCTATTGACCTCAACTCCCAGTATGTATTTAGCTACACACATCCTCTATACATTACAGAGAGAGAGAGAGAGAGAGAGAGAGAGAGAGAGAGAGAGAGAGGCGGAAGGAAGGAAGGGAGGGACGGAGGGGTAGAAGATCTTCCACCATATATATAGAGTAAGATATACACACTCTCTATTGACCTCAACTCCCAGTATGTATTTAGCTACACACATCCTCTATACATTACAGAGAGAGAGAGAGAGAGAGAGAGAGAGAGAGAGGCGGAAGGAAGGAAGGGAGGGACAGAGGGGTAGAAGATCTTCCACCATATAATATAGAGTAAGATATACACACTCTCTATTGACCTCAACTCCCAGTATGTATTTAGCTACACACATCCTCTATACATTACAGAGAGAGAGAGAGAGAGAGAGGCGGAAGGAAGGAAGGGAGGGACGGAGGGGTAGAAGATCTTCCACCATATATAGAGTAAGATATACACACTCTCTATTGACCTCAACTCCCAGTATGTATTTAGCTACACACATCCTCTATACATTACAGAGAGAGAGAGAGAGAGAGAGAGAGAGAGAGAGGCGGAAGGAAGGAAGGGAGGGACGGAGGGGTAGAAGATCTTCCACCATATATATAGAGTAAGATATACACACTCTCTATTGACCTCAACTCCCAGTATGTATTTAGCTACACACATCCTCTATACATTACAGAGAGAGAGAGAGAGAGAGAGAGAGAGAGAGAGAGAGAGAGAGAGAGGGGCAAGTAAATTAAGTGAAAAGTTAAGGGGAGGCAGTTGGATTTTCGAGTCATCCTCCTCCTCCCTCATGTTTAGCCCTTTAGTTATGAGATTTCAAGACATTCGTCCCATTAGTTTGGCGATTTTCAGACCTTTTGCCCCATTTATTTGCCAATATTAAGACCTTTCGTGCCATTTAGGTGTCGATGTTTTTCCTGGCGAGCGATAGCGAGCCTGTGTTTGGAGAAGAATCGGCCTTCGGCCGGGACATTTTTCTACCGAAAAATTTACATTTTTATATCTAAGGTGGGTCTTGTGGGTGTTGTTTTAAGTTTGATAGAGGTTTAGAGAGCAAACTAAATCCCCTCCTTAAAACATTGAGCCGCACTAGTAAATTATGCTGCACAATACCGTCTGGGCTCCCTTAAGTGCACACAAATATTATAAATTGTTGGTAGCTAGAGAATCATGAAGTTGATACTAAAACGGCAGGTTTAGTGTGTGATTAGATTAGTAGATTAGGCATTTATTGAATATGAACATCGGCAAAGGTCTGGAGTTCTCGAAAAGGGCCTCCAATCCTGACGCTATTCTTGATTTACAGTGTGCTGGCTTAATAATCCAGAAGGGCTGATTGCCTCTGAAGTCCTATTTTAACTAACTAATCTACACTTCATATTCAAACCACCTATCGACCTTATTAGTTTATGTATTTCCTCTTGGCATAGGGATTAAAGCTTACCAAAACTAAACCTCACCTTGGGGAGATTTCCACTTGAGGGATTTTTTTCTTCACCCCTTTCTCCCTCGTCTTTAGCCACATTGCTTTTGAGATTTTAAGATGTTCGCCCCATTGGTTTGGTGATTTTAAGAACTTTCGCCCCATTTCTGTCAATTTTAAGACCTTTCGTGTCATTTAGGTGTCTATTTTATCCTGGCGAGCGATAGCGAGCCTGTAATTTAAGAGGAATCGGCCTTTGGCCTGGATATTTTTCTACCGAAAAATTTACAAATTTATATTGAAAGGGGGTCTAGGGGGTGTAATTTTAAGCTTGATGGAATTCTAGGGAACGAACTAAAAACCTGCTCTTAACCCCTTCTGAACCGGCGACGTCTATTTAGTGTTATTCTTGCTATATTTAGACTATTTTGTGCAGCTTAAGAAGGATCTGCGGTAGTAAAAAGAGTTAAGGGAAGTAGTTCAAAGCCTTTTAATTGCTGAAGGCCTTTTACAAACTGAATAAAATCGTGTAATAGTAGCCAGAATAAAGTAAAACAGATGTCATAAGGGGTTAACATAAGGATTTCATAAAAAGTGTGCTTAAAACAAACCTTCCATTTTCCTTGAGAGAGAGAGAGAGAGTGGGGGGAGATACTCACCCATTTATTGAGTATCATTATAACTTTAGGTGATCAGGCGCCTAGTATTTGTAAATATGAAACTTAGGGCGGTAACGGCGGGCCTGGAATACTGAAATTTTGTTGTAATACATCTTAATCATCTGTAATATCACTGTAATATTTAATAGGCATTAGAGTCGCTACACCCTATTACAAGTAAGTAGACCTCGCTTCGTATTAATGTAACTTTTATTTTGTTAAATTTAATTGGTCTCGTTATTTATTTACCTTTTGATCTCTCTCTCTCTCTCATTCCTAGATTCCTAAGGCCTCAATACAGAGTTAATGACTGACATGATGAAATTCCAGGACATTAGAGAGAGAGAGAGAGCCGTTAGTGTTCACGATTTCTAGCCTACTTACAACGACTGGACTGTAGTGTATTGAAAACAGCAAGAGTGACTTTGTGGTGAGTCGGTGGGCTTTGTGGTACCGGTAATGTAATGAAACTATACATCACATCAATCTCAATATGATATTCCCCTGATACATCTGAAACTGATATCAGGAATTTGTGGTTACTATTTCAGCACCAAAACCACTCCAGCAGGATTATAAATAATGTTAGGTGCTTATGTTCTGGGTGTGGTGTCCCGAGTTCGATTCCCGGGAGGACCATATGTTTTCATTAGTTTATTCAAGTACATTGGGGTTTGTAATTAATGATTAATGTTAAGAACGGGGTGTTACTTATTATTATGTATTATTTACCTGTTTAGAACCGGTGATGTCCTTTTAAATTTAGTCTGGCTACTATTAGACTACTTTTATTTAGTTTCAAAAGGGCCTCCAGCAACTACCAGGCTTCGAACTATCTCACTTAACCCATTTTACTACCACAGCTCTTTCTTAAACTGCACAAAATCGTCCAAATATAGCTAGAATAAAATTAAAAGGACGTCACCGGTACAGAAGGGGTTAAGCGTCTCGTAGGTCTTCCCCTTCAGAGAGGCTATGGCCACCCTATAATATGGACAGGAAGGCTGAGAGGAGTACGGTAATTAAATGTGTAGTTAGCTCTCAATCCACAGGGGAGAGAGAGAGAGAGATTATAGGCGTACACGTATTAACTCACATTTATATTGATACATTGATAACACAGACCGTGCGATCCAAACAAGGTGGTCAGGACTTAATTGTAGTAGTGATAGCGAAATCTCCAAAATGGAAAATGGAAGACAAGGATAGCGGAGGGAGAAAGAAAGAGAGAGATATAGTTCCGGTAACCAAAAAAACATAATGGAGACAAGAAGTGAATGCAACAGAGAGAGAGAGAGAGAGAGACCTGATACTTATAATTTGGCAACCATCAAAACTACACACAGAAAGTGAACGTGGCAGATAAAAATTGAGAGATAGCGAGAGAGTGAGAGAGAGAAAGTGGAAGGAAGGGTGGAAACACGATATGATAATGAGCGAAGTGAGGTCAGTTAGATTGATGGGGAGAGAGAGAGAGAGAGAGAGAGAGAGAGAGAGAGAGAGAGAGAGAGAGGGGGAGGAATACAAAGGATGAAGGACAACACAATAATAATGTAAGAAGAAATAGGGAAGAAAGAATCGCAATATCATAGAAATAAGAAACAGGTTAAACAGAGAGAGAGAGGGGAGAGTATGAATGAAAGAGCGAGAGATTGAGTGAGGTAAAGAGGGGGGAGATACTAAAAGAAAGTGGAAGAAGTACAGAGAGAGAGAGAGAGACTATGAAGGAAGGAAGGAAGGAGAGCTGAAGCGAGTTAAGGAGGGGGGAGAGAGAATAAAAGGAAATGGAAGAAGTACAGAGAGAGAGAGAGAGAGAGAGGATGAAGGTGAAAGTTTGAGATTGATAGATTGTCTGTGTGGATGGGTACCGCTAGGAGATTATGGGGATGACGGATACTAATGGTGTTTGGTGTCTGTCTGTTCCTGTGTGTTTATGTTATTATTTTTCCTCTCTCTCTCTCTCTCTCTCTCTCTCTCTCTCTCTCTTAATTTATGCTATTCTTTCATTTCACTTTCCATTACTCCTAGGGTTGCTTTTTTCTACTAGGATTAAGTCCAAGCAACCTCGCAGAGATCGTAAAATTTGTGAGGCCAGTGTATATATGTATATCTATGTAAATATCTCATTCTCTCTCTCTCTCCACACAATATATATATATATGTATATATATATATATATATATATATATATATATATATATATATATATATATATATATAGTATACGTACTGTATATGTGTGTTTTGTATTATTTGTTTTTCACAGTTGATGTTGATCTGGAGGGAGGAAATGGTGGTGGATGATTGGGATGAGGGAGGATGTGTGATATGATGTGATGGAGGGAGGGTGTGAGGGGCGGTGAGGTGTGTTGTGAATACTTTTTTTTTTTTTGGTGATGATCGTGGGGAAGAATGAGGGTATTTGTATACATGTTTTGGTGTGACTGTAGTTGTGGTAGTAATTCAGGGTATCAAACGAAAGCCGAGTTCATTATTTGTAGTCTATATTATTGTATATGTAAAGATATATTAAGGTGATAGGGTGGTGATGGTAATGATGATGCTAGTAGTAGTGATAGAGTTGATGAATATATACAGTATAGTAGTGGTGATAATGGTCAAATGGTGATGACTGTCGGTGGTAGTGATGAGTGATTAATGTAGTGGTGATAGTGATAAAAGGTGATGGTGGTGGTGATTTCTGAAGTTCTGGCGGTAGTAGTGATGTCTATTGTAGTGGTGATGATGGTAATATGGTGATGATGATGATTTTTGTTGTATTCGTGGTGAGGTCATGGTGATGGGGTAATGGTGATGATGGTAGTAGTACAAAGGAGTACAAAGTACAAAGGAAATCAAGCCACAACAGTTCTAGTGACCCATCTAGGCTGCTTGTCCTCCAAAACACTGAGGATCAAGTGTCCAAACAGTGGTTTAGAGTGGGTAAGGGAACATTGGAAAGGGAACTACTGTCCTGGAACTAATGTCCGTGGCAGGAATAGGAAGTTAGTGGGGGACAGATGGGTTAGTAACTGAGGGGGGGATAAAATAAAGTTATTAATTTACAAACGCAGTCAGTCGCGGGTTTGATGCGAGATATTTATCTAGGCGAAGTTTAAATGAATCAACGGTGCTGCAGTCTATAACGTCTCGGGGAAGCCCATTCCACAAGTTGACAACTCGATTGAAGAAGAAATTCTTAGATTCGTGTTAGTTAAAAGATTTACCAATGTAAATAATGGTAGGCTATCGTTAGTGGAGATAGTGGTGATATTTGAGTGTTTTGTGCTATTGAGTAGTGAACTGTGGTGATTATTATTATGGTGATGAGTATTGCAGTTCACTATATATTATGGTTACTACTGATATTGGTGATGATTTCAAATATATTGATGGTGATTTTATATATATATATATATATATATATATATATATATATATATATATATATATATATATATATATATATATATATATATATGGACCAGTGTAACATGATGATAATATGGTGGTGTTCAGGTTTATGGTGTGGTGGAGAGAGAGAGAGAGAGAGAGAGAGAGAGAGATTTAATAGCGATTGCGAGAAAGCAGGAATGAGTGACAGTTGAGTGATTAAAGGCTTGCAAAAAGACAGACAAAAAATAAAGACGGGAGGATGAGAGAGAGAGATGAAGGGTTTGTAAGGGCTGGATGGTTTGCAGTGTTCGAGAGAGAGAGAGAGAGAGAGAGAGAGAGAGAGAGAGAGAGAAAGATATGAAGGGTTTGTGAGGGCTGGATGATTTGTAGTGGTCGGCGGAGGTTTTCGGTTATTTGCAACGCTTGTTCATGCTTATGCTTAACCCCATTAGATTTCATAATTTATGAAGTTCGGCTCATTAGTTTGGCGATTTTAAGACCTTTCTTCCCCATTTCTTTGTCAACATTAGGACCATTTTGTTTAAACCCCCTTTCAAGATCATTTGTACACTTTTCGGTAGAAAAATGTTCCGCTTCTTAAATTACAGGCTCGCTATCGCACGCCAGGAAAACATCGACACCTAAATTGCATGAAAGGTTTTAATATTGAAAAAAATTGGGCGAAAGTTCTTAAATTCGTAAAACCAATTAGGCAAACATCTTAAAATCTTAAAAGCAATGGAGCTAAACAAGGGGGAGAAAGGGGTCCAGAAAGAAAACAAAACTATAAAACAAAAGTTGAAATCTCTCTTGAACCCATACTGTACCGGTGACGTCCTTTTCATTATATTCTGACAACTATTAGATTATTTCATTAAGTTCAGGATGGACCTCTAACCATTAAAAGGCTACACACTATCTCAATTAATCCTTTTAGCTACCACAGATCCTTCAAAAGCTGAATACCATCGTCTAATAGTTGCCAGAATATAATGAAAAGGACGTCACCGGTACAGAGTGGGTTAAATAATAGCACGATTTTGTTGGTTCAAGATATTCTTAAACATTAATGCAATAATAATCTACATCCTCAAAGTAGCTTACCATTATTTAACTGTAATAAAACTATGTTTGAATTTAAAATTTTATAACTAAAATTTGCTTCGGTGAACAGTACTATTGTTTTTAATATATTATACTAGGCGCCTAATAAGCTAAAGATCTTAATACATATTTCGTGGCAGGTGATTCTCTCTCTCTCTCTCTCTCTCTCTCTCTCTCTCTCTCTCATAATTTAATCTAGCATACCGGTAGAGTAGTCAATGACGATTTTTAAACAGATTAAGAAGGATCTGTGGGAACAACTAGGGTAAGGACTATCTCAATTAAACCTCTGACTTCCCTTGAACCCTTCCTAACCTTCATAAAATCGTCTAATAATAGCCAGGAAACAGGAAGAATAGACAAAATCGGATCTTGAAAGGGTTAAGGTGAGACAGACCATTTTTCTGGCCCCCCTTCTCCCCAATGTTTAGCCCCACTAGTTTTGAGATTTTAAGACGTTGGTTCCATTAGTTTGGAGATTTTATGACCTTTCACCCCATTTCTTTGTCAGTATTAGGACCCCTCGTGCCATTTAGGTGTCGATTTTTTCCGGGCGGGCGATAGCGAGCCTGTAATCTTAGGAGGAATCGGCCTTTGGCCGGGACATTTTTCTACCGACAAATTTACAAATCTATCTTGAAGAGGGGTCTAGGGGGTGTTTTTCTAAGCTTGATGGAGGTCTAAGGAGGAAACTAAAAATATATATAACTACATGAATTATAGACCAAAAAAAAAAAAAAAAAAAAAACGGTCCGTCTCCCCTTAAGGTACAGTTGCCCACATAAATTGACCACCTGCGAGTTCGGCCTATAAGGAAGTTGGAGCTGGAGACATCGATATTTAAGGGGGCTCACCTCGTTTTTTTTTCTCTCTCTCTGTGTTGTATCCATTCGGCCCCATTCAGCCTACTGTTTTAAGACATGTATCCCCATCCAGGTGTCGATTATTTCCTGACGTGCGATAGCGAGCCAGCATGTTTTTTTCATGTTTTTGACAGCAGGCAAATTTTGTACATTTTTCGATAGAAAAATTTCTACGGCAAAGCCGGATTTCTTCATACAATACTGGATCGCTATCGCTCGCCAGAAAGAAATCGACACCTGGATGGGGGTAAATGTCTTAACACAGTAGGCTGAATGGGATCGAATGATAACAAGCCAGACAAAGAGAGAAAAGGAGAGAACAGATGCAGGTCACCCCCCTTAACATATTTTGTACAAAGGAGTCTATTTATAGCTAGAATAAAATTACGGAGACGTTACCGATAAAGGTCTAAGTGATCAAAATGATTACTTTCCTATATTCATGTCATTCCCCACACACACACACACACACACAAGCGTACACTGTGAACACATACAGGCTAACTACACATTCACACACACACAACATACACAAACGTACACTGTGAAAACATATATAAACACACACACGCACACACACAAACAAAATACACAAACGTACACTGTGAACACACACACACACACACACAACATACACAAACGTACACTGTGAACACACACACACACACACAACATACACAAACGTACACTGTGAATATATACAGTATATACACACACATACAGGCTAACTACACATTCACACATGCACCATTAAAATCTCACAATAATTTTCCATCTTTCTGGCTTACTAGCCTCTCTACACTTCTCTATCTTCTTGTGAAACTTTATGCTGTATCTTAGTTTCAGTAGGTTATGGTCACTGTTTATTTCAAAGTTTCTTTCTTAATCTACTACCATTTCTATCACTCTCTCCTGCTTTCCTGTTCACTAATATTATAATCAATAGCTGACCTCCCTTCTCTTCCTCTCCATGTTACTTTCCCCTCCGCCTCTACCATATTCAAATTTTCTAGCTGCTCATCCTCACATAGGTCTAACAATAACTTCCCATTCCTATTGATTTGTTCCCCTAAGATTCCTGTGTGAGCATTCATATCCCCCATTATTATGATTTCATCTTCGTTTCCTCTCATCACAGCCCTTATTACTTCGTATTTTCTCCGATTTTCCTCCCTCTCTCTCAGCCCTCCCTCTACCGTCATATAGCATACAATCAGCATAAATTTAGCTCTTTTCATTTCCCCTTTCCCTTTCACCCTCACTACTAGTATGTCCTCCTGGTCTTCCCCTTCCCCAAGTTCACCTGTTCAACTTCGCCAACACCAGAAGATAAAATTAACCACACCAAGAACATTGCAGCCAAACGTTAAAGGATAGAGTAACAAGATCCCTACAATGTTTACAAACAAAATAAAACTTCCTTTCTGTCATCTATGCCAAGTTTCATGTGGCGATTTTTGGAGCTTAGCAAAAATCTCTATGATATGTATGGCAAATAATGCTCTCTGTTTACCTTAGGCTATAGCTCCCATAATGTTCCCCTAAGCTTAATAAAATCGTCTAATAATAGCCAGATTATAATACAACAGTACGACCTGCAATATTCCGTTTTCAGTGTTCGTTCATTCATTCTTCATTTCCTTTTGATCCGATAACAAGTTTGTTTTGGTGTTTTTGTTGATATCCTTGCTATATAAAAATTGTTTTATTTAGCGTAGGGACATTACGTAACAATAATGAGCTGTTTAACTTATATCTAAATTACACATACTATCACACACACACACACACACATGCACATATAATATTCACACACACACACACACACCTAACACTCACATACACATACAAAACTACCCCCCCTCTCTCTCTCTCACACAGAAAGCTACCACGAGGCGATTTCGTTCAGCTCAGGAGGATCATCTTAAGTATAATGAATACAAATCAATCATGCAGAGAGAGAGAGAGAGAGAGAGGGTGAGTGAGTGAGTGAGTGATTGAGAGAGAGTGAGGATGTATATGTGTATGTAACGTGTGAGTAATGTAACGAAATATTGAAGAGTCTATGAACAAAGAAAGCATTACAAAGATGATTTAAACATGTTTTTTCCTCGTAATAAGTCAAATGTATAATCCCTCGCCCGATGCATCACGCTACATTCAGCTTAGGATTTACATCTTGGAGTGAGAGGATTAAGCACAACAGTTTTTAAAGGCGGCCGCTCACACACGGACAATCTTATCATTATTGAGGGAGACGAGAGCCGGTATCTTTGTGTAAGGGAAATGGTGTTTTTATGTATTTATTATTATTATTTTTATTATTATTATTATTCTTAATAGTAGTAGTAGTAGTATTAGTAGTAGTATTTTTCCTCCCTAGACATCATCAAGCTTTCAAAAAATACCCCCACGACTCCCCTTCGCAACAAATTTGTGCATTATTGGATATTTTTCCAGCTAAATTGCAGGCTCGCTTTCGCTCGCCAGGAAAAAAATCGACACCTAAATGACACGAAAGGTCTTAAAATTGACAAATAAATTGGGTGAAAGGTCATAAAATCGCCAAACGAATGGGGCAAACGTCATTAAATCTGTAAACTAATGGGGCTAAACATGAGGAAGAAGGGGGCCCGGAAATATAACAACCCTCAAGCACAACCATTATTTCTCTCTCTCTCTCTCTCTCATATATATATATATATATATATATATATATATATACCGGGTATATATATTTATATTTATATTTTTTTAACCAAGGTGGAAGTCCGCCGTTCAAACCCAAGTTATCTTATCAGTATTGGGGGAGACGGGAAGTGTGATTGTTGCTAAGGATGGTATGGACAAGGTGAACTCCTTGAGGATTGAAGCGATTTGACAGTTTATTTTGGCTATCATCAGACGATTTTATACAGCTTAGGACGAGTTTATGGAAGTCAGAGAGTTAGTCGAGATAGTCTTTACCCTTTTAAATCTCTCAAATTCATCCAAAGCTGTATAAAATCGTCTGATGATAGCCAGAATAAGCTGCTAAAATGCGTCATGATTACCCTGTGCATTATACATATAAAAAATCGTAGTCATGTACTTAACCTTCAACTGTCTTGATGGTGTAATGGTTAGAGTGTTTAAGATTTATCTGTGGTAACCCAGGTTCGAATCCCGGGTGGATCACATGCTTTCATTAATTTCATTGGGAGGTGTTTGGTGTCGGGAGTGAAATTAATAAATTATATTATACAGTAGATAGGCCAGAAATTCCAACCTCACCATTTGGAAAGAGACAACCAATTAATGGGTGTTTGAAATTACAGCCCATTTGCTCCAGCCCGAGTTACAATAATTCGGAGTTAAGCCCGTCTGCACGGGCGACGTTTTCTTAATTATATTCTAGCTATATGTATGCGATTTTATTCAGCTTAGGAAGGACGTTTACCCATTGAAAGGTTACAGATCTCCATTAATAAATTCAGCTACCATACAAAAGTTTCATAAAATCGTCTAAATATAGCTAAAATCAAATGTAAAAAGACGTCGACGGTACAGAAAGGGTTAAGATCTACGGCCTAATTATCGTGAACAGGGGGTGGCTTCTCAAACGCGCCAGCTTATCTTATCACCAATCGGGCGAGACGGGCAAAGGAATTAGTATGCACAGGCTGCTAAACCCCTTATAACGTCTTTCTCTCATAGTACTTTGGTTATTTGGATATATTTTATTTGATGTTAACCCTTTATATGCCGGTGACGTCTCTTCCATTATATTTTGGCGAGCGACTAGCCTATTAGACGATTTTATTCTGCTTAGGAAGGGTTTTTACCAATTAAAATGGCGCAGGCTATCTCAATTTTATTATTTTAGCCTAGCTACCCTCATGTTGAGCCCCATTTTTTATATTTTAACGTTCGCCCCATTAGTTTGGCGGTTTTAAGTTCTTTCGCTTCAACCGTAAAAAATCCCCTTCATCCCCCTTTTCGAGATCAATTTGTACAGTTTGCGGTAGAAAGATGTCCTGAACGAATTCAGGTTCCTTCTGAATTGCAGACTAGCTTTCGCGCGCCAGGAAGAAATGGACTAGCCTACTGTAGATATCCACGAAAGGTCTTAAAATTCCCAAATAAATGGGCCCGAAAGTTTCAAACTAGCCAAACTAATATGGCAGCGGTCCTAAAATGTCAAAACTAATGGGGCTAATCATGAGGGAGAAGGTGGTCCAGAAGAAAACTTAATATTTGCATATTTCAGACTACAACTATACCCTGTTCCAAATAGGTAGGCCAGCAATCGTGAACCCTAACCTGCATAACCATAAATAGGGCTAAAGCTAATGGGCTGTAAATCTCCACACCTATTCCCTGGCTGACCCTCCCAAATGGTAGAAATATTATCTATTACTCTAGTGGTTTATGCGTTATAGAGGTTAATGTTCAAGAGTGTTGGCCTACTTATTTTGAACAGGGTATAGACCGTAGACCAGGATGGGCTGATGAAAAGCGATATCGTCAGCTAGGGTTTTCCGTTACGGTGTCAGACGATAGCCAAATCCATTATATTTAGTCTTTATCGTTACATATGTTAGGATACAATTATGGTTTATAGCTCAAATAAGCTTTGGAGTTGATACCATGACTAAATAAAAACATAAGCAAATATATAAATGAATAAATAACATAAGTAAATCACAAAATATAAAATAATCATGACAGTTGCTCGCGCGTTTGGGGCTAGCAACACGTATTATGAAAAACATGTATGCTCCTTCATTCACTGTCTCACTTCTTCACTCACTCAACCCCATAATTTGCCGGAGGATAACAGGTTTTTCACAATACGTAGACGGAGGTCTTTATTTAAAAAAATAAACTTTATAGCTAGACGAGTAACTAGCGTTTTCCATTATTTATAAACAATCGAATCTTCGCCAATGAAAAACATTATTTGATATCAGCAATTAGATCGAAAGTAGATTATTTTCTACGGACTTCTATAAACCATTTGTCTGCCATAGAAAAATTGCTGATAAATATTACCGGTAAATGTTTTCGTGTGCATCTAATGTAATAGTGGGAGATGAGGTTAGATTACTGACAGAAGTTTCCGTGGTTTGACAGCTCGTGGTATTTAAATCAGTCACTCTACACTGACGATTAGCGTCTCAGTAGCTCAATAGCATATTAATTGACTATTACATAAGTAGATAAGGGAGTAATGGTATTTGTTTATTTCTTCAAGGGACGCTGGATGTGTGACGTCCTGAGAAACCAGTCTATGACGTCACAACAAGCTCGACCAATCAGAGATGGCGTACAACAACTTGAGTTCATGCAGGATCCACGCGGACCACGCGGCAGCGGCTCTGTCGAGTGTCGACTCCGTGTAGAGTTAGTCACTGTTACTCTGTTAGTGTATCCGTGGATGTGGTAGAGGGGGGTTGTCGCCGTGTCCCAGTGTAAAGTTTTGTTGTGCGCGGATATTTAGGCCGGTGTGAAGGCTGTTGATAAGTGCTAAATCGAAGTGTTGCAAGCTTAAGTGATACGTGTGCTATGAGTGACGCTAAGGGATTTTAAAACACCTCCAGGATTAACATTGAAGACTTAAACGCGAAGGTAAGTGCATGTTCGCTCAGTTCCCAAACTATTAGTAGATTCTCGGAGGGTTAAAGTTTCTGAGGGTAACTTTGGAGTTGCATGCATGAAGGAGCTCTCGTGTTATTATGTTATTTGACAGACGGGTACCTTGCATGCTAGGTCTTATGTCAGGAGATTTGCGTCCCAATTTAATGGGTAAATAGGGCCTAGGGGTATCCTAGAATTTAGGGGCCGTACCCAATTTGTTAATATTGGCTAGGCCTAGGCTATGCTATATCTTGCATATTTTTTAAAGGGTTCTCATATTATGTATTATATTAAGCAAGGCAGATCCATACTACCCGATTCCCTACCATGATATTTTTCTAGCAAAATATGGCATAGGCTACCTTGTTAAGTAGGCCTACTGATAGACTGCATTAGGTCTGGGTTATGTTAAGTTAGGTTTTGTTGTGGTGGGTTATGGTTATCAGATCGATCTACCATAGCCTACTTGAATAGGTTAGGTTACTGTTACAATAAACGAGACAGGCTATGATGCTAAGGAGTAAGGAATATATTAGGGTAGGCCTATGAGACAGCAGGATAGAATGGGTTACGAAATAATAGATAGGCTACTTGCGAATTACAAAACACTGGAATACGAATAGGCCTATGGTAATGGTATTAATGGTACCGGTAAGTTATGAAGACTTGGACCAAGGGTAGATTATGGGAATCGGTTCAATGTTATTTTAATACCACAAATTTTATTGATATATTTGAAGGTAAATATTGAATCTATATGCTCTAAAGATCATAAGAAAATTTGTTTTAACCCTCGGCAAAACTTAATAAAAAAGTATGGTACTAACATTTATTTTTTGTAACAAGGTTGTTGATACGGTACTTTCCAGTGTGGCAAAATAGGAAAATGTTGTGTAGGTAGTAAATAGTGATTAGATGAAAATAGTAATTAACCTCGGCAGGGGGGGGGGGGGGGGGGGGGCAAAACATCGTATTTATTACCAATTAATTTCTGTTAGCCTAGTTTAAACCTAGGCTATGCGAAAAAATCTTAATATTTGTTTCTTTTCCATGCAGCCATGATCCATCCATCACCCATTAACCCGGGAGCTGCTGGGAGACTCTTAAGAGTTCCCCCGGCGCACTGCGGGTAGACTCTTAAGAGCAGAGACTTTGAACACGTACCAAAACCGCGCGTTTATAGCCAGGCGGCTGAAAATTGGTGTGGGTATAGTACTACATGTCAACTCTCGATACCACCCCGCCAAACGCTCGCCCCGCACTCGTGCAAGCACCACCGCGCCAGTAACCACGCACTAGTCATGGAGCCTACACGTCCCTCACGCTCGCTCCCTGATGACACAACCAGCCCTCCTTCTGGTGGTGTTAGCCGCCGTGGAAGGCAGAGGGTGGCTGCCAAAGACCCTAGCTACCAGTACGACACGCCCTACAGCTCAGAGGACGAATCACCAGCACCAAAAGCACGTAAAACACGTGCAAGCAGGGCAATGGCACAGAGGTCATTGGTCTTTCGGGACACTGCCACCACGACCCAGGCCACTGCAACAACCACTACCACCACCACTGCCACCACTGCCACCCCTGCCACCCCTGCCACCGGCACCAGCAACGGAAGAGGCCGCCTAGGGCTGCATTACCTGCGGGGGCAGGAAAAATGAAAGGCACGGGCGTAGGGAAAAGAACCCGTACGCCAGCCACAGTGCCCCTACCACCACCAACACCACCAGCCGCCCCTGGCCCGGCTGCCCCTGCCGCCCCTGCTGCCCCTGCCGCCCCTGCCGCCCCTGCTGCCCCTGCCGCCCCTGCCGCCCCTGCCCAAGGAACAGGGAAGGGGAAGGGGAAAGGGAGAGGGAAAGCGACTGGGAAAGCGACTGCTGGCCCTGGTGTCCCTGCCGGCCCTGCTGCCCCTGCCGGCCCTGCTGCCCCTGCCGCCCCTGCTGCCCCTGCCGCCCCTGCCGCCCCTGCCCAAGGAACAGAGAGAAGGGCGACAGGCACCACCATCATCTTGCCATCAAGGCCACGCACCACTGCTGCCCCTGCCGCCGCCGCCCCCTGCCACCACCTCTGCTGTCCCTGTCCATAAGACTCCCGCACGTGCCAAAGTGACCCGGAAAACTCTTACACCATCTAAGTATGCCGCCCTGCTGTTTGATGGTGATTCGCAGGACATTGGCAGCCCGGGTTTCGACGACGAAGCCCTAGCATGGGACCAAGGGTGGGGGGATTTGGGAGTGGACAGTGGGAGTGAGTCCGACGTCGGTGACGAAAACGAGGAAGGGCATCGTCTGTCGAGTGAAGAGGAGGGTAATGATGATGAAGTGCTGTATCGCGACCATGGAAGCGATATTTCAGACGCAGAAGAAGACGCAGACGACATTCCGATCCCTGGCATGCCTTCGTTCGATTGGTCTGACGGGGTCAATTTTGTACCTGACGTGCCCCAGTTCAATCCTGGGACGTCAGGAACAACTGACGACTGGCCCTGTGATGATCAAGCGAACGAAAGCGACTTCTTCCTCGCTTTTTTCGACATGGAGGTAATGACGTACATCGTTGCCCAAACAAACGCCTACTACAGGTGGGTGTTTGGCAGATTGGACGTCCTTTCTCCAAAAGCGAGAATACGAGGCTGGGTGGATACGACTGTGGCAGAATTTCTGACGTTCTTTGCCTTGTTGTTCCTCATGCCTCTGATCAAGAAGCATGTGTTGCAACACTACTGGAAGCACGACCCTCTCATCGCCACCCCAACTTTCAATAAGTTCATGACTCGTGACAGATTTTTGTTGCTGCTAAGATTTATGCACTTTGCAGACAACGAAAATCCTAACAGGATTGACAGGATATGGAAAGTTCGGGAGGTGTTCACCATGTTGTTGGAGAGGTATAGGAAATACTTTTACCCCTTCCTCAATTTGGTGATTGATGAGTCGCTCGTGCTCTTCAAAGGACGTCTTGTTTTCAAGCAGTATATCCCCTTGAAGAGGCATAGGTTCGGAATCAAGCTCTTCGTGTTGTGCGACTGTGAAACTGGAATAGTGCTTGACATGATCGTGTATACAGGAACTGACATTGACGTACCGAAAGCCGCTGCCAATGACCCCATGGGCATGTCAGGTGCCATCGTCAGGAAAATGTTGGCACCTTACCTGGGCAAAGGCCACATCATCTACACTGACAACTGGTATACTTCTCCTGCTCTCTGCCAGTTTCTTTATGACAACCAAACGGGGTCATGTGGGACTGTCAGAAAGACAAGAAAGTTTATGCCAAAGTTCACAGGTGATGTCATTCCTCTCACAGATGCCTCCTCCAGTGACACACCTTCAGAAGACGACCTGGCCCAGGAACACCGCGAGAGGCATGTGCGAAGAAGGCGACGAAAGGGGCAGAAATACAAGCAGCTCGAGAAGTGTGGGAAACTGATAGCCCTGAAGTGGAAGGATAAGCGAGACGTCCACCTGCTTTCCACCGTCCACACAGGTGCCCAGGTGGATTCTGGCAAAATCCACTACCGAACCAGGAAGACAATCTACAAGCCCGACATGGTAGTGGACTACACCAAAAACATGCGCCTGGTGGACAAGTCTGACTGTCAGCTGTCAGGTGTTGAGTGTCTGAGGAAGACTGTGAAGTGGTATCACAAGCTCTTCCTCCACCTAGTTGACATAACGATGCTGAACGCCTACAACTTGTGGTTGGTGAAGAAGGATATGGCCCCAAACCAGAAGCTGAAATTCCGGGAGTTCGTGTACAACGTCTCCTACCAACTCCTGGAGAAGTATGCCACCACCACTCACAGACGTACGGCATGGCGTGGGGATCACGTTCCTGACCGCATCCAGCTGGGTGTCGAAAGACACTACACAACCAACACCGAGCTGATTGGCACTCGTCACAGGCAGGTGCAGTGCACCGTCTGCAGCTCCAGTGTGAGGAAACCCCATGTGACCAAAAGAGTCACCTCAATGTGCGCCGAGTGCAAAGTTGCACTCTGCCTGGGTGAGTGCTTCAGGGACTACCACACCTTCAAGAACTACTGAGTGTCGGCCCCTGCCCTGCCCTGCCCTGCCCTGGACTCGCCCCGTGCCCTGCCCTGGACTCGCCTCCTGCCCTGCCCTGCCCTGGACTCGCGCCCTACCTTACCTGACCTGACCTAATTGATCACGCTACCTCATAATGTAACATATATATTATATAATGTATAAGTTCCAAAGATGTCCCTGTGATATAGCTTTTACATTATATAATTGTATGTTTCATTATTTAGTTTATAAGTTTCAAAGATTTACATGTAATATGCCTTATTTTTTTAGTATATCAATATATGTTTGTTATTAGCCTAAGTAATGTGTATATAATTATTTTCTTACCTCAAATGAATTGTACAAAAATAAATATGTTTCAATAAATCATGTCAAACCTACTATGATAATAAAATAAAACAATAAAAAAAGAAAAAAAGAAAACAAGGTCATGTCATTGTATTCTTACAATATGATATATTCTATGAATATTTCATATTGTTTGAATACAATGGCATGATCTTGTAAAAAAAAAAAATTATAAAATGTTTCTAGACAATATAAAACCTTCCCCATAACCCCCTCCTGGATTCGATCCCACTACCCTACGACACTTTGAGTTTTCCAGTCCGCGACCTTACCAACCATGCCACAGGAGCTCATACCAAATATCACTCAAAACTTCGTGTCTACAATCGAAATGACAATATACACAAAAAAAATGAATTATCCCACCAATTTACGTTTGTAAATTGATGGGATTATCAATTATATCATGCCAAGGTTTATAATAGTTTGTCTCTGTCAAGAATTAGTAATTATATAACTTTATTCTGTCAAAATTGCCCAAACACTCAGCAAAATTGCCCCTCTCAGTGTGACTCCACTCATTTTCACACGGTCAGGCGGTCACGAGGTGACCCTTGCCGCTCCTTGATTCTCCAGCTACAGCAGCTCTGTCTGGGAACAAAATTGGTATAAATACAATAATGGATAAAATACTCTTCACAAATACATTTGTATTGTATAATATTGTAAATAAAAATGAATAATAACTGTGTGGGTGTCGAAAATTGCTCAACCAGCTTTCTTATGTCTCGCCTACGCGCGTATATTGGATTATACATAGTCATGACTGTCATACAAATAATTGCAGTAGGTCTCGAATATACATTTAGATTGCATATTACTTCGAAATAAATAAGTAAACGTTTCTCTGGTGGCAATCTACCCTTTCGCAGGTGTAAGGAGACACCAGTCTATATTTAGCCCTCTATCACAACAGGCAATCTGCCTGTGTTGACTCAGCACCGTCGCTGGTGGTCTATAAATATAGTACTTTATTTACAGTCAATGGCCTACATGTTTCTGTGGTACTTCACATGTGTCTAAAATGCAATGTCTGCTTGCATAAAAATGCAATTCTGAAGTCCATTTATATGTACGACATACGCATGTCTCAGTTTCTCTCTCTCTCTCTCTCCTCTCTCTCCATTCCTGACTCATGTTATTGTAGACCTGTTGATGGCAACGAACACCAGCCATCTGGTAGACATAAGGGTCAAAATACCAAACATCAATACGCCTGGGGCGCCTCCACAATTATCACTAAGCTGGTTATCTATCTAGAGATCTGCCTGACTTCCATCTCTCCACGACTCACTCACTCACTGCACCCCTGCATGCCTCCCTCCCACCCACCCACCCACCCCCAACCCCCCCTTTCAGGCTTCCGTCTGCTAGAAAACACATTCACAATTTGCGTAAATATCGCATCAATTGGGCTATATGCGGTATATTCCTTGTTATATGGGACGCCTACATATGTACACGTCTTTATTATAGCATGAGAGTGCTCTAAATACAAGATTGACGTGATATTTATGGCGTAACACACCCTCTCCCCCTTTCATTCCCACCACAACTCACTCACACCTTGGTTCACGCATAGAAACTCATTGATAATGTGCGTAAATATCGCATGAATTGGTTTATATGCGGTATATATTTTGATATATGGCACGTATACATACGTACAAGTCTGTATTATAGCGTGACAGTGCTCTACGTACAAGATATACGTGATATGTATGGCGTAAACCACACTCTCAGCTCATAAATTGCCGCCAAACCTCCAACACATCTTCATTCCCGCCTAAATATTCTCTTATAATTCCCTTATATATTGCAATTTTTGGTCACTATGAGGCATATTCATTGTTATATGGGTGCCCTACACATGTATACATACTCTAAATAGCCTAAAAGGGCTCGAAAAAGGAGATATACGTGATAATACGCGGTAACCCACCCCCTCCTCCCTCTCCTTCTATCCCCTGCGCGCGTAAATATTCGGCAGGGAAATCTCGCCGCTCGATGACAATCTAGCCGCGCGGTGCCATTCGCTCCACATTTTTCAACTACGGACCGTTCCCCTACCCCCCCCAGACATTTTTTGGGGGGTCAAATATATATGGGCCGATGCACGCAAACATTCCCTACACGATGATGTACTTTTTATCGAAATTGGCAATAGGTCCCAAAATCATCATAGGTGCGCACAGTCTTACCCTGTAGAAAACCCCCTGTGCGCCGCGGAGAGGTTAAGATTGCATTGTTAGCTGTGGCACGTATTTTAGTTTTTAAATTTTTGTCTCCCTTAGGCCTAGGCCAACCCGGAGCCCGGGCAGCCAGGCAGCCGCAGCTTTTATTGTTTGGGTTATACTGATGATTTGGACTGACAGTTAGCCCATCAATCTTTTTAGACCTAGACCTAATAGCTTCAGCCTTCGTAATAGGTCCGTTAGAGCATTACTTACCAGTAATATATTGGTATATTTGAAGGTAAATATTGAATCTATATGCTCTAAAGATCATAAGAAAATTTGTTTTAACCCTCGGCAAAACCTAATAAAAAAGTATGGTACTAACATTTATTTTTTGTAACAAGGTTGTTGATACGGTACTTTCCAGTGTGGCAAAATAGGAAAATGTTGTGTAGGTAGTAAATAGTGATTAGATGAAAATAGTAATTAACCTCGGCAGACGAGGGGGGGGGGGGGCCCTCGGCTGCCGGGGTTAATTACTATTTTCATCTAATCACTATTTACTACCTACACAACATTTTCCTATTTTGCCACACTGGAAAGTACCGTATCAACAACCTTGTTACAAAAAATAAATGTTAGTACCATACTTTTTTATTAAGTTTTGCCGAGGGTTAAAACAAATTTTCTTATGATCTTTAGAGCATATAGATTCAATATTTACCTTCAAATATATCAATAAAATTCGTGGTATTAAAATAACATTGAACCGATTCCCATAATCTACCCTTGGTCCAAGTCTTCATAACTTACCGGTACCATTAATACCATTACCATAGGCCTATTCGTATTCCAGTGTTTTGTAATTCGCAAGTAGCCTATCTATTATTTCGTAACCCATTCTATCCTGCTGTCTCATAGGCCTACCCTAATATATTCCTTACTCCTTAGCATCATAGCCTGTCTCGTTTATTGTAACAGTAACCTAACCTATTCAAGTAGGCTATGGTAGATCGATCTGATAACCATAACCCACCACAACAAAACCTAACTTAACATAACCCAGACCTAATGCAGTCTATCAGTAGGCCTACTTAACAAGGTAGCCTATGCCATATTTTGCTAGAAAAATATCATGGTAGGGAATCGGGTAGTATGGATCTGCCTTGCTTAATATAATACATAATATGAGAACCCTTTAAAAAATATGCAAGATATAGCATAGCCTAGGCCTAGCCAATATTAACAAATTGGGTACGGCCCCTAAATTCTAGGATACCCCTAGGCCCTATTTACCCATTAAATTGGGACGCAAATCTCCTGACATAAGACCTAGCATGCAAGGTACCCGTCTGTCAAATAACATAATAATACGAGAGCTCCTTCATGCATGCAACTCCAAAGTTACCCTCAGAAACTTTAACCCTCCGAGAATCTACTAATAGTTTGGGAACTGAGCGAACATGCACTTACCTTCGCGTTTAAGTCTTCAATGTTAATCCTGGAGGTGTTTTAAAATCCCTTAGCGTCAC
Source organism: Paralithodes platypus (assembly GCA_032716605.1). NCBI lineage: Eukaryota > Metazoa > Arthropoda > Malacostraca > Decapoda > Lithodidae > Paralithodes > Paralithodes platypus. The sequence continues at coordinate 37,967,438 of CM064493.1, read as the reverse complement.
TCATAGCACACGTATCACTTAAGATTGCAACACTTCGATTTAGCACTTATCAACGGCCTTCACACCGGTCTAAATATCCGCGCACAACAAAACTTTACACTGGGACACGGCGACAACCCCCCTCTACCACATCCACGGATACACTAACAGAGTATCTCCACTGAAATCATCATCACAACTCAACCACTTGACTTAGAGAGCTCTACTTAACGCCATTCTACAGGTAATAAACACATCTACGCTTGGGGATGTGCAGGAATGCGGAAGCAGTCAGAATAACAAAGATACGGTAGCCTAGGCGTAGACGTTTTTCGGCCAAAACACCCGGGTTTCGGGGAATATATATATATTACATAGCCGGGGCTGGAGGGTTAACAGGATATATAAAATGGAAGAAATAGCCCAAAAATGAATTTATCTATAGCCTACCGGTATATATTGCCGGACACCTTCATCCCCGAAGGGGTGACCATGAACGAAACGCCTGCGTATTTCAAGCTCGCTTGAGTTATCACTCGATCGTCTTTCAGAGCTTTTTGGCCCGGGGTAATTACCACACCATCGCGTCATAAGGAGTTTGAGGGGGTTAAATTGCTAGATACATAGAGGAAGAGGAATGCCAAGTAAAGCTAAACAAAAATATATAAGATATTTTTAACATGAGGTTGCTTATAATAATTTGTACCTCTGCAGTTTCTCCATGGCTAACGAAAAAGGTCTCATTCCTAAGAAGCCCCAACCAAAAAGGCCAAGCTTCTGTACAGAAAAAATGCCACACCATTACCCTTATGGTGACCCTATCAAATAATCAAAACAACCACACTTCTTAACCCAATTCCCGCGGGGCCCCTCATATGACGGAGACGATTTTCCGGCTATTTTGTAGCCTGTGAGCCAGGCCAGCTTTTGCAAGCAGCACGGATGGACGTCAGCCGGAGCCTACAGGCCCCGCCACGACACTGAGGTTTGTGTGAGAGAGAGCTCACTTATGTGCAGCGTCACACATAGCGAAAACAGAAAATAGTTGGTAATTTTTAGCGATTTCGTCTATCAGATTTGGTAATTTTTAGCAATGTTGCCCTTCGTTTGCAAGATCCTTACAAGAAACCCAGACGTCGTACAGGGATGATTCAGGAGTAATTTGAAAGCTATTACCGTACTTTCACGAATACATAATTGTATTACGCTCTGGCTTTTGCTTATGCATGAAAATGAGCAGGGAATGAAGGCAATTTCAGGCAATTATGCCTACTCGTACAGGAGTCCTTGGAGCGGCTTCGGTCGCGCCGGGAATTTCCACACCTCTCACACCACACACACATCACACAGTTTTTCCTACACCGAGAAATGACTCTCCGGCTGTCATTTCTCAAAGACTTCTTCTAGCTGGAGACATTGAGAGCAACCCAGGACCCAGCTACACATACATATGTCCAACTTGCTCAAAACCCATCACTTCAAGTCGCCACACTAAGGGTTCAGTTCTCTGCAATTCATGCAGGAACGGGACCCACTTCACCTGCACAACACTTGCCTCCAAGAAACACTACACGAACACCTGGACCTGTTCCTCATGCCCCTCCCTCTCCCAGTCAAATCCCTCGCCTAAAACCCGTCCACCTCTCCTCCCCAACCCACCTAACCTTCCCATATCATCCACTCCCCCCCCTAAAACCCGTCCACCTCTCCTCCCTAACCCACCTAACCTTCCCATACCATCCACATCCTCAACTCAACACACCACACCCCATCCTAATCCATTCCAACCCCCATCTCCTGCTCCCCAATCCCCACCCCCACCTCACCCATCCCAACCCCCAGCCCCTCCCTCACCCCCCCCCCCCCCCCCTCCTCGTGCAGCAGCACCCAACATACATCGTGCACATAACATTAACATACTCCAATTGAACATAGATGGCATCAACACAAAGAAACACAAACTCTCACACTTCATCAAACAACACAACATACACATTGCCATCTTACAAGAAACAAAACTCCACACAACACAAAAAACACCCACATTTCATGATTTCACCACCATCAGACAAGACCGGGCTGTCGGCGGAGGCGGTGGACTCATCACCCTGGTACACAAAGAAATATCATACATAGTTACCAGTGTACAAATCAAATCCCTCCTTCCCCCAAATGATAACACAACAGAAATACAATCAATTAAAATATGCACTGGCAACAACTCCAACATAACCATCATAAACACATACATCCCCTACAGTACCAAATGAATACAGACCACACTTACAACACATCACAAACACCCCACACATCATCCTGGGTGGTGACTTCAACGCCAAGACGTCGGCCTGGTTTGTCGACAACCCCGACACAGACAGAGGGCTGGTACTACAAAACCAAACTGATAACCTCATCATCCTTAACGACATCCATCAACATACCCATATTCCTCACCAAGCCCTCTATAACCCATCATCTCCAGCCATCACCTTTTGCTCCCCAGAACTCGCCCCCACAACATCCTGGAGGGTGGTCAGAACCTTAGGCTCTGACCACCTCCCGATCATTATCACTACCAAAACCAGACTCACCCCAGCTAGCCACAAACACACATACACCAATTATAAAAGAGCTAACTGGGAAGCATTCACAAATGAGACAGAACAACACTTCACAACTCTAAACAGTACACCCATCACTAACATCAACAATGCTGTACACATACTCAATAAAACTATCCAAAACGCTGACAAGAAACACATTCCAAGAGGTAACAGAATAAGACACAACCCCAACTTCACACCAGAAATTCAAAACCTCATCAGACAACGCGACATACTGAAACACTCCCCAGCACCCCACACACAAGACATCACACAACAAATCCAAGCACTCAACACCCAAACTAACAACAAAATACAAGAACAACAAAAACTAAATTGGAATAACTTCCTACAAACACTTGATCACAAAACAAACTCCAAAAAACTCAACAAAACACTAAACAGCATCACACTTTCCAACAGCAACACAACACAATCACATGCTGCAATCACAACAACAGACTCTACTCCTTCATGTAAACAACAAGCAAACATTCTCATCAATCACTTCTCACATGTCAGCCACCTAAAACCTCACAAAGACGACCGACGTGTCATCCGACGTAAGAGACAATTCCCCACAGACCCTGACTATACACCCTTCACCAATCACCAGACAAAGCATATCATCAACAATCTCAAGCACTCACCCGCTTGTGGCCTAGACAAAATAAGCAACATACACCTCAGACACCTGGGACCACAAGGCATACAAGCACTCACTAACATATCAAACTACAGTTATTCACACAACACAATACCAGACATTTGGAAGCATGGTCTCATCACCACATTCCCCAAACCCAACAAAGACCCCACGCTACCCTCCTCGCACCGCCCCATCACACTCCTTTGCTCCCCCTCCAAAGTCATGGAACGCCTAGTATTACAACTAATAACACCCGACCTACCCCTAGCTCCAACACAACATGGCTTTAGGCAACTGCACTCCACAAACACACTTCTTACAGACCTTACACAAAGAGCTTTTGATGGCATCAACTCAGCTAGACCACCACACAGATCAGTATTAGCCACACTCGACATTAGTAAAGCCTTCGATGCCATCCCCCGCCACAACCTAACAAACAAAATCTACAACACAAACATGCACAACAACACAAAAAGGTGGCTGGCCAACTTCCTAGCAGGAAGATGTGCACACGTATCTTTTGCCGGTCAGTCATCTAAAATCAGAAACTTTCCAAACGGAGTCCCACGAGGATCCGTCCTATCGCCCGCACTCTTCAATCTGTACATACACGATATAACTACACCCAATATGCCCCAAATAAACTTAGCCTCCTATGCAGATGACATAACACTCACATGCACACACCATGACCCAAAAAGAGCAACAGATATCCTTCAACCCTATCTCAACACACTACATGGCTGGTGCACTACAAACAGACTTAATCTAGCCCCAGCCAAATCCACCGCAACCCTGCTCACAAGCTGGACAGGAGAACACGAATACATCCCTCAACTCACCATAAACAACACACCCCTAACACATACACACACACCCAAAATCCTAGGAGTAACATATGATACTCATATGACATTCAAACAGCACACCACAAACATTAAAAAGAAACTGACACCCAGACTTAACGCCCTCAGGTCACTTGCTCACACAAAATTTGGACACAACAAAGAAACTACCACCACAGTATATAAACAATACATAAGATCAGTGATGGAATACGCAAGCCCAGCCTGGGCTTCTAACCTAGCTGAAACACATCATAAGACCTTACAGACTATTCAAAACAAAGCCCTGAAGATCATTACAGGCTGCACAGCTACTGCACCCACAGATCACCTACATCAAGAAACCAAAATCCTCAAAGTCAAAGACCATCTGGACATGAGAGGCACTCAATTCCTGGCAGCAGCCTCCACGAACCAAGACCACCCACTAAACTACATGGCAACACACCCACAGACACCAAGAAATATCAAAACAACACCCAGCACTCGGTATCACACACAATTACTGTCCTCTCTCCCTCCCTGCCCACCCCGAACCAACTTCCAAAAGCACATCCATACTCATATCTCTCGCCGATCCATCCACTCACTCACAGACAACACGCAGCTGCAAGCACGACGTCCCGAAATCCATCCTTCCTAATCCTCCCTTCCTCGCGAGGACAGAGTCCACCTGGCCAGGCTGAGATGCGGACACCATCCAGCTCTCCTGAGCTATCAGAAGAGACTGGATGACTCCGTTGTCGACGCCTGCCCGGGATGTAACAGAGCACCCCATACCATTAAACACATCATAGAAGACTGCATTTCACACAACCACTTACGCCAACAACACAATCTACACTCAATGAAAGCTCTGTGGGTAAGCCCGATCGTGGCCATGGCCTTCCTCAGGGACTCGGGGCTGTTCGGCCAGGCAGCTTAGGGAACAACAACAACAACAACAACTCGTACAGGATTAATAGCTTTAACCAAAATGGTCACACTCCTTAATGGTCTAAGTGGCCATAGCCAAAATGGCTATACTATATTCCTTCTGTACTTTCTCCATGCCCGATAAGATACATGATATTTTGATATATGTGGAACAGCCCTTGTATCCAACACAATACCCTGCATGCAACCCCGCTCGAACCCCGCACAACGTTGCTTGCAACTTTAATTATTATTATTATTATTATTATTATTATTATTATTATTATTATAGACAGATAGGTGGATGGATGGCTAGATTAAAAGGACGATACACAAATAACAATATAGATTGGAGGAATGATTTGGGGTGGGATAACGAGGAAGTGAAAAGAGAAAATATTAATAAATACGATGATATAATTATATAAAATAAGAGTGATATATAAAACGTTTGATACAAATGGTTAATAGTTGAGTAGGTACATAATATTCAAGAGATAATTAGACGGAAACGTATGGATAGAAGAGATATACATAGACTTACGCACAAATCTTACGATTATTGCGAGGTGGCCAAGACTTGATCTTAGAAATGATAACAACATTATGAGTATGGGAAAGTGAAAGGAAAGGATAGTCAGGATGAAGAGAGAGAGAGAGAGAGTGGGGGGGGGGGGGAAGAGAGAGAGAGAGAAGGCCGGGCTCTGGGAGAGTAGAAGTACATTATAGCTACTAGTAAGGCAGGAATTCTCCACATCACACCAAGAATCCACCCTGCTATACACGACATAAATACTCCATTATCATACAGAATTCCACATCTCTCTTTCTCTCTAATACTTCTTTACTATGTATTTTATATAATTTGTTTACATATTATTTAGATAATTTAACACTGGCTGTGGAAATATAAGTTTGTTGTTGCTGTTGTATCTCTTGTTGTATCTCTCTCTCTCTCTCTCTCGTTTCTTCCCTTTCTTCGTATACAACCACAACATCAACTTCCCATATTTAACCCTACTTCGTTATATTGGTTTAAAGGGTTAGTGTTTAGGAGAGGTAAGGGGTGGTGGTAGGATGAGGAAGAGGGGGTGGAGGGGTGGGGGTGGAGACATAATAAATAGTATCTTAACCCGTACAGTACCAGTGACGTCTCTTATATTTGATTTCAGCTTCATTAATTAATACAATGCAGAAGAGACTGGAGTTCTTGAAGAGAGGCTCCAGTCCTGATGTTTTTCTTGACGTATAGTGGCTGGCTTAACCCTTAACCCGGGAGCTGCGGGGAGACTCTTAAGAGTTCCCCCGGCGCACTGCGGGGAGACTCTTAGTCAGAGAAAAAAAAAATCAACTTTTGACATCGAATTTTTTTTTTTTTTTTTTTTTTTTTTTTTTTTTTTGGCCCCTGGGCCATGCAAAATCTCAGTCCTCTACCTCCCCTCCTTCCCCACTTTCCTCCTCTCCTTCAGTTATCACCTATTTTCCCTGTTATTCCCTTATTCTGAGGTATATTTTCGTGCTAACATTAGAAATCCGATTGGAGGGTGTGGTCATCACTGATAGCAAGCGAGTGCAAGAGAGAGAGAGAGAGTATCGATCGACTGTGTCTCAGTGGCCTTGGGGGAAATTGGCGGGAAAGCAGATTGCCTCACCCATACATTATACAACTCGCGGGCTATATCTCCGATTTTGACCATCCAAACGCTGTTTTCACTCGTTTTATTGTTGTTTCAGGTTAATACCTTTATAATCAACCCATAATAGGCGCATATGGATAAGTATTAATGCTATTAATGGCACAATGAATATTTTAGTGACGGAAACACCTCAAATACGTCAGCACAGGGGGACGTTTCCAATTACCCCCATGCGCACTTCAGAGGTTAAAGATCGGGGTCGGACTTAAGTCCGGTTCCAATTTGCTGCAAGTTAGGAGCATTATTAAGGCTTTTAAAGGGTTAAAATTGAGTGCAAATGGCCAGGAGCGCAGCGGGCCAGACAGCCGACTCCCAGGGCTTACCGCCGCCCATTAACTCATGTTCCCTGTGTTCTCGAGAGGCCGGCAGTGTAGCCAGTAGTGAGCATAGCTGGGAAAAATATGCCACTATACGCTAAACTACCATGTTACTGGTATCACTGTATGAGAACCACGAGTAAGTGCTACGTAGCTCGTTCTGGTCTCATTTTGAATTTTTAGCGCCTAGTTTTTTGCTAAATAATTTTTTTCTTCATGCAGATACTTGATTTATCATGCACGAGGGCCTCAATATGCCCAAATAAGCCCAAAACCCCTCGCTAGACAAGGGTTAATAGTCCACTAGGGTTGATAGCCTATGAAGTCCTATTTTAACTAAATTAATACAATGAAGCAACTTGGTTGAGCCCGAGAACTTTCAGTCTTCTACTGTACTTCTCACTTCTCCGCTTGTTCTTCCTCTGTCCAATTGCTCTTCTTTCCTACTTTACTCCAGCCATCTGGTCTGGAAGACGAGTTTATGAAGCTTAAGATGGATATATGGTAGCTAAAAAGATTCATTGAGGTCGTCTGTAGCCTTTTAATTGATAGATGTCCTTCCTAAGCTGAATACAATCGTTTAATCATTGCCAGAATATAATAACAAGAATGTCACCAATACAGTAGGTGTTAAGGGGGTAGCGCTTGTTTTTTTATATATATATATATATATATATATATATATATATACTGTAGATATATATATATATATATATATATATATATATATATATATAATATATATATATATATATATATATATATATATATATATATATATATATATATATATATATATATATATATATATATATATATATTTATTTATTTTTGAGTTTCCTCGCTAGACCTCCATCACATTTAGAAAAACACCCTCTAGACCTCCTTTCAATATATATTTGTACATTTTTCGGTAGAAAAATGTCCCGGCCTCCTTCTAAAATTAGAGGCTCGCTATCGCTCGCCAGGAAAAACATCGATAGGGCTAAACATGAGGGAGGAGGAGGACTCCCCTTAATTGAGTTTAGAAATAAAGTTGGTTGGTGAAAAAATATGAAATATCTCACTGCGTCTGTCCGAGGTTCACATCCAGGCTACTATACCTACTCTGACCCACGTACTTCTGGCTGCGACTCTACATCTTTCCCACCACATAAGCTGATGGCCTAAACTTTACTTCCTCGCCCTTGAGGGGGCGCACTTCGCTTTTTTTGTCTTTCTCTCCCTCTCTGTTTGGCTTGTATCCATTCGGCCGCATTCAGCCTACTGTTTTAAGACGTTTACCCCCCTCCAGGTGTCAATCTTTTCCTGGCGAGCGGTAGCGAGCCAGCATATATATATTTCCACATAACGATTTTGATAAGTTGGTTTGTCTTTTTACTGTGTTCATATAAGTTTTGGTTTGTTTATTTTGCAAGTTTTACATTATATTTACATAGTAATTTATCAATGCAAATCTCTGCAGTGCCAAAGAAAATCCTTAACCCTCATGGCCCGGGCAGGTCCTCCTAAGGACGGAGGTCGTATCCGGGCGATCTGGCCGAAAAACGTCTAGGCCTAGGCTACCGTATTTTTGTTTATTTTAACTGCTAGAAATTTCCCACGCATCTATAAACGTAGTACGGTTTCCAATCTGTAGACTGGCGTTGAGTAGAGCTCTCTAAGTCAACTGGTTCAGTTGTGATGACGATTTCCGTGGAGCGAATTTTGCCGCAATGTTGACAATATCGGAGCTTTTCAGACACTAATTTCGTCTGACGTCACAACAATAACATTGATCCGACGTCTCCTTATTGTTTTCGGAGGTGCGGTGACGCAACGATCGGCTTTGTTTACATGCGTCGGACGCACGGCGTTCAGACCAAACTGAATAGGCTTTCAAGCTTACAGATTTTAACAGGACACCCGGGTTCCTGCCCATCTGCCGCGGTGTCCTTATAAAATGCTACCCGGGCAGGAAGGGTTAAATCGCCATCGAGAGACGACGATCCGGATACCACGGCTGCAGAGGATGAGGAGGCGACCAAGAAGGGGGGCTACGAGGAAGGCAGTCTAAGGTCCCCCCCGGCCCTACCAGCCCCCACTCCCTCGACGACCCCCCTCCCTACCACCACACCCCCTCCTCGGCTTTCTACAACCCCACTGTTACCACCAAAGTCGCTGAGAAGATAGGTACGTTCTCTCTCTCTCTCACCACCAAAGTCGTTGAGAAGACAAGTACGTTCTATTTATCTATCTAATCTATCTATTTATCTATCTATCTTTTTTTTTTCTATGTGGTTGAGGGAGACAAAAGACAGAGAAGACAAGTACGTTCTGTGTTAAGGGGAGATGGTTCACTTTTTGGCCGATTTTTGCATTTATTCATTATTTTTCTAGTTTCTTCCCTAGACCTCCATCACATTTAAAAAAAACATTCATTAGATCCCCCTTCTAGATTAATTTGTACATTTTTCGGTAGAATTTTTTTCCGACCAAAGGCCGGTTCTTCCATCATTACAGGCTCACTATCGTTCGGCAGGGAAAAAATCGACACCTAAATAGCACGAAAGGTCTAAATATTGACGAAGCAATAGGGCGAAAGGTCTTAAAATCGCTAACTAATGGGGCAAACATCTTAACATCTGAAAACTAATGGGGCTTAACATGAGGGAGAAAGTGGTCCAGAAAACCAGCCCATCCCCCCTTAAGCCGGTATCACACGAGATCTTTTATAGTCAACATTCCATGATCAACATTTTACTGGTAACATTTCTGGAATATTTTGCACTATAGTCTGTTCATTTTAGGCTGGGCAGAAATCGTAACCCCTAACATCTCAAAACTCAAAAAGGACTAGAGTAATCGAGCTAATATTTCTACCACATAGGAAGACTTGGCTAGGGAATATGTGTATAAATTGACAGCTCATTTGCTCTAGCCCTTTTTGAGTTACAGAGGTTAGAGGTGACGATATCTGCCCAACCTAGAATGAACAGACTAAAGTATCAGAAACTAGACTGATGGTAGATGAATTAAGCTAAGGGATATATTTTAGATGTTTACCTCATAAGCTGCCTGATCGTTGTTGAGGATAAATGTTGAAGGAAAAAGCGTTCGTGTGATACCGGCTTCAAGGACGTAGTGCTTGGTTTTTGGGCTATATATTTATTAATTTATTTTTTAGCTTACTCGCTAGAATTCCATCAACCTTAATAAAACATCCCCTAGACCCCCTTTCAAGATAAATTTGTACATTTTTCAGTAGAAAAATGTCACGGCCGAAGAGGCTGAAGGGGCCAAAGACCGGTTCCTTCTAAAATTACAGGCTCGCTATCGCTCGCCAGGAATAAATCGACACCTAAATGGTACAAAAGGTCTAAATATTGACAAAGAAATGGTGCGAAAGGTCTCGAAATCGACAAACTAATGGAAACAACGTCTTAAAACCTCAAAAACTTATATGCTAAACATGAGGGAGAAGGGGGTCAAGAAAAGCGATTATACCCCCTTAACCCGTTCTGTACCAGTTCCTTCCATTTCATTTTATGCTGGCTACTAATACACAATTGTATTTAGTTTAAGAAGGGCCTCAAGTAAATAACAGCCTTCGAATTATCTCACTCAACCCGTTTTATTACCACAGATCCTTCTTAAACTGCACAAAATCGTCTAAATATAGCAAGCATAGAATGTAAAAAACTTAACCGTTACAGAAGCGGTTAATTCTGATAAACCTTAAATTTTAAAACTGCCTGACTACATTTGACCACTTGCGAGTTTCAGGCTATAAGGAAGTTGGAGCAGTGAGCATCAATATTAAAGAAAAATGCAATAATAATGAGTTTCTGATGGATAAAAAGTATGGTTAATTTGATTTTATGTATTTATAAATGTATTATGACCGTATTTTAGCTGATAATTCTGCTAAATATTGATGGCTACAGCTCCAACTTCCTTATAGAACAAAACTCGCAAGTTGTCAATTGCCCCCCCAAAAAATTGATGCATGTGACAACATGTGGTGGACGGGACTAGTCAGCCTTGGTCGATAACCTGTCTAGGGGAGTAAACCTTATACAAATATGTATAGCTTACTTAAGGGTGAAGCAGGTTAATGGATGGACTAGCCGCACACCACTGTAGAACAATAGTGCTAACAAGATACATAGAAAGCCGCAGAGTTGGACAGACCCAGAGTTTAGTGGTCAATCCTGTAACTCCTTCAGTAAACTGGCATGGGTTGTCCTTCTCACAGGGGATAGGTCTGCTTGGGGGCATGTTGTGTATGGCCACCCTCATTAAGGAGAGTAAGGCGTCCGGCAATAGATAGATAGATAGATATACAACACCTTTACTATGCTATTTTTCACAGCTATGCATGCTCTTATCATCAATCAGCTCAACAAACAATTTCAAGTTGTGTATCATTGATTTGTCTTTTATTGAGAGAAAAATGCTTATGAGAATTTACTGCAAATTAAACTAATTTAGTGACAGATGATTATAAAGTATATTAGTTATTATCATGACTATATTATGACTATGTAAATTATGTTGTAAATATGTTGATGTCATTTTATTTATTTATTTGTGTACATACATAAATTTAAAGACCGAGTGCTCCACACAAAGTGCAGCTTCGGTCTCATATCCTAATGGTGGCGTTCCAGGCAGCACTATTCAGAGCTGCCTCAAATGTCAGTTTTTTTATTCAAGATCAGACCGTAAGGTCTGATCCCATGTCTTTCTTGGTCTTTCCCTTGGTGCAGAATTCATTTGAAGAATGAGCCCTCTTTTAAATAAGTAAAATTATTGTTATTACTGATTATTGTTAGTGTGTAATCTATATTTTATTAATTTTACCACAACACCAAACACCTCCATTGAAATTAATGAAAACATATATGTGATCCACAGGGATTCGAACCTGGGTTATCATACACAGATTTTTAAACACTAACCATTACACCATCAAGACTTTTCTGTATCATGACGAGTGCTATACCGGTACACTACAGGTACTACATCTATCCTTGCTTTGCAAATGGAACTCCGGGTGTTAACCCTTACTATACCAGCGACGGTATACAGCCGTCAGTAATAAAGTCACTCGTCAGTACCAGCGACAGAAGATGTCCACCAGTACTATGTAGTCCTTGTAACTGTCCGTATCAAGCAGTACCAGGTACCATGACTTGTAAACACTGCTCTGAGACCTTGGTAACACTTCTCAGCCTGGATCCAAGCCTATGGGAACCAAGCTGGGACAGTATACCTCCAACTTTTGGGGTTAGAGGGAATTCTCTCTTGATTCTAAAGCCATTTTGGCCACAATGCCTGTTACTGGAGGGTACATTTATAGAAATACCCTCTGGTACAGTAGGGGTTAAACGAAAGCCGAATCCAAATTGTTAGTACAGTATTTATTATAGTTCAAAGCCTGGTACAACGCCTTTGACTAAACAAAATCCTTTACCCTGTACAGGCGATGGAGTGTTCAGCAGTCGGGAGGGCACCACAGATCCTCCACCGGGGGGGGGGAGGGGGGGGGACATGTGGGAGGACGGCCCGGGGCAGTACCCCCAGGACGACCCCCCCAAGTTACGACCCGAGCTCATCAACTGTACCGTCACCATCTTGGCCGGGTCACAGAATCGGGAGATCGGCTTCCTCACTGAGTGGATGCAGGCCGTCGCTTTTGTTAAGAGTGAGTTGAGAAGACCATAGATTTGATATTAGCTGGTTGTTTTTTCTGCCAGCCCTATAAGAGTTTTGTTTTGAAATACAGTGGTCGTGATTTCGGCCGCTAAATGACCTCCGATTTTGGATCTGACCTCATCCGTACCCCCATTTTGGGGAGCTGCGAACAACTTTCGTTCCATACACCTTTTCGATCGGAGGCCTCCTTCTGCCCCAAACGGCAAATTTGTTCGTATTTTTTTGCTCCCGTATACTACACAAGTTCTGCCGAAAATTTTATTAAACAAGTGTCTCTGATTTCCACTAAACTCGCCTAAAACCATCTCCAAAGCCTGGGCTTTCCAACGGTGCCCCACACTCCCACCTGGCACCAACACTGTGGGAGGAGTTTAGTAACAAAGGTCGGGTAGTCGGGTAACTGACAAACAGACAGACATTGACCTTTATTTATTAACCCACTGAGCCCCAGCTAATTATAAATAAATGTACCACCAGGGACCAGCAGGTTTTGATTTTTTTTTTCTTCCAGAAACAATAGCGAATGGGTTAGGAATGAAGGACCGCCTAAAGAAAACCGATCAAAAAGGTCAAAAAGGGGTCCTACGGAGCCCCCAAAAGTCGATTTTACAGGAGTAAAAAATTGAAGGCAAAAACACCCAAAAACCATGTTTTTGTGTGATCACGCGCACGCGGTTGGACTGTGAGAGTTTTCAATCATCGGCATGGTTGCGTGGGATACTTACACAGTTCCCATACAAATCTAAGCCCTCTAGGTGCCATAGGAACGGAGTAATTAAACCCCGACGACACTTGTGCGTCGTGGGGTTTAGCGTTACATACATTACCGACGACACGTTGTCGTCGCTGGTACTCAGAGGGTTAAGATATATAAATTATATATTATATATATATATATATATATATATATATATATATATATATATATAATTAGATAATTATATATATATTTATTTGTTTATTTTATTTTATTTATTTATTTATTTATTTTTTATTTATTTTTTTATTTATTTATTTTTCTTTTGGGGGGGGGGGGGGGGGCAATAATGGTGGCTAAAATAATGTCCTGTGATAGACATTGTCTTTCATTTACACCACAATCAAATTGCATGGAAACAATTGCCCATAGCTCACGAACCAATTATAATGTTGTATTGTGGTTTTCACCATTAGAAAGAGCATCATTTTCCAATTCAGGTGATATATTCTATTACATATTATTACAAACATTGTGGCTAAAATAATGTCCTGTGATAAACATTGTCTTTCATTTACACCACAATCTAATTGCATGGAAACAATTGCCCATAGCTCGCGAACCAATTATGATGTAGTGGTGTGGTTTTCATCATTAGAAAGAGCATAATTTTCCGATTCAGGTGATATGTATTACATACATACCTGAGCAAATACCGCAACGCCGAGGTGGGGAACTGCTCGGAGTGCGCTTTTTATCCAGGGTGGGGCGACTGCGGAAAATAAATATTAGCTTTTTCGACCTGTGATTTCAAATATTCATAGAAAAAAAAAGTATTTGTCTTAGGAAGTTCTAGTTTTGTTTATCTTCGTTGTCATTATCTTGCGCATTCATACAGCCTAAATTAAAACTATACACCTCGTAACCAAAAAATCAATCAATCATGTTATAAACCATATCCGGCAAAATATTAGTGTTTTGTGTTTTCCCAGTGCTTGAAAACTATTGAAGATAGACAATTTTCGTTTTCATCATTGGAAAGAAAAGAAAAAATATTTTTATTTTAGTACATACAAATATATGGTCATCACTCAAAATTCCGAGATAGGACGGTGGGAACACAATTATGCGGTCAATATATTTATTCGGGAGTACATTTCCAATCTATATTACCATATTACTATATTACTATATTGGGCGGGTGCCCAACCCCGAAAAGGGTTGAAATAGGGGAGCTATCCCCCCGCCATAGGCGGCTTTCTAGGGCCTTTCCTAGCTGATGCTGAGAGGATTGGGTTCTAGTCATGTGGTGATGGGATGGTCTATCAGAGTGAGAACTGAGCAATCTCTGCCATACCCATAGCTTACTCTGACTGTTCCTTTTACTTATATATTTTCTAGATTTCAAGTGACGGCGTCTCTAACGTGGATTGACCTCCCAATCTACCAAGATTGGAAGCCAAAGCGTCACATTTTTCCCTTGCCCCTCAACTTTCTCTTCATAATTGCTGAGGGACACAGGGCCCTGGGTGGGGCTATGGTTTCCCGGGCATTTCAGCACCCTCCTCAGCTCCCCGCCATGGAGTGGCTTCGGTCACCCAGGCTTTATTGTGGTCGGCGGGGAGGGTTCTGTGGGGGCGCTCGGTTATGGCCTTGGCCTTGCTCGGGGCCTTGGGGCTGTTCGGCCAGGCAGCTTGGGGAACAACAACAACAACAACAACAACCATTTATTTATTTATTTATTTTTATTTTCATGTAGTATAGTCATTCAGCCATCTATTCACATACGATACATAACAATAAACATAATTCTGGTGGCTGGGAATAGAGAAATATGAAGGTTTCGAAAACACCCCTGAGCCAAATTCAAGACCCAAAAGCTGCGTCAACCGCCTCCTCGAACTTATCGGAACATAATCCGTCTGAGGGGGTTAAGTGCATGGAAACGCTCTAGAGATGAGTTACGAATAATTTAGAATATACTTGTCTTAACCGGATTAAAACTAAGAACCCTATATTAATTATCGTATTACAATCTAAAATGTAATTTATTTTCAGTTTAGAAATCGCCGAGGTCAATTAAACAAATAAAACATAAGCACATCACGTAACGTCAATCTAACCGATCATCATAATTTGATTATGCTAGGGAAGGGCAAATTAATCTGTTCTACAGTATTTCATGAGAAATCTGAAATTCTAGTAATAGGCTAGACGTGTAACAACACATATGCCGTGTGAACTACCAAACTTACTTTAACGATACGACGAAGACTCAGTTATACATGGAAAATATACATCATACATATCCTAGTTGTTAAAATATCATCCAACCAAGCTCATAATTATGTCGGATGGTTGAAGGCCACAGTTGCTAGCGCGTTTGGGGCTAGCAACACGCATTAAGAAAAACATGTACCGTATCCATCAAATAATTTACTTTCTTTCACTTTACTTATCATAATAACACACGTATCTTTAGTACTCACAGGCAGTAGAGACTTTGGCCTCCTCACTCTTGGTCTCGCCGCGGGAACTCCAAGCAACGCAGTAACAAGAGAATCCCCCCTGGTCGTAGTTCGCCACCTCCTCCACCTGACTCTTCTCCACTTCCAACACGGCTTCACTGACTCGAACGCCTGTCTCGGGATTCACGAAGGAGGTTTGCGTTTGGGCCTCGGGAGCTGGGGGCCTGCTTTTGCATTGGAAGTATACTGTGGAGAGAAAAGGATGGTAATCAAAATAAAATGTCTAGAACACTCAATACGTGGCTAACATAAATCTATTTTTTTTTTCCTTCTTCGTATATGGCTTCGCTGATTTGAATGCCAGTTTCGAGATTTATGGAAGTTTAGATAAGCATCTGGAGCCTGGAGATGGGTGCCCACTTTTTCATTATTATAGGTTTGACTCCTGTAAGGAGATAAAGAAAACCTAATATTTAGTAGTGGCCCCGTAATCATTGACGAACATGCCTATTACATAAGGCATCCTCTTCAAACACTAATCCGCCGTAGTTTGAATCTACCGCGCAGAGCATTTAAAAACTGAGGAGCCTTCATCATGAGCGCACGCGACCTCACTCATGGCTTCAGTCATTATGAATTGGGTTCTCACTACGAAAAATCTTCGAAAAAATAAAAACAAAAAGAAAATAAGAATAACTATCTAATAAGCTTTCCATCATATCGTGGATGTACTTGTGTGGATCTTTGACCAGACGCTGATTCAGGCGTCATTCTTCCTTCACTGACATATCAAGTAAACCAAAATCCTCAATACATCAACGAATGGGAAGGGGATGGTCGGGAGGGCCCCAGTCGTCAATGATTACGGGGCCACTACTAAATATTAGGTTTTCTTTATCTCCTTACAGGAGTCAAACCTATAATTTATTAGTGGCCCCTCCATCATTGACGAACATGCCTGATTTCTAAGACTGGAGGGGGACATTCGTAATCATATCATAACTCTAGAAAAGCAGATAATAAAAACAACCACATAGTATTCTTACTTTTGAAAATATATTTAATAAGGCGTAGGCCGGATATATACAAGAAAGGGGTTCAGGCAGGTGCGTGCTTCAAAGAAGCCTGCCTGACAAAAAAAATGGGTAACTCTGAAGATTCTGTGAACAGATCTGTAGTTACAAAGGCACCCCACTCAACGAGTGGTGACAAAAATAACAAGTTATCAGTTTATATGTGCACATAATAAACCCCAAAATAATCGTGGAGATAAATTGCAAAAGATCTTCACTGTTTTAATATTAAATTGCTTTCGCAGCTAAAACTACTTATAACAACCCCGTTGTTTTGTACTAACATTGTACTAGCACAATTTCTCGCTGAGAAATTTTCATATCACATTAACCATAAATTGTATCACAGCTCTCACACTCCGGCGGGGTCTAGGGTGTTCTATGTCAACTGACTGCACCCCCCCCCCCCCTTTCCCTTGAAAGTAAACAAAAGTGACTGCAGGGCCACCTAGACCCTCTGCCTTAAAGCTATACATGGTAAGGAAGGTTTATCTAGAGCAACTGACAAGTATCTAGACAAAAACGTATGATTAGACGCCCACAACTGAGTGGACGCAATATCTTCTACTGAAAATTATTTCAGGAAACGTAAAGAGGCTGCCCATTTGCGTAAATCGTGGGCCCGACCCACAACGCCGGGATTACTCTCTTTAATAACTTCGACCAGAAGAGAGGCTAATCGCCGTTTCAGTAAGCGTTTACCCGTACTTGCTACCCATAAAGCACCTTGGGGGTTTAGAGGAGCTACTCTCAAATATTTGGTTAGAGCTTGCACTGGACATAGATTATGATGCACCTTTCCCCTTTTTAACGCCGGCACCGTGAACTCAGAAAACACGTGTGCACTGTGCTCATTCTTGGCTACAATCCGGGGAAGGTGCAATGTAAATACATTCATTAAGTCTACCAAACCTAAGGCAATTAGGTGTGTTGCTCATCGCCGCCAGCTCAGACACTCTGTTCCCGGTGGCCAAAGCCAAAAGGAAAACAGCCTTTTTTAAGAGTAATGCAAAATCTGCAGTATTTTGGTACAGACGAGAGTGAAGTAAAGACAAAGCTTTGTCCAGAGACCAAGTAGGCATGAGCTGACGGGGAGGTGGGCGGAGTTTAAAACAAGCTCTCATAAAACCTGTTTCCTCCGCCACCGGTATGGAGAGACCTGTAAGGTCTAAAAAGGGCACTCTAATCGCAGTTAAGTGATTTTTTAACGTTACCACAGATAAATGTTTCTGCTCAAACAGATAATTTAAATAATTGAAAACTAAAGCTACTGATGGCACAGTCTGTTCTGTTCTGATGATCCAAGAAGTAAAGGCTTGCCAATGTGAGTGATACTGTCGTTTCGTAGACTGAGTATATTGATTTAATAATTTATTGGTCACATCTCTACCGTATGGTGCTAGCCACTTGGCCTCCTGAATGTCCATTATGCAAAAGTCAGCGAGGTCGCTAGGTTGCCAATCGTGTCTAAGTGGAAATACCCGACCGGGAGCGACACCGGGTGCGGGCACCACGTTTTCAATTGCTGGTACCACAACTGCGCCGGCCACAGGGGCGCGATTAGTGAGACTAAGCCTCGATAATCTCGTAGTTTGTTCACTACGTGGCACATTAGTGACGCATCTGGCGGCGGAAACAGATAGATGGAGCTCCATCTGTTCCAGTCTGTCACTAGGGCGTCTGGCCCCCCTGCTGGCGTTTTCGTCCGGCGGGTGAGGTATAGAGGGAGTTTGTGAGTCTCCTCGGATGCAAACAGATCCACTTGTGGATGGGAGAGCTCTGCAATCATTAGGTTGAAAATGGGTTGCTTGAGCTCCCATTCTACTGTCGTGCTCCGTCTCCGGGACAGAGCGTCTGCCCAGACGTTCGCTACGCCTGGGAGATAAGATGCATGAAGATAAATGTCTAGTCTGTTGGCTAGAGTAAAAATGTCTTCCGACACGTTTAGCAACCTCCTTGACCTCGTTGATCCTTGTTTCTGAATACAGTGAACTGCGTTCAGATTGTCCATTCTGAAGGCCACTGACTTGCCCCGTAACGCAGGGCCGTGAGCCTGAAGGAAATACAAGGGGACTAGTAATTCTTTGACATTGATGTGAGAGATTTCTAAGTGGGACCAAAGCCCCTGACCCTGGTGCCCCTGATTTGACTGAAATCCCCACCCTATTGTGCCTGACGCATCCGTGTCTACCCATACCGTTGGTGGAGGAGAGGTCCATGACATTATTGAGTGCAACGTTTCCCTCTTTGCCCAGACCGCTAGTAAGGTGTGGATTAATTTCGGGATGGGCCATAATTTTCCCGCCGGTAAGAGTGGGAAATATTTGTTGCCTTCCAATATTAAACGTTTTACTTTCAACCGGCCCAACATGACAGTTAGTTGAATCCAGTTGAGAGAGCCGACCAGAGACTCCCAGATCCTCCGCGTCGTAGTCAGACTGTGAAGAAACATGAACAGTTTCCTGCGAAACCTGTTGCGATTGTCCACACTCTGACTCAGAGTGAGAGCGGCCGTGTCCCAGACCAGCCCTATCCACTGAATTACTCGTGAGGGAAAAAGGTTTGACTTTACCAGATTTACCTTGAACCCTAGAGTTTTGACATGATTTAAAATGATGTTGACATGTTTGATGCATAATTGTTGTGTCTCTGCCACCACCAGCCAGTCGTCTAGGTACCACAACACTCTGATTCCTTGTTTTAACAATGGCATCAGGGCTTGCCGGACTAATTTCGTGAATAATCGAGGTGCTAGGTTCAAACCGAATGGCATCCTTTGAAAAACAAAATTTTGGTGCCTGATCCGTAAGGCCAAAAACCTTTGAAATCTTTTGTTGACCGATACGTGCCAATAGGCGTCTGTCAGGTCTAGTGAACACATCCAACCTCCCGGCGGAAGTGTTAGCCTGATTTGGTGTACTGTTAACATTCGGAAAGACTCGTTGTGAATGTGAAGGTTCAGATAAGACAGGTCTACGACCGGTCTCATCTGAACACTGTCCCTTTTGGGAACCAAAAATAGTTTGGACGTGAATACAGGGTAATTTGGGGGGACCGGGATGATGACATTCTTGGCAATCATTTCCTGGACCAGTGACTCCACCTCTAAAGAAACAAAATTCGCCGTTGTCGGCTGACGTATGCGAGGTCGCCGGAGCCACTGCCAAGTGATGCCTTTGCGTGCCACCATCCGTGCCCAAGTGTTTAACGGCCATGCTTGGTGACACGTTCGGAACGACCCCGTTAGCAGACAAGGGTTCGCCGGCTGTACTACCCTCGGGTCCGCCGGCCTTAAGGTTGGCACCGGGAGTGAGAGAGACTTTAGTTTTTTGATGGTGGGGTTGGTGGTGCTGGACGCTTCGCCGGCTGGCTGGTGTTGGCCGAAGACTGGCCCTGACCTGGCTTATTATGGCCGCGTCCTCTCTGACCTGAAAACCTACTCTGTCTATGCCTGTACTGACCTTGGGGGGAGTGGGAGGACTTAGGCGGAAGAAAGGGCTTAGATCCCCCTGGCTGAGCTTTAGCGGTTGGCCTGGGTTTGGGGAAGTTAAAGGCAGGTTTCTTAGAAGGGGTGGGACTGTGTTTAAAGGCCTGCGCCATATTAAATACCGTTCGCCACACTTCAGGGGACATTAAAGAGGGAGTAAGCACTGGTGACATGACCACCTGATTCGCAATGCGATCAGGCAGTTTGCGAACTAAAGACATTCTGAGATCTTGTCTTGCTCGTACCGCCTCAAGCAAGGCGGTGCGTATGTCACCCAGAGATTGGATTGACGACTGGAGAAGCAGTCGCCGGGATAATTCAACCGATCTTCTGGCATCCGCGTCTGCGATTGCCTGAGTGGACCGAAGTAAAGACTTAGCTACCTGTTGAGACACTATGTATTGAGAGAACAGGCGAAAAGCTTTCCCCCTTAGCCTAAATTCTCGGTCTAGGTGAGTTGGGGTAGGGGTAGTGAAAGGGTCTTTTAGCTCACAAAGATTAATTTTAGGGGCAGCTAGGAAAGAAAACAAAGCTGACGGGACTCCGCCGGCAGAACATACCGGCATGGAGAACCACGAATGAGTATCTTGAGGGATCTGGTGGGAAGATTTGGAAGTAAATGTGGTTGCAAAGTTTTGAGCCTCTGTCTCCCAATCTACCCAAGGTCCTGGACCCAACTGCCCCACCTTCAAGACTGGATTAGCTGCTTCGTCTGTGACGGTTTGTAAATCAAGTTCAGGAGTGAGAGCTGACAGAGTCTTAATGTCATTAAACCCATCCAGCTTAGACCAGTCTGAAAACAATTTTGAAGCTGAGGCAGGGGGTAAAGCTGGCTTAGTAGCATACACAAAATAGTCTTGGTGATAATAACTAGGTATAGCCTTTATATTGATGTCTAGTTCATTTCCCAAAATATCCAAGGCCCTTAATTTCTTTGATTTATTGCCCTGGATGACCCACTCACGCGGTACTGGGAGTTCCCCTGACAAGGTAGGTTGGGCGAGCTCTGGTTTAGTGGGGGTCAGAAGGACCCATGACTCGTCTGGTCGATAAAGCAAGGGCATAGCTACCTTTCTGAGAGGCGCCTTGTCTAGAGGGGGTGGATTGACATCCGTTATAACCCTTACATTCGAAGTGGTCAATGCCGCCGTAGCAGGCCTAGTAACCACTGATGGTGACAGAGTGGGGAGGTTAGGGATCTTAGATAAAGCAATAGAAGTCATCAGAGGCCGTACCGTAGAACTTGTCGTGGGAGCCCCCAAGTCCACTGTGGGAGTTTCCTGTTGTTGGCCAAATTTTTTAGATAAAGCATGACTAAATAGCCCATCAATTTCCTGCGCAGTGACAAATTGAGTTGATGATGAACTTACTGGTGAATCATTAATATCCTGCGCGGCGTCTAAGCCTGAACCTGACTCTTGCCCTTCCATCTCCGAAATTATTGAAACCTCGTCTTTCTCCTCCTGATCCTCCTGAGAAGATCCCGCCGAAGCTGGGGTACCATGCTGCCAAGATAAGTCAGGAATAGAGGATGGGATCGCCGCGTCCCTGTGGACGTCAGCTACTGTGTGACTAGTTTGATTCGGTAGTGGGTGGTCAGACCCTGGCCGAGAAAATCGCCAAACACCGAGGCCCTGGCCTACACTCTCTTGGGAGTCTGAAACACTCTCAATCACTGATCCCCCTGAACTCTCCAATTCCAGGGTTAAAATATTAATGGGTAAATCCTCTTTAGGGACAGGCACCGTACTGGACCCTTGAGACCTAACACAAACTCTGTCTGGGGTAGAGGTACGATGAGAGGCACTAGAAGCTGGCGAATGTAGGGAGGTCTTTCGTTTATGGGAATCCTTTTTGGAAGATTTATGGCTACGGTGTGACCGTGAACTACTCTTTGATTTGGAGGATTCATTGCCGTGACCACTGGTGGAACTTTCCGTCCTACTCTTCTTACTCGATGGTGAAGAGGCAAGACTAGATGACTGGCGTCTGAGAGGTGACCTAGACCGAGATCTCGCCCGAGACGCGGAGGCGGACGCCGGGGGTGTAGGCTCTCTTGGACGTTTCGGAGTAGCAGCAGAAGACACAGAACCCTGACCAGTCTCCGCCGGCTTATGACTAGTGACTCGAGAGGAACGTTTAGGGGGAGGGTGTTCAAAAAGCAGTCTATCCCAAAGAGGGACGTTGTCACATTGAAGTGACTTATGAGCTACAATCGTAGTGTATGCTGACATCTGTTGCCTAACTTCTCTTAACGCGACCGCTGCGGTCTTATCATTGTCGCATAGGACCTTGACAGCTAATTGGGAGCAAAAGGAACAATTACGCATAACCCACAGACCCCTTGAACGGTCTAGACATTTAACACACTTTATGCAAAGAGTATGCGCAAAAATAGGGATACCGGCACAGGTAGGGGTAGTGCATAAAGCAAAGACTGGGGCCAAGGTAGCCATGACAGAGACTGGTGGGGAAAACTACCGCCGGGTCTGTATTGGTCCGCCGGAGCCCAGCTCTGGAAAAAAAAGAAAATTTCCAGGAATTAATGCTCATAAGGTTAACCCAACATGTTCGCACACAAGTGTTAATAACCCACCGGGTAACGAGAAGTAATGACACAACGATCACAGCTCGCTACGCGGCGGGGCTCAGAATATCTAAACATATCTTTTTAAGAAAGTGAAGAATACCCTCTGACATAATATAACGGTCCAGCATGGCGTTTATAGTCTTTCTGGTGGTGACTGTCTCAAGATTCAATTTTGGAACAAAAACAACCCCCCATAAAGACGCCGGCCCTTGAAATATTTTAGTAGAATAACACAGGGCAGGCTGATACGAGATCTGATTTCTAACGAATTGTCACAAAAAGATCGCCGTAAGTATGAAGGCGGCGATACCTAAACGTATCACTTAATTAAGTGGTTAAATCGAAATTGAATTGTAAATTCCTTATTTCCTCCACCCAGGAGCACCCGCCGGGTGTAAAAACGATGTTAACCCTAATTGAACCTTCAATCGCCGTAAGTGTAAAGGCGGCGATACATAAAGTATCCCTTAAAATGGATCGGTTAACTAACTGAATGACTTAGTTGTTCATCCCACCCTACCAAGGTACACCCGCCGGGTGAGATGTCAAAACGTTAACCCCATAAGTTCCTGTCCCCACTTCTTTGTAAAAGATCGCCGGGGAGGAAAGCCCTTAACAACAGCTAGGTTTTTCTTGTGGTTTTGTAAAACCGGGTAGAAAAACTACATAACATATGTTCGCATGAACAATGTTTTTAGATGGGTACAGCCATTCCGCCGGGAATCAAAGGGAGCCTGAAAACAGGCACCAACACAGAGACGCAGTCCTGGAGAGCCACAGACACCTCATCGCCGGGGACACAAGCCTGTGTTGAAACCACGTGTGGCCCAACACGGCTCTCGGCCGGGTTTTTTTCATGGTGAAACCGAGAAAAAACCCGCCGGAAGGAAACCCACCCCGTTCAGACACCATCTGAACGTACAACGGACACGAAGGAAAGCCACGCACGACTAGCCTAAGTCCACACAATAATCCGTGGAATTAGCCAATACACAACTAAACCAGGAAACAAACATAGTCCGAGGAATTAGCCAATACACAACTAAAACCCGGATACACATGACACAGTAGGGCATATTTATAAAAATAAACAATAACACTTGTACATGTGGCAAAGCTACGAGCGGCTGGCTAGGCCTAAGTAGACGGCATAAGAAATGTTGAAATATACACTGGAAATATAACAACAGGAACCACCGCCAACACACCACTGTAGCAAATACTTCCGGCAAAGGGAAGACTGACTCGGGACCCAGAAAAAACTTCACTAAGTGAAGAAAAATACGCTGGGAACGTCAGTAAGCAAAGCTTACCTCATCAGAAAGATAAAAGGCAGCAATAATTAACGCGTAATGAAAGCCGCCTGCATCACAAGCTAACTCAACTGTGAAACGATCACAAGTCCACAACAGGACCACGAGGGTACATCCGAAATAGATGCCCCAAACACACGACCCAAAATACACTGCACTGCGGGCAACCAGCCCAGGACACTCCTGCTACGCATATCCTAACCTTACTCGATACATCCCGGAGTAAACAAATGAGAAAAAACTCACTAGGGATGCAGCAAATGCGGAACCAGCGGAGCGTGGGGAGACACGTCCGGGCAGGCTGAGCGCAGAGCAGAGAAGGAAGAATGACGCCTGAATCAGCGTCTGGTCAAAGATCCACACAAGTACATCCACGATATGATGGAAAGCTTATTAGATAGTTATTCTTATTTTCTTTTTGTTTTTATTTTTTACGAAGTTTTTTCGTAGTGAGAACCCAATTCATAATGACTGAAGCCATGAGTGAGGTCGCGTGCGCTCATGATGAAGGCTCCTCAGTTTTTAAATGCTCTGCGCGGTAGATTCAAACTACGGCGGATTAGTGTTTGAAGAGGATGCCTTATGTAATAGGCATGTTCGTCAATGATGGAGGGGCCACTAATAAATAAGTACTACTGGGGAAGAAAAGAAAAGAACGCTGAAGTATGTATCATGTAATATCATATAGTATGTTGAGGCATGAAGGATGTCATTAACCTCTGAAGTGCGCATGGGGGTAATTGGAAACGTCCCCCTGTGCTGACGTATTTGAGGTGTTTCCGTCACTAAAATATTCATTGTGCCATTAATAGCATTAATACTTATCCATATGCACCTATTATGGGTTGATTATAAAGGTATTAACCTGAAACAACAATAAAACTAGTGAAAACAGCGTTTGGATGGTCAAAATCGGAGATATAGCCCGCGAGTTGTATAATGTATGGGTGAGGCAATCTGCTTTCCCGCCAATTTCCCCCAAGGCCACTGAGACACAGTCGATCGATACTCTCTCTCTCTCTCTTGCACTCGCTTGCTATCAGTGATGACCACACCCTCCAATCGGATTTCTAATGTTAGCACGAAAATATACCTCAGAATAAGGGAATAACAGGGAAAATAGGTGATAACTGAAGGAGAGGAGGAAAGTGGGGAAGGAGGGGAGGTAGAGGACTGAGATTTTGCATGGCCCAGGGGCCATTTTTTTTTTTTTTTTTTTTTTTTTTCGATGTCAAAAGTTGATTTTTTTTTTCTCTGACTCTTAAGAGTCTCCCCGCAGTGCGCCGGGGGAACTCTTAAGAGTCTCCCCGCAGCTCCCGGGTTAAACAAATATGAAAATAGTAATTTTTAGCTTCAGTTTTCATAATGGATTTGCTTGAATTTCAAATTGTAGGTACACCTTGCCCCTGTGCTGTGTTGTGAATGAAAGTGTAAGGAATGTGCATTGACTAAGAAAAACGGAGGACAATAATTATGAATTATGTATAGACTGAATGTATATACCAATTGTATACCAATTTGTATAACAATTTGCCTTTAGATTTAGTAGGCTATATTCAGAGCTTTGCTTTATTATAGATTTGCACTTTGACAGATTCGTTAAGAATGGTAATTATTTCATAAATGTTTATACATATTTTAATAATGCATCACTTAGCTCTACTCCCACTAGTTTAGTATATTTTGATAAAACTAAACTTAAAGATGCCCTGAAATTATGATGAAGCAACTTGGTTGAGCCCGAGAACATTCAGTTTTCTACTGTACTTCTCACTTCTCCGCTTGTTCTTCCTCTGTCCAATTGCTCTTCTTTCCTACTTTACTCCAGCCATCTGGTCTGGGCCTGAAATACAAGGATCTGGAGTTTTCGCAGAGAGGCTCCAGTCCTGACGTTATTCTTGACTTACAGTGTGCTGGCTTAATAATCCAATAGGGTTGATAGCCTCTAAAGTCCTATTCTAACTAACCCTCAAATTCCTCCTTTTCAATACTTAAGCTAGATTCGGGCCTTACATTTTCAAACAAATATTAGGAATTCCTATGGGTGGAAATGCTAGCCCTTTAATTGCAGATTTTTTCTTGCTTGCATTAGAATTTAAATATATGAAAGACTTAGGAGTAGCAAGAACAATAAAATCCCAGAAAAATTAGCACTTGCTAAATTGTTAAGTAATAATAGTAGATATATTGATGATATTCTCGTTTGCAATTTGTTAAATTTGAATCAAGTTGCTAAACTTATTTATCCTAATTCTATTCCCCTCACACAAGGTAACGTAAATGATGAAGTTGAACATTTTCTTGATATTAATATAGATTGATAATGAACAGTGCATACTTAAAATATATCACAAAGTTGATGATTTTAATATTAACGTAATAAACTTTCCTTTCCCTAGTAGTAATATCGATAGTAACATAATTTATAATTGTTTGTATTCCCAGTTAATAACATTTTGTAAAATGTGCACTAAAGTAGATGACTTTTGGGCTAGAGCTAGGTTACTATACAGACTCTTAGTAGACAGAGGTTTTGAGGCAAGTAAATTGTTACATAAATTTGATCTTTTTAGGGTCAATTATTGTGACTATTCTAAAATTTGACATCAATAATTGTAATCAAGCTTTTTAACTTGAAGGTTCTTGTATAACCTCTGCTTACTTGTTGTCTGTTTGTATTTATTGTTTTTCTTTTTTCTATTATTATTAGTGATGATTTTTTTTAATTACTTGTTCTTGTTAAAAGAGTAGTCTTTGTTTAAATCTGTTGTTGCTTCTTCATATTTTGCAATTATTTGTCTTTATATTTATCTATTCATTGTCGATATTATCAATTACTTGCTTTTGCGATTTCCTTAATTTATTTGTACGAAAAATGTAGGTTATTTGTAGGGTAGTTATTGATAGGGGTCACTTGAGGCATGCTATGCTTACAGGTACCTACCCGATAGCACTATCGTTAGTGAGTGCTGTATGTGTTTTGTAATATTATAGATATATTATCAATATTTGTATTTTGTACTATTGTTAATGTCTTGTCAAGTTGCAAATTTGATTTTAATAGAACATGTTAATACTAATTGTCGCTTCTTTATTCATGCAGAGTTTAGTACAAATTGCCAGAACGTCCCGGACTTCCAAATTGACTAATTCCTTGAACGCAACGATAGTGCGTTGTTATGTGTGCAATTAGTTTGCTTGGGAAACAGATTAACTTGCTCATGTAGTAATGTACACCCTATGTGGTGGATTGTGTTCTTTTATTTCATAAATTTGATTTTAGTAGGCGTTGTTTCCACATTGCGATTTTGATAAGTTGTTTTGCCTTTATATTGTCTTCGTCCCAGTTTTGGTTTGTTTGGTTTGCAAGTTTTACAGTTTAATTTGATAAAATATAATCTATTATTGCTATCAAATATTTTCAAAACATTCTTTTACAAAGTTTAATCAACTTTGTCCAGGTGTATATAATATTTGATTTATTGAACACAAACAAATGGAAAAAAAGTTAATTCGAAATTGCCTCACGACTTCTGACCGCAGCTCGACCCTCCCCTTTCTAATTCCCTTTACATTGCTTCCTGTTTGCCACTCGCATGATTTGTCCTTTTTGGTGACCTGTACCGACCCTTGGCCCTCTGCTTCCGTTATCTCACATGCCATCCTGTTCCTGTACCGGTAACATCTTTGTTGTTTCATTCTAGCTATATTTAGACGATGTTGTGCAGCTGAAACAGGATGTGGTAATTAAAGGGTTAATCAATATAACCCAATAGGGTTGATAGCCTCTGAAGTCCTATTTTAACCAACTAATTAGTTCGAAGCCTGTTAATTGCTGGAGGTCCTTCTTAAATTGAATAAAATCTTCTATTATTATCCAGCATAAAGTGAAAAGGACAGAACTGGTACTGAACAGGCTAATATTTGCCATAATTAAATATGTTATGCGTGGCAATATCGAAATAAACTATACATTAAATGGTATGCTATATCACTGCTACAGTATGTGCACAAGACTGATTAATATGAAACCTGGTTTGAGGATAAGTATATGTGCAGTTGTCTTTGAGTTGCGAATACAATTTGTTCAGTCATATTTAAGCCGTACAGTGTCAGTAGTAATGAATTAGGGTTTTAATCTCCCACCACTGCACCAGCAGATTTAATATCACATTTTGTCGTGGGTAAATTTCACTCTGGTTTAATATGAAGGAAAAACATGAAAACGGTCAAGAGGTTAGGGAGAGGGAGGAAATGAGGAAGAACAGTAAGGTATGGGGGAGGGTGATAGAGAGGATGGATGGTTCCATACATTTGTGATATTGAGGGATAGGGAACATTTACAAGAACTGTAAAACAATACGATATTGCCGGTGTCGCGTATCATTTCGCCAGGGTACATTCTGAGCCAGATCGCCACAGTGCACTGTGGTTACCCAATTAACTCTTACCATTAAAGTTACCCAATAGCTGGCCGTTGGATACAATATAGGTTAAGGGGGGGGGGGGGGGGGCTCTCCCCCCCCCCCCCCCTCACCCCTTGACTTATTGTCATCATTATATAAATGTTGCCTGTAGGGGGCAAAATATCGTTGCCTGCGCACTGTGGCGATCTGGCTCAGAATGAACCCGGGCGAATTGTCACGTGACACCGACAAGCATTATTATGCATAGTACGATCTACTATGACCTACACTATTGACTAATGAATTAGTATATACTCAACACAAGCACCTAATATGCGCGTTCGCGGAAGCCACTTCTGACTGTTTTTCTTTTTTGGCCTTCAAAATCTTGCCAAGGACCACAGAATTAATTTTTATTCTTATCGTTTCTATGATGTCTGTATTGAGCAAATATAACTTTTGGATGACCTCCATAAGAATCTGTTCTCATATAATGGCATTTATCACTAATCTGTGAACACGCCTATTAATTCATGTAAGAAAAATATGGTGCTATATCTGGTGTTGGTGTGCCGATAACCCCTTTAATACTTTGGTATAATTTTTGCTTATTCTTCCTGAGATTAAACAGTTGGCTTACTTTCATAAGAACTTCTTAAATTGGTACATAGTCCCTAATTCGTTGCTTGACTTCCTTTGTACTTCTCGACAATAGAACTGTGATGTTAGGTTAGCCAGGCAACACCTCACGACTGTAGGCTGTATATTTTTATTTTAGTTTACTTTTTTGTCTAATCACGTATGGTGAACGTGTAATTTTGAACGTTTATGACTTGGACCTGCATTTTAACACTTTTCCACTTAATATTCAATTAGTGTTTTGTTATCAACATACAGATCTCCATCAAATTAATAATTTAAAGCAATGAATAACCAAGTTGTTAAAAAGGTTCGGAACCAATTGCTTCTCACTCTGCATGTTCAAACTACAAATCGCACTGCTGCGACTAACAAGGCAACAAAAGCTTTTATTTAGTTTAACTCCAAAAGACCTTTAACCAAGGATAAGCCTGCCTATCAAACTTGACAGCATTGTCTGTTCCTGTCTGGCATCCTACAATGTCGGAATAGTTCCACTAGTGCTGCGCGAAACACTGCATTAAATACCTTTTGAAGACTAAGAACAACTTAAAACAGTCACTTCAAACTCAAACCAGCATTCCACGAAGACTAAAAATAAACACCAGAATTCGGTGAGCTGTCGACATTTTGGATGTGAAACCAAGTTTGCTTTGCTTTTAGCAGATGGCCTTGAAATCACATCATAAAAATATGAGCAGAGAGCTTGCCTCGAACACTAAGCTGTGTATCATGACGATAGTTGCTTGCATCCTGTCGGTCCTCTTTCCCATTTTAGAGGTAGTGTGGTAGCTCAGTGCTTTAGAACTCCACGCGCTGTGTCAGCCGCTGACCAGTATTGTGGGATAGAGCCCTGACTGCGGCACCATCCTGTGGGATATAGCGTTTGTTGCTTAGTACAGTTTAGGGTTTCTCACCTAGGTGAAGTGAATTCGTAAGGTTATTCAATCTTATTATTTCCCATTTTAGATAGGGATGACTAAGTTCATCTTCATAAATATCATAAACTAGCAGGGATACCCGGCGTTGCCCGGGTAATCACCATAATCACCATCACTACTACCACCACTACTACTACCATAATCACCATCATCAATCACTACTACTACTACTACCATAATCACCGGCCTCGACCTCCCTGTGCCTCATTAACCCCTTCAGACTCATATGACACAGAGGTTGCCAGATTAGCAATAAGAAATAGAGTTCTCTCACTCTTATAATTACCTCTCCAAAATTAGTTTTCTGCCCACAGCTAACTCAAAGACAACTGCAGAGCTTGAAGTAACTAAACTAAAGGTTTCTAAATACCCCCGATGGTAACAAAGGCTTTAAAGTATCCCTAATCGGCTCAAAATCGCGTCATATGTCGAAGAGGGTTAAACGGCGACCTCTATTTTGGCCACTAAATGACCTCTGATTTTGGATCTGACCTCATCCGTACCCCCATTTTAGGGGGCTGCGAACAACTTTCGTTCCATACACCTTTTCGATCGGAGGCCTCCTTCTGCCCCAAACGGCAATTTTTTTTTAAACCAAAAGTGATTTTTCCTATTTCGCGCCCATTTTCTCCCTCCCTTTCACCCTGGGAAATTCTATTTTTCACTAAAACCTGCCTAGGGACACCCTTACTATGCATACCAAGTACAAAGGAGTACAAAGGAGTACAAAGGAGTACAAAGGAAATCAAGCAACAACAGATCTAGTGACCCTTCTAGGCTGCTTGTCCTCCAAAGCGCTGAGGATCAAGTGTCCAAACAGTGGTTTAGAGTGGGTAAGGGAACATTGGAAAGGGAACTACTGCCCTGCCACTAACGTGGAAGGACTAGGAAGTTAGTAGGGGACATATGGGTTAGTAACTGAGGGGAGGATAAAATAAAGTTATTCATTTACAAACGCAGTCAGTCGCGGGTTTGATGCGAGATATTTGTCTAGGCGGAATTTAAATGAATCAACGGTGCTGCAGTCTATAACGTCTCGGGGAAGCCCATTCCACATGTTGACAACTCGATTGAAGAAGAAATTCTTAGATTCGTGTAAGTTAAAAGATTTACCAATAATTTTGCAACCGTTTACCCGCGTGTAATTAGATTGGTCGATAGTGAAGTACTTAACTACAGTTCATATTATCGATGCCTTTGATGATTTTGAACACTTGAATTAAGTCACCTCTTAATCTGCGCTGGGTTAAAGGAAATAGATTTAATTCTCTAAGACGCTCTTCGTATGGTTTGTTCTTTAGGCTAGGTATCATTTCGGTAACTCTACGTTGAACTCGTTCTAGCTTGTTTATGTCTTTTTGGTAATAAGGGCACCAGCATTGAACGCAGTATTCCAGAAGAGGGCGGACTAAGGAATTGTAAAGGGTTAGGATTACGTCTTTGGATTTATGCTCAAATGATCTGCCTATAAAGCCAATTATTTTGTTTGCCTTCTTAACAACTTCTGAACATTGTTGACTCGGTTTTAGGTTACTCGATATTGTTACTCCCAGATCGGTTTCTCTGTTTACATTCTTAAGCTGAGTGCCATTCATCGAATAGTTTGCTTTCTCATTTAGGTATCCGATATGTAGTACTTTATATTTATCCGCATTGAAACTCATTTGCCAAATTTGGGCCCAATGTGACAATTTATCTAGATTGTGTTGCATATCGTCAACTTGATCTTTTGAGAGTACGCTATTTGCAATTTTTGTATCGTCAGCAAATTTTGAGATTGTACAGGTGAGACCCTCATCTATGTCGTTGATGTAAATTAGAAAGAGAATTGGTCCTAGTACCGATCCCTGGGGTACCCCACTACTTACATTGGTCCATTTAGATGCCTTACCGTTTATGACTACTCTTTGCTTTCTGTCGCTGAGCCAATTTTCTATCCATTTCAACACACAGTCTTGTATTCCATGTGCTTTTAGTTTTAGCAGTAAACGTTTGTGGGGAACTTTGTCAAAGGCCTTTTGAAAATCAAGGTATATAATATCTACAGCTTTACTCTCATCGTAGAGGTTGAGGATATCGTGGAAGAAGTCTAAGAGGTTTGTTAAACAGGAACGTTTTTTACGAAAGCCGTGTTGAGTATCTTTAAGTATGTTATTTTCCTCTAAGTGATTTACGAGTCTGTCTCTTATGACCGTTTCTAGCATTTTACATACAACTGAGGTTAAGCTAATTGGACGATAGTTACTGGGTAGGGATTTGCTGCCTTTTTTTAATATCGGTGTTACGTTGGCTATCTTCCACTGATCAGGCATAGTTCCAGACTGCAAGGATTTATTGAATAGTAATGTCAGTGGTTTGGAGAGCTCATCCTTAGCTTCCTTTAGAACTCTAGGCGAGATTGTATCAGGTCCAGGCGTTTTATTTACCTTGAGTTTATCTAAACAATTCAATACTTCTCTCTCTGTAACGGTGATATTGCTTAGAACATCTGAATTATCAATCTGAATCGGCGATGGTGTAGGGATATCACTGAGGTCTTCTGTTGTAAAAACTGATGCAAAGAAGGTATTGAGGGCATTACTCATTTGTACTTCGTCTTTGGTGTATTCTCCATTTTCATCGACTAACGGTCCAACAGTTGAAGTAACTACTTTTTTCTTTCTGATATAACTATAGAATTCTTTCGGGTTTGTTTTACTTTGATTCGCAATATGTAACTCTAGGGTCTTTTTACTTTGCTTAATTAACTTTTTGGCTTTGCGTCGTAGCTCTACAAATTTCACCCGTTCTTCGTCATTTTGTGAGGATTTTAATCTATCATTAGCAAATTTTTTAGCAAGCAGGCAGTTTGAAATATCTTTATTCCAAGTATGAACGCTCTAGCTTAAAAAATGTGGCCATGCATAAAGAACAGACAGACACACACACACACACACAGACAACCGAAAATATTATAATTATAGACTAGCAAGGGTACCCGGCGTTGCCCGGGTAATCACCATAATCACCATCACTACTACCACCACTACTACTACCATAATCACCATCATCATCACAATACTACTACTACCATAATCACCGGCCTCGACCTCCCTGTGCCTCATTAAACGGCGACCTCGATTTCGGCCGCTAAATGACCTCCGATTTTGGATCTGACCTCATCCGTACCCCCATTTTGGGGGGCTGCGAACAACTTTCGTTCCATACACCTTTTCGATCGGAGGCCTCCTTCTGCCCGAAACGGCAATTTATTTTAACGCGCCCATTTTCTCCGTCCCTTTCACCCTGGGGAATTCTATTTTTTCACTAAAACCTGCCTAGGGACCCCCTTACTATGCATACCAAGCATAAACGCTCTAGCTTAAAAACTGCGACCGCCTGTAAAGAACAGACACACACACAGACACACAGACAATCAAAAATATTATATAGATACCAGGTGACTTCACACCCTGCAGCCTAGTCACAGCTCTCTTACCTCAGCAAGGGAGGGTGAGTCTTCATTCATTGGAGGGTCAGGAACTGATGGCTGGTTGAATTTATCCATTGAAAAGAGCAGCCATGTATAGCTGTTCAATGAACTCGGCTCATTGAGTGCTACACTCATTATTACCAAATGGGACATCTACCATTCAAATTTGAGTTATTTTGCAGGGCATATTCAAACCAGAGCTTCTTTAAAGCTCGGTAAGTAGAACAAAAATCCTCTGCAGAAAATTGGCCTTTGACGACCTCAAGAGTTCACTTAACATCCCTCTCATTATCTCTCCATAAGAAAGTTCTTGCAATACTCTTGATACTGTTTACTTAGTTGAATTCCATTTGGTATTAGCACAACCATGGTCGGCCTCTACTGTTTCTAGGCTTCTCCTCTCCTCACACCTGATTTGGGGAAAGAGAGGTGAGATTAGCACCTGTGTATCCTGGTGTAGGTGCGTGGTCAGGTACTCCGCTCAACCATTCGTCCAGCTTTGTCTTGAATTTTACTGGATATATTTTTAAAGAGGTCGCAGAGTTCCTGGGACAAGCAGTTAAAGAACCGAGACCCGTTGTATGTGAAAGTGTTGTGAATCCTGGTTTTCACCTTTTGTGTTTTGCCTTGAGTGCCCTTCACATAGCAGTCTTTCTAAATTTTCTTGGTAGTTTTCCTTGAGCCCCACATTGGGTACTCCTCCTCCCAGGATTTTCAGATGTTTATGATGATGTACTGCTCTCATCTTCGTTGTAGGGATTACAGTTAGAAGTAGCCAAGTCTTTCCCAGTAGTCTAGGTGTTGCGCTCCCTGCATCCTGCTGGTGAAAATTCCCTGCTGTTGAAAGTTCTTTGTAGTGTGTTTAGAATGATGAAATCTTTGATTTTGTGAAACTGCAGTTGGCAGCAGTAGCCTACTTCAATCTGGGCAGTACCAGGGACTTCCACTGGGTCAGCATGCATTGCTTGGCCCTGGTACTGAATGTTTAACACAAAAACACCTGCTCATTTACCTGGTTGTCTCAGTGATGGTGGAAAAGTGCTGCAAGAAGCCAAGGTCCTTAACGTTGTCCTGGAATTCTGGCTGTCACAGTGATAATTAATGGATGATCGTATGTCCTCTTGGTTGCTGTATGCAGTGGTTTACCTAATAAATAAAAACCCATTTTTGATCTATGCTTAACTCTAATACACTCGGAAGCTGCTGCAAGAGCCTCACGTCTGTTATGTAGGTACCCCACAGTTCCATAAGGTCCCTCATGGACAAGCGCACACACGCATACACTTAACATACGCCCAAATCTACCAAGCATATGATTATTCAATCACCAACAAACGGGCACGTGAAATATCCATCTAACTGTAATATGATACCCGAGTTATGATGGCCTGGCTTCATGACGGTCCAGGATAGTTGGGTGTTGGCTGAGCCATTGGGGAAAAACTTTCAGAATGGTCACCAGCTATTTTCCTGGTAATGTACGGCACAGCACCTTGTTTGGAGTCACTGGCGAATTTGAACTAAATACAATCATCTAGAGATAACTCTGACTAAAATATAATACATTATCAAACATAGCAAAGGCACATGAAAGATAAATTAAATTATCGTAAATCTAATCCACTGTCAAATTATTGATAGTATCAACTATTAAAAACATGATAATTGATAGAGATATATTTTGATTACTAAACACGAATAAAGCTGTTGATAAACAATACATGGGGTCCTTAACCAACCTTTTGTCTTCATATTATAGAGTAAATCTCGGAGTGCACTTGATGCACTTCATGGGTTCAACCCCCGCAATAAATTAGTTATCCAGCTCCAGAGGTCCTTCCATTCTCTATATGAACGAGGGTTCACGGTTCAAGTTTGCTGGGTGCCTGGCCATGTTGGTATCCCAGGTAACGAACTTGCTGATCGGGTTGCCAAAGAGACCACCGTTTTACCAGTAGCACGTGATCATTTGCCAGTTGATGACTGGATTACTGCGTTGCGGCCTATTATTACCCACCGTTGGCAAATGTTTTGGTACTCATAATCCTCCACCACAAATCTTCTCCGCAGTATCAAAACTACGGTTAGCCCTTGGCGATCGTCTTTCCACTCTGCCCGCCATAGTGAGGCTCTTTTGACGAGGCTCCGAATTGGTCATACACGTTTGATTCAGGGTTATCTAATGTCGTCTCCTCACGGCCCTCGATCCCTATGCACTACTTGCAACAAGCCCTTAACGATTCACCACATCTTCACAGACTGTCTTAAGTTTTCCCACCTCCGATCTCTTTATTTCGGAACCGGCACATTTACGAATATATTTGTAGATTCTCCTTCATTCTCGACCTACCGTATTCTTCGCTTTCTCAAAGATTCCTCTCTCCTAGATAAGATTTAATACCTTTTCGACTTTTCCTACTTCATCTTGAATAGTCGCCCATTTTATTCTAATCCTTCGGGCCAGCCCTGTGAGAGTTCTTTTAGGGAGCTCGGTGGTCTGGTTAAACTAGCCTACTCTTTAAAAAAAAAACAAAAAAAAAAAACAAAAAAAAAAATATAGAGTAAATGAAGATATGAAAGAAAACTTGTTCATAAAATAGTATATTAGACTGATTATAAACGATTGTTAAATGTATATCAAATATATAGGGGGACTAGAAAACATGCATATCCATAACCAATATGGATGGAATTATTATAAAGTATTTGTTAAACAAAAAATACTCATATAATCATAAACAAATCATGTTTGGATAATTGTAAAAGGCTAAGTTTTCATGAATATTTTAAATACGACCATGAACAAAACATTTCTCGAAAAGCCTGTGGTAAAGTGTGAACGCGTTTATATTTAAAATAATAAACAGGAAGGATTAGAAGAATGTTCACTCAATTTGTTTCGTTTGGCTCCCCCCAATGCTTCCAGATAATTTAGTTATACAGTACATAGACTTCATAGAATTGCATAAATGTAGACATCAAATAAAAGTTTTAAGAGCCCAAAGGAGTTATTGTGTCACTAATACTCCTTAAGCGAAACACACAATCATTTTACCTGTCAATTAATCTGTATTCGTTTTGCAGCTCCTAGATTAAAGTTTTATAACAATTTACATCGTCCATTTGTCTTCATTCCAGTTTCCGGCACCGCTGAAAAGCCGCACAGGAATTATGGCGGATTATTAACTGTTCTAAGAACCTAAATGCCAGAATATTATCGCCTATGTTAAAAGTTATCAAATATATTCAATTCAGACAGTAAGTTTTTTGTATCGAGACAGTGGTTTGTATCGAACTAGACAGTGGTTTTATCCAAAATCATGATACCAGTTAATTGTTTGTATCGAGGCAGTGGTTTGTATCGAGCGAGAGAGTGGTTTTACCCAAAATCATGATGTCAGTTAATGGTAGTCAAGGATATTACCATATTCATGCTTTGGTAGATCATTGTTCCCAACGTTCTGTTGTACTACGGTCCTCTCTACCGTCAGTACATTATGTTGCATCGGAAAGAGAGACATTGAAGATGCAGGGGTTTATGGGAGCCCAGCACGAACAAGTGTATCAGGTAGTCCCCCTGCAGTACAAGGATAGGGATAGGACTTCCTCAATAAAGGTTAGTAGAAAATTTACCAGAATACAGGGTAATAAGGGTGTAGTTAATAGATGCAGTAATTATGATATCAGCTACTAGATTAATGTGTAGGCAGTAAAGTACTGCTCACAAATGAATCTGGTAACCTAATTCCTGCAATCTATTAACTACACCCTTCATGTCCCTTGACATTGGCAAGGTACCTTTATTGAGGAAGCCCTATCCCTATCAACATGTCTAGTTTAACATTGCTGCTAGTAATGTTAAACTATGGGTAACGCCAACGAACTTGACAATAATCTTGACCCCTTAACTTCTTATAACTCAAAATGAATGAAAGCAATCGTGCTAAGGTTTATATAATTAGGGAAGAGTCCACCAGGAAATAGGTGTGGATATTTACAGCCAGTTTGCTCTAGGCACTTTTGAGTTACAGAGAGGTCGGGGATCAAGATTATTGTCAAGTTCGTTGGCGCTACCTATAGACATGTTGATATCGGCGCTGATTATAACTATGACCTTGTTCAACCAGGATATAGAAGGGAGGCTAATCTAGTACTTTTATCTGGTTCCATGTCATCTCAACCAGTAGATCATTTCAACCAGTAGCTCTCAACCAGTGCCAAATTAACCCAGACCAACCAAACCAGTGACAAAATATAGTACTAACCTAACCTAACCGTATTGGTTGATTTGGTGCTGGTTGAGAGCTACTGGTTGAAATGGTCTACTGGTTGAGTTGACCGGTCACCCTTTTATCTACCGGATTTGGTATGCGATTAGTGGGTCATATAAGAATCAGGTAGCCAGTACTAATGAGGCTGCTTGTAACTAATCTACCTAGCCTATGCAGAGTAAAACACATGATGGCAGAGTATAGAGGAAGCTATTCGTTTGTGAATACAGTTAATCGGGGGTTATGAGCAAGATGTTTTACTAGTCGATATTTAAAAGTTTGGACGGTGTAACACTTGATATCAATGCGTAGTCCATTCCATATGGTTACTACTGATTGATAACAAAAATGCTTTGCCTCATGTCAGTAAAAAGGCTTTACAATGATTTTACAACCATTTCCTATAGTGTAATTTGAATTGTCAATTTATTTTACAACCATTTCATTTAGTGTAATTTGAATTGTCAATTGTGAAGAATATGTTGGCATCCATATTGTGAAGACTTTCAATAATGTTAAATACTTGGAATAAGTCCCCTCTTAGCCTGCGCTTTGTTAAACTAAATAGATTATCCTCTTAGACCTTCCTCTTATTATTTGTTTCTCAGTATAGGATCACTTCAGTTACTCTGCTTTATTATTTCCAGTTTTTTGTTCAGTTCTTTTGATAATACGGTCAGTAAAATTGTACACATTATTCAAGATGAAGGCGAACCAATAAATTGCATGAAGTGAGAATTATGTTCTTGGAATTGGATTTAAATTAATTATCTTTCAAGGAAACCAATAATGTTGTTTGCTTTTTGTTAACTAGGTTGATGCATTATTGGGTAATATTGTTACTCCTAAGTCAGTTTTTATTAGCAGTGCTTTTGAGTTACCATTCATTGAGTAGTTTGCCTTTTCCTTTTTACAGCCTGTATGTAGTAGGCTAATTTACATGTGGCGGTATTTACACTCGTTTGCCAGGTTTGGGCTCAGTTTGATAATTTCTTCTAAGTAATTTTTAAATTTGTTGAGCATGTGAGGGGGATTCCACTGTTTGCATGTTTAGTATTGTCTGCGAATTTTTAAAGTGTAAATGAGAGGCCATCATCGATGTCCTTGATATATATCAAGAAAATAACAGGTCAGCACAGTTAGGCACTGAGGCACTCAATTTGGAGCCTTATTCCAGTTTGAGGCTCTGTCTTTTTAAAATATTCGTTGCTGAACTAAGCCAATTCTTAGTTCAAATCCTTTAATGCCATGGGGCTCATGGGGGACTTTTATTAAAGTTATTTTTTAGAAGACGAGGCAGACATTGTCAATGGCTTTTCTTTCATCATGCTTATTGAAAATATTGTGAACAATAAAATATGATTTGTCAGACATAAACGCTTGTTTCAAAGCCTCGTTACAGTCTTCTATGTGTTTCCTTTCTTCTAAATGGTTTACAATTTTGTCTTTGATAATCGTTTCAAGCAATTTGCATACGATTGATGTCAAGCTGATCCTAAATTGGGTAATGATTTTTTTTAGTTTTTTTCTAGATAGGAGATACATTTGCCAATCTCCATTCGTTGGGTACAATGCTACTTTGCATGATTTTGGTAACGAGTAAAGTTAAAAGTCTTGGTATATCGTCTTTAGTTCTTTCAAACTCTTGGAAAAATTGTGCCAGCTTCAGGGGGACTATAAGACTTAAGTTTGTTGATACTGATTAGTACATCATTCTCCGTAACCATTATGTTAATTAGAGATTTAATTATTGTTTATTGGAGCTGGTGTGGCAGGAGGAATCAAATTTATATCTTCTGTAAAGACTGGAGCAAACAAGTCAGAATATTACTCATATTCAAAGTATAATGATAGGTTAACCAAATAATTGATTTTAATACCGTATTCTCTGTTCGAGGTAGTTACTTTTCCATCTTTCTTATTATTGTAT
This sequence comes from Paralithodes platypus, assembly GCA_032716605.1. Taxonomy (NCBI): domain Eukaryota; kingdom Metazoa; phylum Arthropoda; class Malacostraca; order Decapoda; family Lithodidae; genus Paralithodes; species Paralithodes platypus. The sequence goes on along the minus strand of CM064493.1, from coordinate 37,927,443 downwards.
GTGAAATTTGTCTGTTCATTTTTCTGTTTTTATTAAAATTTGCATGTAAAGTTAGCAGCCATCCTCTATATAAATGCACATAACATCTTAAACAAAAAATGTTTTTAGTTGAATTAAATCTATAATTTATCAGATTGTATTGAATGATTTACACCCAGTATGCAAGAAAACAAGTCAAAATAAATGCCATCTCATATTTGTCCCGTTTCAAATTTAAATCGTTCTAAATTATGCCCACCATTTATAAAGCTAATAAACTCAAATCCAATATTGACATAACATGAAATAATATAATGTAACCTTCTCCAATTTTTTTTTAGTTTCACCAAAATTGATATTACCTATCCTATCCAAACCTTACCAAACCTACCGTAAATTGATATTACCTATCCTATCCAAACCTTACCAAACCTACCGTAAATTGATATTACCTATCCAAACCTTACCAAACCTACCGTAAATTGATATTACCTATCCAAACCTTACCAAACCTACCGTAAATTGATATTACCTATCCTATCCAAACCTTACCAAACCTACCGTAAATTGATATTACCTATCCTATCCAAACCTTACCAAACCTACCGTAAATTGATATTACCTATCCTATCCAAACCTTACCAAACCTACCGTAAATTGATATTACCTATCCTATCCAAACCTTACCAAACCTACCGTAAATTGATATTACCTATCCTATCCAAACCTTACCAAACCTACCGTAAATTGATATTACCTATCCTATCCAAACCTTACCAAACCTACCGTAAATTAAGGGGAGATGGTTCACTTTTTGGGCGATTTTTGCATGTATTCATTATTTTTCTAGATTCCTCCCTAGACCTCTATCAAACTTAAAAAAATATCAATTAGATCCCCCTTCTAGATTAATTTGTACATTTTTCGGTAGAACAATTCTCCGGCCGAAGTTCTTCCAACATTACAGGCTCACTATCGTTCGCCAGGAAGTAGTCGACACCTAAATAGCACGAAAGGTCAAAATATTGACGAAGAAATGGGGCGAAAGGTCTTAAAATCGACTAACTAATGGGGCAAACATCTTAACATCTGAAAACTAATGGAGCTAAACATGAGGGAGAAAGTTGTCCAGAAACCAGCCCATGTCCCCTTAATCAAACTTGTAATTAACTGACTGACCACGATATTGACACACTTATGGTATTTCCGAAGCTTATTAATGTGTAGTGGTAAGCTAATTGTCTTTAAATGGTATATTAAAACGTTTATCAAAATTTGGAGCGTAGTGTAAACAAGATAATCCTCTTAATGTGTTTATCGTCGCACAATGCAATCGTTTACTATACACCAGAACATTATGAGATAAAGACCTTGACACCAGATTGCCATGGACGTCTCCTAATGTTTCTTAAGGGGCTGTGTTTTTGTCTATTAATTCATATATTCATATATATATATATATGTTTAGAGTCCTCGCTAGACCTCCAGCAAGACTAAACAAAAACATTCCCTAGACCCCCTTTCAAGATATACCTGTAGTTGCAGCCTACATTCCCTAGACCCCCTTTCAAGATATACCTGTAGTTGCAGCCTACATTCCCTAGACCCCCTTTCAAGATATACCTGTAGTTGCAGCCTACATTCCCTAGACCCCCTTTCAAGATATACCTGTAGTTGCAGCCTACATTCCCTAGACCCCCTTTCAAGATATACCTGTAGTTGCAGCCTACATTTTTCGGTAGGAAAATGTCCCGGCCAAAGGCTGGTTCATCTTAAAATTACATGTTCGCTATCGCTCACTAGAAAAGAATCGACACCTAAATGGGTCTTAAAATTGACAACAAAACGGGGCGAAAGGTGTTAAAAAAAAAAATAATAGGTCGAACGTCTTACAATCTCAAAACTAATGGGGCTAAACACGAGGGAGAAAGGGGTCCAGAAAAACCAAACCACCCCCTTCTAAACGCTGGACCAACCACCACAATATTCCCTCAATGACTTCTGCCTGTCACACAAGACTTCGGACCCTCTGACCCACTTTACTCCTTCCCCTTACATGGAGTATTATATCTACAATTATTATCATTTATATACATCTATTTGTATTCATTTATATACATCTATTTGTATTCATTTCACTACAACACCAAACACCTCCCAACGAAATTAATGAAAGCATGTGATCAACCGGTATTTGAAGCTGGGTTACCACACACAGATTTGAAGCTGGGTTACCACACACAGATTTGAAGCTGGGTTACCACACACAGATTTGAAGCTGGGTTACCACACACAGATTTGAAGCTGGGTTACCACACACAGATTTTAAACACTAACCATTACACCATCAAGACAGTTATAAGTACAGCACATCACTACGATTAATATCCATTTATCGAATACTGGACATTAATCTAATCATGTACTTAAAATATTGTATGCTATCGAATCTTCCCAACAGGGTTCAGAAACAACAGTAAATATTGAATCCACACAAAATACCCGAAGGCAGTGGAGAAGTGCAACGGTGACTAAAAAAAAAAAAGAGAAAAAAAGGACTGTATCGAGAGCCCAGAAGGAGAGATACTCGAGTAGGATGATACATTAATCATACAGAAATTACAAATACCCAATTAACATTTCTTATTGAATAACGAGTCAATTAAATTGAAACATAACATATAATTTGCTGCAAAAACACATTGCCTATATACTTAATAGTAGAATATTTTTCCGACATTAGGTAAATTATTTCAAAACTCAACCAAACATGGTTAAAACACCTAGAACATCTAGTGACTCTAGTCGTAGAAACATTTACTGGATTCATGGCAAAGTAAGTAACATTGAAAGTAGACCTTGTTACACGTGCTGGATTAAAAAGCTCTGGTAAAACATCGTGCAAAGGATTCTAAGCATTGTTAAAGACTTTGAATAAAATGCCGAGAGCACTAACTTGACGCTGATGACAAGTCCAGAGACAACGTAGGAAAACTGAATGTTAATGAATTAAGAGCTTTTTCAAGCAAATTTAGATAACGGTTGGCAGCTGACATCCAAACTGGTGAGCAATATTTATAATGTGGCAACATTATTTGATAACCGTGGTGTCACAAGCAAATGTTTTATAACTCTTATAAAGCAAGCCTATAATCCTTTGAGCAATCAAAGAAGACAAGGAGATGCTTCTCGAAAGTCAATTTAGAATCAAGAGTAATACCCATCAAACACAAACTTGTCACATCCATAATATGTTCATCAGAACAACGCAAACAAGGATGAGGAGGATCCGAAGTACAGTATCTTACCCAAGCCAGCAGTAAAAATAACATATAACAGGGGCCCGAGGATGCTGCTTTGCGGAACATCTGAAACAACAGGCACAGAAACTGAACAACTTTCATCAACGTCAACACGTTGATATCTGTTCTATAAACAATGCTTTAAGGGGAGGTTGTTGCTTTTTCTGGACCCCCTTCTCCCTCATGTTTAGCATATTAGTTTTGAGATTTGAAGAAGTTCGGTCCGTTAGTTTGTCGATTTTGAGACCTTTCACCTAATTTCTTTCAGTATTGAGACCTTTCGTGCCATGTAGATGTCGATTGTTTCTTGGCAAACGATAGCGAGCCTGTAATTTTAGAAGGAATCGGCCTTCGCCCGGGATATTTTTCTAACGAAATATGTACAAATTAATCTTGAAACGGGGTCAAGGGGGAGTTTCTTAAAGCTTGGTGGAGGTCTAGCGAGGACACTCACAAATAATTCAAGAAATAAATACACAGACCAAAAAACAAGCACTACCCCCTTAAGTATACTAAACCAATATTTCCACCAATACCGGGGAGTTGCAGCTTCAATAGGATGGCTTTATGGTTGACAAGATCAAACTCCGAACAATGATCAATATCCACAGCACGAGATTCATATCCTTGATCCAACCAATTGACCACTTGCGAGTTTTGTTCTACAAGGAAGTTGGAGCTGTAGACATCGATATTTAGCAGAATTACTCGCTAAAATAATTATGGTCTTAGTACATTTATGAATGCATAAAACGCAGTTCAACGTACTTTTTATCCATCAGAAACCTACATTATTATTGCATTTTTGTTTAATTTCGATGTTTACGGCTCCAACTTCTTTATAGCCTGAAACTCGCAAGTGATCAATTGTAGGATCATGAGTGTCAAAAGTGCATCACATGTACGGTCGCGCTAATAAATCATGTCCAGCTGTCATTACGTTTGGCTTGCTCTGTGCTGTATTAACCCCTTCTGTACTGGCAATGTGTGTTTTTTTCTTCTTCTACCATTGGACGATTTTATTCAGTTTTAAAAGGGCCTCCAGCAACTAACAGACGTCGAACTATCTCCCCCTAACCCTTTCTTTACTGACATAGATCCTTCTTAAGCTACAGAAAATCGACTAAATTTATCTAGGATCAAATTAGAAAGACGTGTCCGGTATAGAAGGGGTTAATGTCTGTCAGGTGTTGGATAGGGTGGGTAAGTGTAGGAACATGTTTGTATTTGTCACTCGATGTGAAGAAACGAAACTTAGATAGTGCTGATACCAATTATTGATGAAAATATACGTGGTGCCGAGACATTACTTATTAGCGCGACTGTACCCAAACCCTTGCGAAAAAACTGAGGATTAGGTATTAAATTAAAATAATTACAGTAAAAATAAATACGTCTGGCTAAAAGCCTCTCAAAGATCTTAACCCTCTCAACACGATGACGACTTTTTACCTTTGATTCTGGCTAAAATTAGAAGATTTATTTCAGTTTAACAAGGACCTGTGTTATTCAGAGGGTTTCATTGAGATCGTACTTACCCCTTTGAGTCCTAAAGGTAGATTATATGCTAAAGAACATTATCTAATGGTAACCAGAATATGATGAAAAATACGTCATCGTGTTGAAGGGTTTAAGGGGGGATAGCTGGTTTTTCTGACCTCCTTCTCCCTCGTGTTTACCCACATTAGTTTTCAGATTTTAAGATGTATACCCCATTGGTTTGTTGATTTTAAGATCTTTCGCCCCATTTCTTTGTCAATGTTACCTTTCGTGTTATTTAGGTGTCAATTTTTTTCCTGGCGAACGATAGTGAGGCTGTAATTTTGGAAGAACCGGGCTTCGGCCAGGACATTTTTCTCCCGAAAAATGTACAAATTAATCTAGAAGGGGAATCTAATGGATGTTTTTAAAACTATGATGGAGGTCTAGGGATGAAACTATGATGGAGGTCTAGGGATGAAACTATGATGGAGGTCTAGGGATGAAACTATGATGGAGGTCTAGGGATGAAACTATGATGGAGGTCTAGGGATGAAACTATGATGGAGGTCTAGGGATGAAACTATGATGGAGGTCTAGGGATGAAACTATGATGGAGGTCTAGGGATGAAACTATGATGGAGGTCTAGGGATGAAACTATGATGGAGGTCTAGGGATGAAACTATGATGGAGGTCTAGGGATGAAACTATGATGGAGGTCTAGGGATGAAACTATGATGGAGGTCTAGGGATGAAACTAAAGACTACACGATTATGTATATAATTGGACCCAAATATAACCACTGTCCCCTTAAGGGGGGGTCACCATTTATTTTTTAATATTTTTCTCCTTTTCTCTCTTTTTCTGGTTTGTATCCATTCGGCCCCATTCAGCCAATTGTTTACAGACGTTTATCCCCATCCAGGTGTCGATTTCTTCCTGGCGAGCGTTAGCGAGCCAGCATTGTATGGAGAAATTGTATGGAGAAAAATAGCAAGCCGGAGACATTTTTCTGTCGAAAAATGTACAAATTTAGCTCGCTGTCAAAACAGAAATATATATAGGATGGCCCGCTACCGCTCGCCAGGAAAAGATTGACACCTGGATGGGGGTAAACGTCTTAAAACAGTAGGCTGAATGGGGCCGAATGGATGCAAACCAAAGAGAGAGGGAGAGAAAGAGAAAAAATAGCGAGGTGGGCTTCCGTAAGGGGAGACTGACCATTTGTTTGGTCTATTAAGTAATGTATTCATATATTTTTTAGTTTCCTCCCTAGACCTCCATCAAGCTTAGATAAACACCCCCTAAACCCCCCCTTCAAGATAAATTTGTACATTTTTTGGTAGAAAAAATTTCCGGCCAAAGGCCGGTTCCTCTTAAAATTACAGGCTCGCTATCGCTCGCCAGGAAAAAATAGACACCTAAATGGCACGAAAGGTCTTAACATTGACAACGAAATGGTGCGAAAGGTGTTAAAATTGACAAACTAATGGGCCGAACGTCTTAAAATCTCAGAACTATTCAACGAGATTTTCACATTAATCCAGCATGCAAGCACTCCCCCCAAAAACGTGGCGAGGCCATAGAATTCCTGTCTTCTGATTTTTCAATGATCTCTGATTGGGGCAGAGAAAATCTTGTTACTTTCAACGCCTCCAAGACCCAGTTTCTCCCTCTATCTCCATCACAATCTTTCACAAGACCATCAACTATTCTTCAACAATGCACAACTCAACTCAAGTGAGGTTGAGCTCTGGGAGGCAGGTAAACAGGTCGAGAACCTTCCGCCACCGCCCTATTTATACCATACCATATCTGCCTCATCCAATTATAAAATCGGTGACATCGCAGGTGGGATTACAGGGGAACGTATGTGCGACAACCGTCCATCGTTCGACATGTTTGCATAACATTCTTGGTCTAATTGCACCAGTAGTCTTGCATGCGCACCATTATTGCAGCGGTATCGCAATTGTCAATAATACCTTTCGCATAATTCGTTCTTATCGCTGTCAAATTGTCTTCAGACTTTCGCTAATGTCTCCTCACATTCGATGTTCTCGCACGATACTCGCATACTCTCTCACGGCTACGGCGTTCTTCGCTTACAAAAGCACATTGATTCGGCGCCGAAAACGGCGATTTTTGGACGTAGAAAAAAAAAAAGCTGTCGCATCGCATTCGAAGTCGCAGAGTCGCACAGTGGGATCCCTGCTTTACTTGGCTCATATCCTATCTTCGTGAAAATATCTTGTTAAAGCCGGTATCACACGAGCGCTTTTTCCCTCAACATTTGTCCTCAACACTGGTCTGACAGCTTATGAGGTCAACATTGTAATTATTTCGATCACCTAAATTCATCTACAACCATTCTAGTTTCCGATACCAGTGCAAAATATTCCAGAAACATTGCCAGATTTTTTTTTGATCATTGAATGTTGACTATGAAAGCTCTCGTGAGATACCGGCTTTATAGGCAAACCACCAGCAATTACTCCACAACTGATGTGATGATGCCATAGTACGTCTATCTTCTGATCTCTCAACTATTTCCGATTGGGGCAGAAAGAATCTTGCTGTTTTTACTACTTCCCAAACCCAATTTTTCCCTCTATCAACCCATCACGCTCCTCCACATCACTATCCCTTTTCTCATTAAGGGGGGTCACCGGGCTTTTTTATCTTTCTCTCCTATTTTCTCTCTCTCTTGCTTGTATCCATTCGGCCTCATTCAGCCAACTGTTTTAAGACATTTATCCCCATCCAGGTGTTAATTTCTTCCTGGCGAGCGATAGTGAGCCAACATTGTATGGAAAAATCCGGCTTCGCCGGAGAAATTTTTCTATTGAAAAATGTTCAAAATTGGCTTCCTGTCAAAACAAAAATATATATATGCTGGCTCGCTACCGCTCGCCAGGAAAATATTGACACCTGGATGGGGGTAAACGTCTTAAAACAGTAGGCTGAATGGGCTCGAATGGATGCAAGCCAAAGAGAGAGGGATAGAAAGAGAAAAAAAGCGAGGTGGGCTCCCTTAACAATATACAAAGTAACCCTTCGTCTTCTCTCACTTTTCTGGTTTGTATTTTACTTCTGACCTTTCTTGGAAAGATCGTATTACCACTCCTGTTAAAACAGCTTCCCAGAAATTAGTCTCTGTGGGTTCGTTACCGCTGCACAGCTTCATGCTCTGTATAGGGGCACAGCACACCCATATATTGAGTATTGTTTGTATATGTGGGGAGGTTTCACCCATACCGCACTTCTAGAAAGGGTAGAGTCAAAAGTATTTCGTCTCATCAACTCACGTCTACTTATTAATTCCCTATAATCTCTCTCTACACGCTGCAATGTTGCATTTCTCTAACTCGTCTGCCGCTATTACAATAATCAATGTTCTTCAGAGCCTCCACTCCTATTCTGTTCAACTATCTAACCCAAGAGTGAATTGATTTTCCCAGTCTTTCTTCTACTCATCAAGTAAACCCTGGAACTCTCTTCTTCAATCTATCTTTCCCTCATCCCATGACTTAAACTGTTTCAAGCCTTGTGTGTCCAGACTCTTACGTACGCTGAATTTGGCTCTCTGTTACTCGTTCAACGGGGGGGGGGGGGGAGGAGGCACTTGTTCCAGGGAGCTTTGTCTTCTGTCTCCTTCATGCACACATAAATCAATATTATACTGTAGTTGCAAACAAATGCTCATAATCTAAATGCTATTAAACTCGGAAGACATCATTTCGACCTACAAGCCAAAGCTAGACGAACTGGAGAATGAGACACAGCTCCGGACATCAAAGACACGTTACGGCTGACTTACCTGTTAATTACACCTACAATTACCTGTCCATTACACCTGCTGATAATTACCTGGGCCTAAATCTCAGGTATTACGGTAATGACACAACAAATGACGCTCCGAGTTAACCCCTTCATAACCGGTGACGTCCTTTCCTTATATTCTAATAACTATTGGACTATTTTATTCGGTTTAAGAAGGGCATCCAGCAATTACTAGTTTTCGAACTATAGAAAAAAGAAAAAAAAAACTAAAGGGGCTAAACATGATGCAGAAGGGGGACCAGACAAACGACCCATCCCCCCTTAAGGTAAGCCCGCAGAGGTACGGAGTTAACGCCTTGAAAATTACGACGCGTTATAGCAGGTTATATTGGCTATCATTAGACGATTTTATTACCCCCTGGGGGTAAGGGGGCCTCCATCTTATGGTGGAGGAAAAAAACAAATATGCCCCACGCGTCCTACTGCGTGTCGTACAAGGCGACTAATATGGGGAATGGGGGTAGATTGTAGGCACCAATCGAACAGGGCTATACCCAGGAGAGGCTGTGGGCATTTGATAAGGAATCGCTGGAACTCCTGTTTCATTTGCTTGACCTCTCTTACTGATTCGCTTTGTGCCTCACTTACACTGAGAGTAGTCCAGCATGCTCTCACAAACACCTCCTCCTATCTACTTCACTACACTTAACATGCACACCTCACTTCCTCCTTCATAATTATTAAAAACAAAATTATGTACAAAGGTGCAGCCTCGGAGTCCCCAGGGGGGGGGGGGACTATAAATGCCCCCACACATGTCCAACCTTCCCCTGACGACCCATCTAAAAACTTTGGACCACGGCCTGTCACTCTTACCATCAACTTTTGCAATATTCGCAGCCTTTTCCTCTAATTTTCACTCTATCGAACACCATCTCTCCTCCTCCAAACCTGATCTTCTTTTTCTCACCGAAACTCAGGTGTCTGAAGCAACTGCCAGCAGCCCCTTCTCTGTATCCTCCAACTTTCTCTATCCTAGTTTCAAAGCCAATGGCGGTTGTTGTGCATACGTGCACAACAAACTCACTTGCTCTCGTGTTCCCGATTTCGACTCCTCTGAATTCTCAACTTTATGGCTCAAACTATCCTGTCATTCTCATAATAATATTTCTGTGCTGTCTATCTTTCCCCTAACTCTACCGACTTTCCCAAATTCTTTGACTATCTAAACTCTAAAGTGGAACACATTCTATCTATCTCTCCCTTCTCTGAAATCTCCATCTTAGGAGATTTCAACGTTCACCACCACCAATGGCTCTCCTATCACTCTACTGACAAACCTGGTGAACAAGCCTACGTCTTTTCTATCATAAATGACCTAGAGCAGCTGGTCCAGCAACCCACCCGTATCCCGGATCGCTTCGGAGATCGGCCCAACATTCTTGACTTATTTCTGACTTTTAACCCTTCTTCTTATACTGTCAATCTTTTCTCTCCTTTGGGCTCCTACGACCATAAACTTATCTCCGTCACCTGTCCTATCTCTTCAGTACAGCCATCCGATCCTCCCAGCCGGAGGCGCTTGTGGCACTTTTCCGCAGCCGACTGGGAGGTAGTTACTTTGATTTCCCATGGAATGTCTTCTGCTTCCATTGCCGAGGACCTTCGGAGAGTGCTGAACGCATTACCGAGGTAATCCTCTCGGGCATGGAAGCGTACATTCCATTTTCTTTCTCTCAGTCTAATGCAAAACAAATCTTGGTTTACTCACGCTTGTTCTACTGCTGTCCACAACAAGGAGGAAGCATTCAAACGGTACCGACGCCTTAAAACTCAAGAATCTTATTCTGCCTATGTTTCTGCCCGGAATCAAGCCAAATCTGTTCTTCGACTTGCCAAGCACTCTTTCATCAATAATAAATGCACTGAACTCTCCAACTCTAGCTTTTCCCAAGTTTTCTGGCATTTAACCAAAAACCTCTCCAACAACTTTTCTTTCTCGTCTTTCCCTCCCATTTTCCACTCTGATGGCACAACCATCACTTCTTCCTCTGCCAAAGCTGAACTCGTAGCTCAAAGTTTTGCCAGAAACTCTACCTTGGATGATTCCGGTGCTATTCCTCCCTCTCCATCCCCCTCTCTCCTACTTATGCCTAATATCCTAATCTCTTCTAAAGATGTACTTTCTACCCTCTCTGGGCTTAATACTAAGAAGGCGTACGATCCGGACGGTGTTCCTCCTGTTGTACTTAAAAACTGTGCTTCTGTGCTGACCCCCTGCCTAGGCAAACTCTTTTGTCTCTGTCTCTCCTCTAACGTCTTTCCTTCTTGCTGGAATTTTGCTCTCATTCAACCTGTCCCAAAGAAGGGTGACCGCTCTCAACCCTCCAACTATCTTCCAATTGCACTCATCTCTTGTATCTCTAAAGTTTTTATAACTATTCTTGCTTCCAAATTTCTTAAGCATTTCTCTTCTCATAATCTGCTCTCAGATTGCCAGTATGGCTTCCTTAAGGGTCACTCTACTGGTGATCTTCTTTCATATCTTACTAACTCTTGGTCATCCAACTTTCGGGACTACGGTCAGACTTTTTCTGTTGCACTAGACATATCGAAGGCCTTCGATAGAGCCTGGCACAAATCTTTAATTTCCAAACTGTCCTCCTTCGGTTTCTGCCCCTCCATCTGTGCCTTTATCTCTAATTTCCTTTCCGGCCGTTCCATAGCTGCGATTGTGGATGGCCATCGCTCAATTCCTCATCCTATCAACTCTGGTGTTCCTCAGGGTTCTGTCCTATCTCCTATTCTCTTTCTAATTTTCATAAATGATCTTCTCAACTGTACATCTAGTCCCATCCATTCATATGCAGACGACTCTACTTTACACCACTCAATTAGTTTTCCAGAATGCCCCAGCCAGCAGTCCCTCAAAAGTAAACATAATGAAGCCATAAAATGCTTTTCTTCTGATCTAGCTACTCTTTCCAATTGGGGTAGAGAAAACCTTGTTACATTTAATGCTTCCAAAACTCAATTTATCCATCTTACTACCCGTCAGGAACCTCCAGAGGACTATCCCTTATTCTTCAACAATACAAAAATCAACCCTTCATCTTCCCTCAATGTTCTCGGTGTCTCTTTTTCTTCTGCTCTCACTTGGAAAGACCATATTACCAGTCTCGCTAAGGCATCCTCCCAGAAACTGGGTGTGCTCAACCACCTCAAGGGGTTCTCTACCCCTGCGCAGCTACTTGCTCTGTACAGGGGCACAGTGTGTCCTTGTATGGAGTATTGTTCACATGTGTGGAGAGGATCCTCTCACACCAAACTCCTAGATAAAGTAGAAAGGAAATCTTTTCGTATCATTAACTCCCGTCCACTCACCAACTCTCTGCAATCTCTCTCTCTTCGCCGCAATGTTGCATCTCTCACTATTCTATCGCTACTACAATAATCAGTGTTCATCGGAGCTTTCCCAGTGTATACCACCTTCTCTATGTAGGGTACGTGGTACCCGACTTGCAACACAATCCCACCCCTACTCTGTGCAACTCTCCAACCCAAGAGTGAAACGCTATTCTCAGACTTTCTTCTATTCAACTGCTGAGCTATGGAACTCTTTCCCAGAATCAGTCTTTCCCTCTTCCTATGACTTAAATGGCTTCAAACTCCGTGTGTCCAGGCATTTTAGCTTGAACGTCCCTTGATTTCGGCCCTGTCACTCTTTGAAATCTGGGGGAGGCACTCGCTGCAGGCAGTTATGCCTTTTTTTCTCCCTCATTCACATAGAAAATAACTAAAAATGTGGAAGTCAGAGGCATAATTGAGATGGTTTAGACCCCTTAGATACCTAGATGGTTTAGGCCCCTTAGATACCTAGATGGTTTAGGCCCCTTAGATACCTAGATGGTTTAGACCCCTTAGATACCTAGATGGTTTAGACCCCTTAGATACCTAGATGGTTTAGGCCCCTTAGATACCTAGATGGTTTAGACCCCTTAGATACCTAGATGGTTTAGGCCCCTTAGATACCTAGATGGTTTAGGCCCCTTAGATAGGGTTAGACCCCTTAGATACCTAGATGGTTTAGGCCCCTTAGATACCTAGATGGTTTACCTAGATGGTTTAGACCCCTTAGATACCTAGATGGTTTAGACCCCTTAGATACCTAGATTTTTTTTTTTTTTTTTTTTTAAGAGACAATGAACGGAGGAAGGAAAAACACAGATAAAACAAAAAGGTCCATGTGCCTAAAGGCATCCTCCATTCATAAAATGTTTGTAACAACTGGATTTAAACATTTGTTGATTGTAAGTTTGTGGAAAGCAATTCGAGGGAAGTGAATTCCAAAGAGTAGTAGCTCTGGGGATAAATGAATTCTGATAAGCAGAAGTTCTGCATTGTGGAGGAGAAAGTGTAAATTCATGGGCGCTCTCAGCTGCCCTAGTTCTACGGGGAAAGATGTGGAGAGGCGGCACAATTGAAGCAAGTTCCTCGGAACAATTGCTGTGAAAATATCTGTAGAATAATGCAAGGGATGCAACGTTTCTTCGTATGGCTAATGTAGGAAGGTCCTGTGTGATTGCAGGGTTATTGATTAATCTAATAGCTTTATTTTGAATTTTGTCCAACTGCCTCAATGCAACCACTCCACTTCCACCCCACAGAGGTGAACAGTAATCCATCTGAGAGCGCACATGACTTTTATATATTACGGCCAACTGCTCGTCAGTGAAGAATTCTCGAACTCTGTACAGGAGTCCCAGTTTTTTAGAGGCATTCTTAGCAATGCTTCTAACATAATGTGTCCAGCTCAAGTTAGTAGTTAATGTTACACCGAGAATGTCAATACTAGGGGAAGTGGGAATATTTACATCATTAAAAAATATATGGGAGTCAGTGAGATTCTGTCGGTTAGAAAATTGAATGTACTTGGTTTTCTGTGCATTAAAGGAAACTAGATTCTCTTGTCCCCATTCATTAATTCTAGAAAGGTCCTGGTTCAGAGAAATTGCAGTGTTTATTTTTGAATTTATAAGATCGGGTTGGGTGAAAGAATTGGTAAATGTGAAGGAACTGTGGAGTGTTGAGTCATCTGCGTAGGAATGTATTGGATTATGAGTGGTAGATATGAGATCATTGATATGAATGAGGAACAGAGTTGGGGCCAAAACTGATCCCTGGGGAACACCAGCATTTATTGAGTGAAATTGAGAATAAAGGCCATCTACCATTACACGTATTTTTCTGTTATGAAGATAAGAAGAAATTAGTGGAACTAATGATGCAAGGCCGTAGTGTGACATCTTCGACAATAAGGATTGATGCCAGACTCTATCAAATGCCTTTGATATATCCAGTGCTATTGTATGTGTTTCACCATGTTGGTCTGTAGCTTGGTTGATTTGATGCGTAAGAAGGCAAAGAATGTCTGCAGTTGATCGACATCGTCTAAAACCATATTGCCTATCACTGATTAATTTATTATTCTCCAGATGCTTAATTATGTGATTATTTAATATAATTTCAAAAACTTTGCCAAGAGTGGAAGTTATAGCTATTGGTCTGTAGTTTGATGGATCTGAAGAGGCACCTTTTTTAGGAACTGGATGGATGTTTGCTTCTTTCCAGGGTACTGGGAAGCATGAGGTATGAGTACACAGACGGAAAAATTTTGCCAATACAGGAGCGAGCACCAAGGAGCAATTCTTAAGTACTATTGGAGGAATTTCATCTGGACCAGGAGCCTTATCTACTGAGAGATTCTGCAAAATAGTTTTGACATGTCTGGTGTGGATCTTAAGTGAGGGAATTTCAGGTGAATTAAAATTAAGTACAGGGACATCTTGATTTATGTCATCTAAGGTTGAGTTGGTGGAGAAAATATCTGCAAGAAGGTTAGCTTTACCTCGTGGGTCACTTACAAGATTGCCAGTCGGAGATTTTAATGGTGGAATGGATGAAGCAGTAGTGAAGTTGGATTTGAATGAGTTAAGAGTAGACCAAAATATTTTGTTATCATTTGGATTATTTAGAAGTTTATTTGCCTGCTTATGGAGAAAGTTTGATTTAGTTAGGTTTAATACAGTTTTGGCATGATTTCTGATGTTTCTAAAGTAATTAAAGGCTTCATGTGTTTTTGATCTTGTGTATGCATTGTAGGCTATTGCTTTTTGTTCAGTTACTCTAGCACAATTATGGTCAATCCATTTAGGTGAATTAGATCTTTTACTGTACTTTTGATGAGGAATAAAAGTTTCCATTCCAATTTTTACAAAATCTTGTATGTGGCTCAAGGTGGAGTGTGCATCATTAGAAAAGAAAGAGGTCCAGGGAATATCAATAAAGAAACCTTGAAGACCCTCCCAGTCTGCCCTATCGTAATGCCATTTAGTCACCAAAACAGGTTCAGAGTGGGAAGGTGTGGTAGGTGATAGACAGGTGGCCTGTATCAGACAGTGATCAGAAGATCCAAGTGGGGACCTCACTGTAACATCATAATTTTCTGAATTGGTTGTTAAAAATAAGTCCAGTAGGTGGGAATTATGATTAGGATTATCTGGTACACGGGTGGGTTGGTTGACTAGTTGAATGAGATTAAATGAGTCTGCAAATAGCTCACATTCAAGACCAGCATCATCAGTCCTGGCTGAATGAGTGAGCCATTCAACATTATGGACATTAAAATCACCCAACACAGTGATTTCAGAAGAAGCATTTAAGTTGAGGACACTGAGTTGTGAGGACAGAGAATCAAAAAGACTTTGCTCTGGAGGAGTATTTGGGGAACGGTAGATGCAACATATGTATTTAAATTTACCAGCAGAAATTAATTTGTATATAGAATAATCAAAATAGGGACAATTGAAACTAGTAACCTCCTCCAGGGCAATTTCAGATTTTGCGAAGCAACATACACCACCTTTAGGTCTGAAATTTTGGAGCAGTTGATAACCTGGAAAATTAAATCTAGATGTGTCAGATGTGGATGTTACTTGAGTCTCTGTCAAAAAAAGGAGAGTAGGGGATTCTGCTTGAAGAAATTGGTGTACAGAATTGATGTTAGAGTGAAGTCCCCTTATATTACTAAAGAAATAGCTGTACTGACAAGCAGCTTTGGGACGTTGCAATGCTCTTGACACAGTCGCATGATGACGACCGGGAGGGCCCTGTGTCAATAACCCAACCCTGCCGGGGGTGGATATCCGAGGGACCACCAGGTTTGCTCTTAACAATTGTACTGCCATATTTATAAGGTAAGTGTATGGTGTTACATGTATGATATGTAGTGGGAAGAGTAGTATTTTATGGATAGAGGATAGCGATGTAGGGCAATGTCGTGAAGTTGGATGTGTATGTTATATAAAGAGGGTTTTCCTGATACCCCTGATGTGTGAGGCAGAAAGATATGTATCCAGCTACCAAGGCCTGGGAGAGAAAATGGAATTCAGGCTATTCCCTGAGTCTCCCGAAACCTTGGCGGTAGTACTTCCCTGGGCGGGGCTGCCTACCCCTACTACCTAGATGGTTTAGACCCCTTAGATACCTAGAAGGTTTAGGCCCCTTAGATACCTAGATGGTTTAGACCCCTTAGATACCTAGATGGCTTAGGCCCCTTAGATACCTAGATGGTTTAGGCCCCATAGATACCTAGATGGTTTAGTCCCCTTAGATACCTAGATGGTTTAGGCCACTTAGATACCTAGATGATTTAGACCCCTTGGATACCTAGATGGTTTAGGCCCCTTAGATACCTAGATGGTTTAGACCCCTTAGATACCTAGATGGTTTAGGCCTCTTAGATACCTAGATGGTTTAGACCCCTTATATACCTAGATGGTTTAGACCCCTTAGATACCTAGATGGTTTAGACCCCTTAGATACCTAGATGGTTTAGACCCTTAGATACCTAGATGGTTTAGACCCCTTAGATACCTAGATGGTTTAGACCCCTTAGATACCTAGATGGTTTAAGCCCCTTAGATACCTAGATAGTGTAGACCCCTTAGATACCTAGATGGTTTAGGCCCCTTAGATACCTAGATGGTTTAGTCCCCTTAGATACCTAGATGGTTTAGGCCCCTTAGATACCTAGATGGTTTAGGCCCCTTAGCTACCTAGATGGTTTAGACCCCTTAGAGACCTAGATGGTTTAGACCCCTTAGATACCTAGATGGTTTAGGCCCCTTAGATACCTAGATGGTTTAGACCCCTTAGCTACCTAGATGGTTTAGGCCCCTTAGATACCTAGATAGTTTAGACCCCTTAGATACCTAGATGGTTTAGGCCCCTTAGATACCTAGATGGTTTAGTCCCCTTAGATACCTAGATGGTTTAGTCCCCTTAGATACCTAGATGGTTTAGACCCCTTAGATACCTAGATGGTTTAGACCCCTTAGATACCTAGATGGTTTAGACCACTTAGATACCTAGATGGTTTAGTCCCCTTAGATACCTAGATGGTTTAGACCCCTTAGATACCTAGATGGTTTAGTCCCCTTAAATACCTAGATGGTTTAGACCCCTTAGATACCTAGATGGTTTAGACCCCTTAGATACCTAGATGGGTTAGACCCCTTAGATACCTAGATGGTTTAGTCCCCTTAGATACCTAGATGGTTTAGGCCCCTTAGATACCTAGATGGTTTAGACCCCTTAGATACCTAGATGGTTTAGACCCCTTAGATACCTGGATGGTTTAGACCCCTTAGATACCTAGATGGTTTAGGCCCCTTAGATACCTAGATGGTGTAGGCCCCTTAGATACCTAGATGGTTTAGGCCCCTTAGATACCTAGATGGTTTAGGCCCCTTAGATACCAAGATAGTTTAGACCCCTTAGATACCTAGATGGTTTAGGCCCCTTTGATACCTAGATAGTTTAGACCCCTTAGATACCTAGATGGATTATGCCCCTTAGATACCTAGATGGTTTAGTCCCCTTAGATACCTAGATGGTTTAGACCCCTTAGATACCTAGATGGTTTAGTCCCCTTAGATACCTAGATGGTTTAGGCAACTTAGATACCTAGATGGTTTAGTCCCCTTAGATACCTAGATGGTTTAGTCCCCTTAGATACCTAGATGGTTTAGGCCCCTTAGATTCATAGATGGTTTAGTCCCGTTAGATACCTAGATGGTTTAGTCCCCTTAGATACCTAGATGGTTTAGTCCCCTTAGATACCTAGATGGTTTATACCCCCTAGATACCTAGATGGTTTAGTCCCCTTAGATACCTAGATGGTTTAGGCCCCTTAGATACATAGATGGTTTAGTCCCCTTAGATACCTAGATGGTTTAGACCCCTTAGATACCTAGATGGTTTAGTCCCCTTAGATACCTAGATGGTTTAGACCCCTTAGATACCTAGATGGTTTAGACCACTTAGATACCTAGATGGTTTAGTCCCCTTAGATACCTAGATGGTTTAGACCCCTTAGATACCTAGATGGTTTAGTCCCCTTATATACCTAGATGGTTTAGACCCCTTAGATACCTAGATGGTTTAGACCCCTTAGATACCTAGATGGTTTAGGCCCCTTAGATACCTAGATCGTTTAGACCCCTTAGATACCTAGAGGGTTTAGGCCCCTTAGACACCTAGATGGTTTAGGCCCCTTAGATACCTAGATGGTTTAGGCACCTTATAGATACCTAGATGGTTTAGGCCCTCTAAATGCCTAGATGGTTTAGACCCCTTAGATACCTAGATGGTTTAGTCTCCTTAGATACCTAGATGGTTTAGTCTCCTTAGATACCTAGATGGTTTAGTCCCCTTAGATACCTAGATGGTTTAGTCCCCTTAGATACCTAGATGGTTTAGACCTCTTAGATACCTAGATGGTTTAGACCCCTTAGATACCTAGATGGTTTAGACCCCTTAGATACCTAGATGGTTTAGACCCCTTACCTAGATGGTTTAGACCCCTTAGATACCTAGATGGTTTAGGCCCCTTAGATACCTAGATAGTGTAGACACCTTAGATACCTAGATGGTTTAGGCCCCTTAGATACCTAGATGGTTTAGTCCCCTTAGATACCTAGATGGTTTAGACCCCTTAGATACCTAGATGGTTTAGTCCCCTTAGATACCTAGATGGTTTAGTCCCCTAAGATACCTAGATGGTTTAGACCCCTTAGATACCTAGATGGTTTAGGCCCCTTAGATACCTAGATGATTTAGACCCCTTAGATACCTAGATGGTTTAGGCCCCTTAGATACCTAGATGGTTCAGACTCCTTAGATACCTAGATGGTTTAGACCCCTTAGATACCTAGATGATGTAGACCCCTTAGTTCCTAGATGGTTTAGACACCTTAGATACCTAGATGGTTTAGATCCCTTAGATACCTAGATGGTTTAGGCCCCTTAGATACCTAGATGATTTAGGCCCCTTAGATACCTAGATGGTTTAGACCCCTTAGATTCGTAGATGGTTTAGACCCCTTAGAAACCTAGATGGTTTAGGCCCCTTATAGATACCTATATGGTTTAGGCCCCTTAGATACCTAGATGGTTTAGACCCCTTAGATACCTAGATGGTTTAGACCCCTTAGATACCTAGATGGTTTAGACCCCTTGGATACCTAGATGGTTTAGGCCCCTTAGATACCTAGATGGTTTAGACCCCTTAGATACCTAGATGGTTTAGACCCCTTAGATACCTAGATGGTTTAGACCCCTTAGATACCTAGATGGTTTAGACCCCTTAAATACCTAGATGGTTTAGACCCCTTAGATACCTAGATGGTTTAGACCCCTTAGATACCTAGATGGTTTAGACCCCTTAGATACCTAGATGGTTTAGACCCCTTAGATACCTAGAAGGTTTAGGCCCCTTAGATACCTAGATGGTTTAGACCCCTTAGATACCTAGATGGCTTAGGCCCCTTAGATACCTAGATGGTTTAGGCCCCATAGATACCTAGATGGTTTAGGCCCCTTAGATACCTAGATGGTTTAGTCCCCTTAGATACCTAGATGGTTTAGACCCCTTGGATACCTAGATGGTTTAGGCCCCTTAGATACCTAGATGGTTTAGACCCCTTAGATACCTAGATGGTTTAGGCCTCTTAGATACCTAGATGGTTTAGACCCCTTATATACCTAGATGGTTTAGACCCCTTAGATACCTAGATGGTTTAGACCCCTTAGATACCTAGATGGTTTAGACCCTTAGATACCTAGATGGTTTAGACCCCTTAGATACCTAGATGGTTTAGACCCCTTAGATTCCTAGATGGTTTAGGCCCCTTAGATACCTAGATAGTGTAGACCCCTTAGATACCTAGATGGTTTAGGCCCCTTAGATACCTAGATGGTTTAGTCCCCTTAGATACCTAGATGGTTTAGGCCCCTTAGATACCTAGATGGTTTAGGCCCCTTAGCTACCTAGATGGTTTAGACCCCTTAGAGACCTAGATGGTTTAGACCCCTTAGATACCTAGATGGTTTAGACCCCTTAGATACCTAGATGGTTTAGATACCTAGATGGTTTAGACCCCTTAGCTACCTAGATGGTTTAGGCCCCTTAGATACCTAGATAGTTTAGACCCCTTAGATACCTAGATGGTTTAGGCCCCTTAGATACCTAGATGGTTTAGTCCCCTTAGATACCTAGATGGTTTAGTCCCCTTAGATACCTAGATGGTTTAGACCCCTTAGATACCTAGATGGTTTACACCCCTTAGATACCTAGATGGTTTAGACCACTTAGATACCTAGATGGTTTAGTCCCCTTAGATACCTAGATGGTTTAGACCCCTTAGATACCTAGATGGTTTAGTCCCCTTAGATACCTAGATGGTTTAGACCCCTTAGATACCTAGATGGTTTAGACCCCTTAGATACCTAGATGGGTTAGACCCCTTATATACCTATATGGTTTAGTCCCCTTAGATACCTAGATGGTTTAGGCCCCTTAGATACCTAGATGGTTTAGACCCCTTAGATACCTAGATGGTTTAGACCCCTTAGATACCTAGATGGTTTAGACCCCTTAGGTACCTAGATGGTTTAGCACCTTAGATACCTAGATGGTGTAGGCCCCTTAGATACCTAGATGGTTTAGGCCCCTTAGATACCTAGATGGTTTATTCCCCTTAGATACCTAGATAGTTTAGACCCCTTAGATACCTAGATGGTTTAGGCCCCTTAGATACCTAGATAGTTTAGACCCCTTAGATACCTAGATGGATTAGACCCCTTAGATACCTAGATGGTTTAGTCCCCTTAGATACCTAGATGGTTTAGACCCCTTAGATACCTAGATGGTTTACTCCCCTTAGATACCTAGATGGTTTAGGCCCCTTAGATACCTAGATGGTTTAGTCCCCTTAGATACCTAGATGGTTTAGTCCCCTTAGATACCTAGATGGTTTAGGCCCTTAGATACCTAGATGGTTTAGTCCCCTTAGATACCTAGATGGTTTAGTCCCCTTAGATACCTAGATGGTTTAGTCCCCTTAGATACCTAGATGGTTTAGTCCCCTTAGATACCTAGATGGTTTAGGCCCCTTAGATACATAGATGGTTTAGGCCCCTTAGATACCTAGATGGTTTAGTCCCCTTAGATACCTAGATGGTTTAGGCCCCTTAGATACCTAGATGGATTAGGCCCCTTAGATACCTAGATGGTTTAGTCCCCTTAGATACCTAGATGGTTTAGACCCCTTCGATACCTAGATGGATTAGTCCCCTTAGATACCAAGATGGTTTAGGCCCCTTAGATACCTAGATGGTTTAGGCCCCTTAGATTCCTAGATGGTTTAGACCCCTTAGATACCTAGATGGTTTAGACCCCTTAGATACCTAGATGGTTTAGGCCCCTTAGATACCTAGATGGTTTAGTCCCCTTAGATACGTAGATGGTTTAGGCCCCTTATATACCTAGATGGATTAGGCCCCGTAGATACCTAGATGGTTTAGTCCCCTTAGATACCTAGAAAGTTTAGACCCCTTAGATACCTAGATGGTTTAGTCCCCTTAGATACCTAGATGGTTTAGTCCCCTTAGATACCTAGATGGTTTAGGCCCCTTAGATACCTAGATGGTTTAGTCCCCTTAGATACCTAGATGGTTTAGGCCCCTTAGATACCTA
This sequence comes from Paralithodes platypus, assembly GCA_032716605.1. NCBI lineage: Eukaryota > Metazoa > Arthropoda > Malacostraca > Decapoda > Lithodidae > Paralithodes > Paralithodes platypus. The sequence goes on along the minus strand of CM064493.1, from coordinate 37,905,799 downwards.
GATGGTTTAGTCCCCTTAGATACCTAGATGGTTTAGACCCCTTAGATACCTAGATGGTTTAGGCCCCTTAGATACCTAGATGGTTTAGACCCCTTAGATACCTAGATGGTTTAGACCCCTTAGATACCTAGATGGTTTAGTCCCCTTAGATACCTAGATGGTTTAGACCCCTTAGATACCTAGATGGTTTAGTCCCCTTAGATACCTAGATGGTTTAGGCCCTTAGATACCTAGATGGTTTAGTCCCCTTAGATACCTAGATGGTTTAGTCCCCTTAGATACCTAGATGGTTTAGGCCCCTTAGATACCTAGATGGTTTAGTCCCCTTATATCCCTAGATGGTTTAGACCCCTTAGATACCTAGATGGTTTATCCCCTTAGATACCTAGATGGTTTAGACCCCTTAGATACCTAGATGGTTTAGGCCCCTTAGATACCTAGATGGTTTAGGCCCCTTAGATACCTAGATGGTTTAGTCCCCTTAGATACCTAGATGGTTTAGGCCCCTTAGATACCTAGATGGATTAGGCCCCTTAGATACCTAGATGGTTTAGTCCCCTTAGATACCTAGATGGTTTAGACCCCTTAGATACCTAGATGGTTTAGTCCCCTTAGATACCTAGATGGTTTAGTCCCCTTAGATACCTAGATGGTTTAGGCCCCATAGATACCTAGATGGTTTAGATCCCTTAGATACCTAGATGGTTTAGACCCCTTAGATACCTAGATGGTTTAGGCCCCTTAGATACCTAGATGGTTTAGTCCCCTTAGATACCTAGATGGTTTAGTCCCCTTAGATACCTAGATGGTTTAGGCCCCTTAGATACCTAGATGGTTTAGTCCCCTTAGATACCTAGATAGTTTAGACCCCGTAGATACCTAGATGGTTTAGTCACCTTAGATACCTAGATGGTTTAGTCCCCTTAGATACCTAGATGGTTTAGGCCCCTTAGATACTTAGATGGTTTAGTCCCCTTAGATACCTAGATGGTTTAGGCCCCATAGATACCTAGATGGTTTAGATCCCTTAGATACCTAGATGGTTTAGACCCCTTAGATACCTAGATGGTTTAGGCCCCTTAGATACCTAGATTGTTTAGTCCCCTTAGATACCTAGATGGTTTAGTCCCCTTAGATACCTAGATGGTTTAGGCCCCTTAGATACCTAGATGGTTTAGTCCCCTTAGATACCTAGATTGTTTAGTCCCCTTAGATACCTAGATGGTTTAGTCCCATTAGATACCTAGATGGTTTAGTCCCCTTAGATACCTAGATGGTTTAGACCCCTTAGATACCTAGATGGTTTAGGCCCCTTAGATACCTAGATGGTTTAGACCCCTTAGATACCTAGATGGTTTAGGCCCTTAGAAACCTAGATAGTTTAGACCCCTTAGATACCTAGATGGTTTAGGCCCCTTAGATACCTAGATGGTTTAGTCCCCTTAGATACCTAGATGGTTTAGTCCCCTTAGATACCTAGATGGTTTAGACCCTTTAGATACCTAGATGGTTTAGACCCCTTAGATACCTAGATGGTTTAGACCACTTAGATACCTAGATGGTTTAGTCCCCTTAGATACCTAGATGGTTTAGGCCCCTTAGATACCTAGATGGTTTAGTCCCCTTAGATACCTAGATGGTTTAGACCCCTTAGATACCTAGATGGTTTAGACCCCTTAGATACCTAGATGGTTTAGTCCCCTTAGATACCTAGATGGTTTAGACCCCTTAGATACCTAGATGGTTTAGGCCCCTTAGATACCTAGATGGTTTAGACCCCTTAGATACCTAGATGGTTTAGGCCCCTTAGATACCTAGATAGTTTAGACCCCGTAGATACCTAGATGGTTTAGTCCCCTTAGATACCTAGATGGTTTAGTCCCCTTAGATACCTAGATGGTTTAGGCCCCTTAGATACTTAGATGGTTTAGTCCCCTTAGATACCTAGATGGTTTAGACCCCTTAGATACCTAGATGGTTTAGTCCCCTTAGATACCTAGATGGTTTAGACCCCTTAGATACCTAGATGGTTTAGGCCCCTTAGATACCTAGATGGTTTAGGCCCCTTAGATACCTAGATGGTTTAGACCCCTTAGATACCTAGATGGTTTAGGCCCTTTAGATACCTAGATGTTTTAGACCCCTTAGATACCTAGATGGTTTAGGTCCCTTAGATACCTAGATGGTTTAGTCACCTTAGATACCTAGATGGTTTAGACCCCTTAGATACCTAGATGGTTTAGTCCCCTTAGATACCTAGATGGTTTAGGCCCCTTAGATACCTAGATGGTTTAGACCCCTTAGATACCTAGATGGTTTAGTCCCCTTAGATACCTAGATGGTTTAGACCCCTTAGATACCTAGATGGTTTAGTCCCCTTAGATACCTAGATGGTTTAGTCCCCTTAGATACCTAGATGGTTTAGGCCCCTTAGATACCTAGATGGTTTAGTCCCCTTAGATACCTAGATGGTTTAGGCCCCTTAGATACCTAGATGGTTTAGTCCCCTTAGATACCTAGATGGTTTAGACCCCTTAGATACCTAGATGGTTTAGGCCCCTTAGATACCTAGATGGTTTAGGCCCCTTAGATACCTAGATGGTTTAGTCCCCTTAGATACCTAGATGGTTTAGACCCCTTAGATACCTAGATGGTTTAGTCCCCTTAGATACCTAGATGGTTTAGTCCCCTTAGATACCTAGATGGTTTAGGCCCCTTAGATACCTAGATGGTTTAGACCCCTTAGATACCTAGATGGTTTAGACCCCTTAGATACCTAGATGGCTTAGGCCCCTTAGATACCTATATGGTTTAGTCCCCTTAGATACGTAGATGGTTTAGGCCCCTTATATACCTAAATGGATTAGGCCCCGTAGATACCTAGATGGTTTAGTCCCCTTAGATACCTAGAAAGTTTAGACCCCTTAGATACCTAGATGGTTAAGTCCCCTTAGATACCTAGAAGGTTTAGGCCCCTTAGAGACCTAGATGGTTTAGTCCCCTTAGATACCTAGATGGTTTAGACCCCTTAGATACCTAGATGGTTTAGACCCCTTAGATACCTAGATGGTTTAGTCCCCTTAGATACCTAGATGGTTTAGTCCCCTTAGATACCTAGATGGTTTAGACCCCTTAGATACCTAGATGGTTTAGTCCCCTTAGATACCTAGATGGTTTAGTCCCCTTAGATACCTAGATGGTTTAGTCCCCTTAGATACCTAGATGGTTTAGTCCCCTTAGATACCTAGATGGTTTAGGCCCCTTAGATACCTAGATGGTTTAGACCCCTTAGATACCTAGATGGTTTAGTCCCCTTAGATACCTAGATGGTTTAGTCCCCTTAGATACCTAGATGGTTTAGGCCCCTTAGATACCTAGATGGTTTAGACCCCTTAGATACCTAGATGGTTTAGGCCCTTAGATACCTAGATGGTTTAGTCCCCTTAGATACCTAGATGGTTTAGTCCCCTTAGATACCTAGATGGTTTAGTCCCCTTAGATACCTAGATGGTTTAGTCCCCTTAGATACCTAGATGGTTTAGACCCCTTAGATACCTAGATGGTTTAGGCCCCTTAGATACCTAGATGGTTTAGACCCCTTAGATACCTAGATGGTTTAGGCCCCTTAGATACCTAGATAGTTTAGACCCCGTAGATACCTAGATGGTTTAGTCCCCTTAGATACCTAGATGGTTTAGTCCCCTTAGATACCTAGATGGTTTAGACCCCTTAGATACCTAGATGGTTTAGTCCCCTTAGATACCTAGATGGTTTAGTCCCCTTAGATACCTAGATGGTTTAGGCCCCTTAGATACCTAGATGGTTTAGTCCCCTTAGATACCTAGATGGTTTAGGCCCTTAGATACCTAGATGGTTTAGTCCCCTTAGATACTTAGATGGTTTAGAACCCTTAGATACCTAGATGGTTTAGGCCCCATAGATACCTAGATGGTTTAGACCCCTTAGATACCTAGATGGTTTAGACCCCTTAGATACCTATATGGTTTAGGCCCCTTAGATACCTAGATGGTTTAGTCCCCTTAGATACCTAGATGGTTTAGGCCCCTTAGATACCTAGATGGATTAGGCCCCTTAGATACCTAGATGGTTTAGTCCCCTTAGATACCTAGATGGTTTAGACCCCTTCGATACCTAGATGGTTTAGTCCCCTTAGATACCAAGATGGTTTAGGCCCCTTAGATACCTAGATGGTTTAGGCCCCTTAGATTCCTAGATGGTTTAGACCCCTTAGATACCTAGATGGTTTAGACCCCTTAGATACCTAGATGGTTTAGGCCCCTTAGATACCTAGATGGTTTAGTCCCCTTAGATACCTAGATGGTTTAGTCCCCTTAGATACCTAGATGGTTTAGGCCCCTTAGATACCTAGATGGTTTAGTCCCCTTAGATACCTAGATGGTTTAGACCCCTTAGATACCTAGATGGTTTAGTCCCCTTAGATACCTAGATGGTTTAGGCCCCTTAGATACCTAGATGGTTTAGTCCCCTTAGATACCTAGATGGTTTAGACCCCTTAGATACCTAGATGGTTTAGACCCCTTAGATACCTAGATGGTTTAGTCCCCTTAGATACCTAGATGGTTTAGTCCCCTTAGATACCTAGATGGTTTAGACCCCTTAGATACCTAGATGGTTTAGTCCCCTTAGATACCTAGATGGTTTAGTCCCCTTAGATACCTAGATGGTTTAGTCCCCTTAGATACCTAGATGGTTTAGTCCCCTTAGATACCTAGATGGTTTAGACCCCTTAGATACCTAGATGGTTTAGACCCCTTAGATACCTAGATGGTTTAGACCCCTTAGATACCTAGATGGTTTAGACCCCTTAGATACCTAGATGGTTTAGGCCCCTTAGATACCTAGATGGTTTAGACCCCTTAGATACCTAGATGGTTTAGGCCCCTTAGATACCTAGATGGTTTAGTCCCCTTAGATACCTAGATGGTTTAGGCCCCTTAGATACCTAGATGGTTTAGGCCCCTTAGCTACCTAGATGGTTTAGATACCTAGATGGTTTAGACCCCTTAGATACCTAGATGGTTTAGGCCCCTTAGATACCTAGATGGTTTAGACCCCTTAGATACCTAGATGGTTTAGGCCCCTTAGATACCTAGATGGTTTAGACCCCTTAGATACCTAGATGGTTTAGACCCCTTAGATACCTAGATGGTTTAGACCCCTTAGATACCTAGATGGTTTAGATACCTAGATGGTTTAGACCCCTTAGATACCTAGATGGTTTAGGCCCCTTAGATACCTAGATGGTTTAGACCCCTTAGATACCTAGATGGTTTAGGCCCCTTAGATACCTAGATGGTTTAGTCCCCTTAGATACCTAGATGGTTTAGTCCCCTTAGATACCTAGATGGTTTAGTCCCCTTAGATACCTAGATGGTTTAGACCCCTTAGATACCTAGATGGTTTAGGCCCTTAGATACCTAGATGGTTTAGTCCCCTTAGATACCTAGATGGTTTAGTCCCCTTAGATACCTAGATGGTTTAGTCCCCTTAGATACCTAGATGGTTTAGACCCCTTAGATACCTAGATGGTTTAGACCCCTTAGATACCTAGATGGTTTAGACCCCTTAGATACCTAGATGGTTTAGTCCCCTTAGATACCTAGATGGTTTAGACCCCTTAGATACCTAGATGGTTTAGTCCCCTTAGATACCTAGATGGTTTAGACCCCTTAGATACCTAGATGGTTTAGGCCTCTTAGATACCTAGATGGTTTAGAACCTTTAGATACCTAGATGGTTTAGTCCCCTTAGATACCTAGATGGTTTAGGCCCCTTAGATACCTAGATGGTTTAGTCCCCTTAGATACCTAGATGGTTTAGACCCCTTAGATACCTAGATGGTTTAGGCCCCTTAGATACCTAGATGGTTTAGACCCCTTAGATACCTAGATGGTTTAGACCCCTTAGATACCTAGATGGTTTAGTCCCCTTAGATACCTAGATGGTTTAGACCCCTTAGATACCTAGATGGTTTAGTCCCCTTAGATACCTAGATGGTTTAGTCCCCTTAGATACCTAGATGGTTTAGTCCCCTTAGATACCTAGATGGTTTAGTCCCCTTAGATACCTAGATGGTTTAGTCCCCTTAGATACCTAGATGGTTTAGTCCCCTTAGATACCTAGATGGTTTAGTCCACTTAGATACCTAGATGGTTTAGTACCCTTAGATACCTAGATGGTTTAGTCCCCTTAGATACCTAGATGGTTTAGGCCCCTTAGATACCTAGATGGTTTAGGCCCCTTAGATACCTAGATGGTTTAGTCCCCTTAGATACCTAGATGGTTTAGACCCCTTAGATACCTAGATGGATTAGGCCCCTTAGATACCTAGATGGTTTAGTCCCCTTAGATACCTAGATGGTTTAGACCCCTTAGATACCTAGATGGTTTAGTCCCCTTAGATACCTAGATGGTTTAGGCCCCTTAGATACCTAGATGGATTAGGCCCCTTAGATACCTAGATGGTTTAGTCCCCTTAGATACCTAGATGGTTTAGACCCCTTAGATACCTAGATGGTTTAGGCCCCTTAGATACCTAGATGGTTTAGTCCCCTTAGATACCTAGATGGTTTAGGCCCCTTAGATACCTAGATGGTTTAGTCCCCTTAGATACCTAGATGGTTTAGACCCCTTAGATACCTAGATGGTTTAGACCCCTTAGATACCTAGATGGTTTAGACCCCTTAGATACCTAGATGGCTTAGGCCCCTTAGATACCTATATGGTTTAGTTCCTTAGATACCTAGATGGTTTAGACCCCTTAGATACCTAGATGGTTTAGGCCCCTTAGATACCTAGATGGTTTAGTCCCCTTAGATACCTAGATGGTTTAGTCCCCTTAGATACCTAGATGGTTTAGTCCCCTTAGATACCTAGATGGTTTAGTCCCCTTAGATACCTAGATGGTTTAGACTCCTTAGATACCTAGATGGTTTAGTCCCCTTAGATACCAAGATGGTTTAACCCCTTAGATACCTAGATGGTTTAGGCCCATTAGATACCTAGATGGTTTAGACCCCTTAGATACCAAGATGGTTTAGACCCCTTAGATACCTAGATGGTTTGACCACCTTAGATACCTAGATGGTTTAGTCCCCTTAGATACCTAGATGGTTTAGACCCCTTAGATACCTAGATGGTTTAGACCCCTTAGATACCTAGATGGTTTAGGCCCCTTAGATACCTAGATGGTTTAGTCCCCTTAGATACCTAGATGGTTTAGACCCCTTAGATACCTAGATGGTTTAGTCCCCTTAGATACCTAGATGGTTTAGACCCCTTAGATACCTAGATGGTTTAGTCCCCTTAGATACCTAGATGGTTTAGTCCCCTTAGATACCTAGATGGTTTAGACCCCTTAGATACCTAGATGGTTTAGGCCCCTTAGATACCTAGATGGTTTAGACCCCTTAGATACCTAGATGGATTAGGCCCCTTAGATACCTAGATGGTTTAGGCCCATTAGATACCTAGATGGTTTAGACCCCTTAGATACCAAGATGGTTTAGGCCCTTAGATACCTAGATGGTTTAGACCCCTTAGATACCTAGATGGTTTAGTCCCCTTAGATACCTAGATGGTTTAGTCCCCTTAGATACCTAGATGGTTTAGTCCCCTTAGATACCTAGATGGTTTAGACCCCTTAGATACCTAGATGGTTTAGACCCCTTAGATACCTAGATGGTTTAGTCCCCTTAGATACCTAGATGGTTTAGACCCCTTAGATACCTAGATGGTTTAGGCCCTTTAGATACCTAGATGTTTTAGACCCCTTAGATACCTAGATGGTTTAGGTCCCTTAGATACCTAGATGGTTTAGTCACCTTAGATACCTAGATGGTTTAGACCCCTTAGATACCTAGATGGTTTTGTCCCCTTAGATACCTAGATGGTTTAGGCCCATTAGATACCTAGATGGTTTAGACCCCTTAGATACCAAGATGGTTTAGACCCCTTAGATACCTAGATGGTTTAGTCCCCTTAGATACCTAGATGGTTTAGTCCCCTTAGATACCTAGATGGTTTAGTCCCCTTAGATACCTAGATGGTTTAGTCCCCTTAGATACCTAGATGCTTTAGGCCCTTAGATACCTAGATGGTTTAGTCCCCTTAGATACCTAGATGGTTTAGGCCCCTTAGATACCTAGATGGTTTTGTCCCCTTAGATACCTAGATGGTTTAGGCCCCTTAGATACCTAGATGGTTTAGACCCCTTAGATACCTAGATGGTTTAGGCCCTTAGAAACCTAGATGGTTTAGTCCCCTTAGATACCTAGATGGTTTAGACCCCTTAGATACCTAGATGGTTTAGTCCCCTTAGATACCTAGATGGTTTAGTCCCCTTAGATACCTAGATGGTTTAGACCCCTTAGATACCTAGATGGTTTAGACCCCTTAGATACCTAGATGGTTTAGACCCCTTAGATACCTATATGGTTTAGGCCCCTTAGATACCTAGATGGTTTAGTCCCCTTAGATACCTAGATGGTTTAGGCCCCTTAGATACCTAGATGGATTAGGCCCCTTAGATACCTAGATGGTTTAGTCCCCTTAGATACCTAGATGGTTTAGACCCCTTAGATACCTAGATGGTTTAGTCCCCTTAGATACCTAGATGGTTTATCCCCTTAGATACCTAGATGGTTTAGTCCCCTTAGATACCTAGATGGTTTAGACCCCTTAGATACCTAGATGGTTTAGACCCCTTAGATACCTAGATGGTTTAGTCCCCTTAGATACCTAGATGGTTTATCCCCTTAGATACCTAGATGGTTTAGACCCCTTAGATACCTAGATGGTTTAGTCCCCTTAGATACCTAGATGGTTTAGTCCCCTTAGATACCTAGATGGTTTAGTCCCCTTAGATACCTAGATGGTTTAGTCCCCTTAGATACCTAGATGGTTTAGACCCCTTAGATACCTAGATGGTTTAGACCCCTTAGATACCTAGATGGTTTAGACCACTTAGATACCTAGATGGTTTATTCCCCTTAGATACCTAGATGGTTTAGTCCCCTTAGTTACCTAGATGGTTTAGTCCCCTTTGATACCTAGATGGTTTAGGCCCCTTATATACCTAGATGGTTTAGTCCCCTTAGATACCTAGATGGTTTAGTCCCCTTAGATACCTAGATGGTTTAGTCCCCTTAGATACCTAGATGGTTTAGTCCCCTTAGATACCTAGATGGTTTAGTCCCCTTAGATACCTAGATGGTTTAGTCCCCTTAGATACCTAGATGGTTTAGACCCCTTAGATACCTAGATGGTTTAGACCCCTTAGATACCTAGATGGTTTAGGCCCCTTAGATACCTAGATGGTTTAGACCCCTTAGATACCTAGATGGTTTAGGCCCCTTAGATACCTAGTTTCCCCTTATATACCTAGATGGTTTAGTCCCCTTAGATACCTAGATGGTTTAGGCCCCTTAGATACCTAGATGGTTTAGTCCCCTTAGATACCTAGATGGTTTTGTCCCCTTAGATACCTAGATGGTAATTTAGACCCCTTAGATACCTAGATGGTTTAGTCCCCTTAGATACCTAGATGGTTTAGTCCCCTTAGATACCTAGATGGTTTAGGCCCTTAGATACCTAGATGGTTTAGTCCCCTTAGATACCTAGATGGTTTAGGCCCCTTAGATACCTAGATGGTTTAGACCCCTTAGATACCTAGATGGTTTAGACCCCTTAGATACCTAGATGGTTTAGTCCCCTTAGATACCTAGATGGTTTAGTCCCCTTAGATACCTAGATGGTTTAGGCCCCTTAGATACCTAGATGGATTAGGCCCCTTAGATACCTAGATGGTTTAGTCCCCTTAGATACCTAGATGGTTTAGACCCCTTAGATACCTAGATGGTTTAGTCCCCTTAGATACCTAGATGGTTTAGGCCCCTTAGATACCTAGATGGTTTAGGCCCCTTAGATACCTAGATGGTTTAGGCCCCTTAGATACCTAGATGGTTTAGACCCCTTAGATACCTAGATGGTTTAGGCCCCTTAGATACCTATATGGTTTAGTCCCCTTAGATACGTAGATGGTTTAGGCCCCTTATATACCTAAATGGATTAGGCCCCGTAGATACCTAAATGGGTTAGTTCCCTTAGATACCTAGAGGGTTTAGTCCCCTTAGATACCTTAGATGGTTTTTAAGTCCCCTTAGATACCTAGATGGTTTAGGCCCCTTATAGACCTAGATGGTTTTAGGTCCCCTTAGATACCTGATTGTTTAGACCCCCTTAGATACCTAGATTTTTTAGTCCACCTTAGATACCTAGATAGTTTAGTCCCTTAGATACCTAGATGGTTTTGTCCCCTTAGATACCTAGATGGTTTAGTCCCTTAGATACCTAGCATTGTTTTAGTCCCCTTAGTTACCTAGGTGGTTTAGTCCCCTTAGATACCTAGATGGTTTAGACCCCTTAGATACCTAGATGGTTTTTAGCCCCCTTAGATACCTAGATGGTTTAGGCCTTAGATACCTAGATGGGTGTTATTTCCCCTTAG
>CM064493.1:37850540-37895150 GCA_032716605.1 Paralithodes platypus | reverse complement strand
ACTACACAATTAAACAATTACCATAGACTAACCTGGAATGGGTGGGTCATGGACGAACCCTTGTCCTCGTAGAGGCGGTTTTTCTTAGTGATGTCCTTGTAGTCCCTGCGGCTCTTCTAGTAGAGAATGGGATTCTCCTTATACCACTCCCCCAGATCAAGTTCTACATGCTCCTCCAGGAGCAGGGGCCTGATGGTGGCCTTCGTCGATCGGGAACGCTTCTTTTTACCACCAGCCACAGCAGCCACCTGGGTATCTTCCACGCCCCCGTCGGTGTCACCATCGGATGATGTTGTCTCATGCTGCTCTTCTTCTGAATCACTGGGGGCCGGATCTACAACCACTGCATCGTTGTCCAGGCTGATGACAGGTGTGGGTGACTGAGGGGCACCCTGCTGCTCTACAACAGCAGGGCGCTCCTGTGTCTCCTCTACTACCTTCATCACCTGGCTGTCTAGGGTGTCCTCGGGCTTCTTCGGTTTTGTCATGATGCCTCGCCGCTTCTTGGAGTCAGACTTAGGCATAACGTAGGCTGGAGGTTGGAGTAGGCTAGAAGTTGGAGGTTGGAGGTTGTGCGAGGTGGTGAATGTTGCGGTGACGGCGGCTTGGGAACTGAGATAGGACCACACGCGGCTGGCTCTTTTATGGACACTTGGTGGGCGGGGACTAGCAGGGATGCACGGGGTGATCACGTGAGGCGACGTTGCCACGTCGCAGTCTCAACTTTCAAATATTTTGGTCGGGGAATAGACTACGTCTGGTAGCGTCTAGGCGGCGCATAGACGCTTATACACGGCGCCTATGCGCTGACCAGTCACGTGGGTGACCCGCCCTTGAACCGATTTTGGCGGTTGGTCCGTCCTGATCCGTTTATTTTAAGTATGTCAAAAATGTTCGGCTCCCTCGCCGCCGCGACCCGTGTTGTGGCGTCACTGTACGTTCATGAACAGACCATACCCGTTTATGTCGGAGTCCTTGCACGATTGCATACGTTTTCAGTGGTCGGGGAAGGACGGGAGCTCAGGACGGGTATGTGTGAACCGAGCTTAAAGGTGACTGCATGGAGGGTTGCTGTGGGAGGCTAGATGAATAGTGTAAGGTTGAGACATCAGGATAGGGGTGAATAGGACTAGAGGTACAGTGGAAAAGGTAATAATGCATATTGATATAGAATTGGAGATAGAGCAGAAATCTGACGAACACCAGAGTTGATAGGTTGAGAAAATGAGCGATGGCCGTCCACAACCGCAGCTATGGAACGGCCGGAAAGGTAATAGGAAATAAAGTCGCAGATGGAGGGATAGAAACTGAAGGATGGCAGTTAAGAAACGAGATGTATGCCAGACTAAAGTGACGGCTTTATATATGACTATAGTCTATTCCCTGTAAAGTCGGTATCACACGAGAGCTTTTTTAGTCAACATTCGATAATCAAACATTTTTCTGGCAACATTTCTTGAATATTTTGCACTGGTATCGGAAACTAGACTGATGATAGATTAATTTACTCAACCGAAATATTTAAAATTTTTACCTCATAAGCTGCCAGACCAGTGTTGAGCATAAATGTTGAGGGAAAAAGCGTTCTTGTGATACCTGTTTAAGTAGGCGAGAAACCATGACCTCTAACCTCTGTAACTCCAAAAAGACTAGAGTAATCGAGCTAATGTTTCTGCTATTTGGGAAGAGTCAGTCAAGAAATAGATGTGGAAATTTACAGCCAATTTGCTCTAGCCCTTTTTGAGTTACAGAGGATAGAGGTCATGATTTCTCGCCTACTTACAGTGAATAGACTATTCCACAATATAAATGGTCTCACCGAAGTCCCGAAAGCAGGATGACAAAGAGTTAGTAAGATAGGAAAGGAGATCACCAAGATAAATGCCCTTAACCATACTGGCGATCTGAAAGTAAGCTATGGGTAGACAAAAATACTTAATGGGGGATGGTTCACGTGTTGAGGTATTTTTGCATGTATTCATTATTTTGTTCTAGTTTCCACCCTAGACCTCCATCAAATTTAAAAAAAAAAAAAATCCATCAGATCCCCCTTCTAGATTAATTTGTACATTTTTCGGTGGAAAATTTTCCCGGCCGAAGGCCGGTGCTTCCAACATTACAGGCTCACTATCGTTCGCCAGGGAAAAAATCGACACCTAAATAGCACGAAAGGTCTAAATATTGACGAAGAAATGGGGCAAAAGGTCTTAAAATCGACTAACTAATGGGGCAAGCATCTTAACATCTGAAAACTAATGGTGCATGAGGGAGAAAGTGGTCCAAAAAACCGGCCCATGACCCCTTAAGAAATTGTTAAGTAAGAATAGATTTACAAACTTTAGAGAAGCAAGACATGAGAGCAATTGGACGATAGTTGGAGGGTTGAGAGTGGTTCCCCTGCTTTAAGACAGGTTGAATGAGAGCAAACTTCCAGCAAGAATGGAAGATATTAGAGAATGTCAGAGACGGAAAAGTTTGCCTAGGCAGGGAGTCAGCACGGAAGTTTGCCTAGGCAGGGAGTCAGCACGGAAGCACTGTTATTGAGTACAACAGGAGGAACACCATCCGGTCTGTGCGCCTTCTTAGAATTAACCCCTTCATTACCAGTGACGTTTTTACAATATATTCTGGTAACTATTAGACGATTATTATCAGTTTACGAAGGACGTCTAGGCATTAAAAGACTACACACTATCTCAATTAATCCTTTTAGCTATCTTATATCTTTGATAAGCTTAATAAAATCGTCTACATGTAGATAGAATACAATACAAAAGACGTCACCGGTACATAAGGCAGAGAGTACAGTGGCGCTAATAAGTGATGTCTCGGCACCTAGTATGTTTTGATCAATAATAATAATAATAATAATATTTATTCAGTTAGCATTGGTATCAGCTATATCTAAGTTTAATTTCTTCATATTGAGCGAAATATTCAAACATGTTCCTACACTTACCCAATCTATTCAACATCTGACAGACATACATACAACACAGAGAAAGTCAAACGTAATGACAGCTGGGACATGACTTATTAGCGCGACTGTACATCCTTAAAAAAAGATTAGGATATTAGGCATATTCCTCTCACTTAAACATTAGGCTACCATAGTGCGGTGGGAATATGAAAATGATTAGATTAATATCCAGTATTCGAGAATGGATAATGGGTCGTAGGCGTGTGCATAAACCTTTGACCGTCTTGGTGGTGTAATGGTTAAGGTGTCTACAAATCTGTGTGATAACCCGGGTTTGAATTCCGGTGGATCACATATATGCTTTCATTAATTGCATTAAAGGTGTTTGGTGTTGGGGTTATGTATGTTTGGTGGCTTATTATTACCCCCGCCTCTCCCATAATTCCGGTGGATCACATATATGCTTTCATTAATTGCATTAAAGGTGTTTGGTGTTGGGGTTATGTATGTTTGGTGGCTTATTATTTACCCCCGCTCTCCCATAATTCCGGTGGATCACATATATGCTTTCATTAATTGCATTAAAGGTGTTTGGTGTTGGGGTTATGTATGTTTGGTGGCTTATTATTACCCCCGCCTCTCCCATAATTCCGGTGGATCACATATATGCTTTCATTAATTGCATTAAAGGTGTTTGGTGTTGGGGTTATGTATGTTTGGTGGCTTATTATTACCCCCGCCTCTCCCATAATGGAAAGGCTTTAAGGGGGGTCACCTGTTTTTTTTGTATTGCTCTCATTTTCTCTCTTCCTCTGGCTTGTATTCATTCGGCCCCATTTAGCCAATTGTCTTAAGACGTTTATCCCCATCCAGGTGTCGATATCTTCCTGGCGAGCGATAGCGAACCAGCATTGTATGGATAAATCCAGCTTTGCCGGAGACATTTTTCTATCGAAAAATGTACAAATTTAGCTTGCTCTCAAAACAAAAATATATATATATTCTGGCTCGCTACCGCTCACCAGGAAAACATTGACACCTGGATGGGGGTAAACGTCTTAAAACAGTAGGCTGAACAGGGCCGAATGGATAAAGACAAAGAGAGAGAGAGATAAGAGAACAAAATCGAGGTGGGCTCCCTTAGGGAATTTTCCAAACGAGGCCTTCATGTGTCCCTTTTTCCATTAACATTCTCAAAATCCCCCCACCCTCCCTCACCACCTCTCTCTCCTCTCTCTCTCTCTCTCTCTCTCTCTTTCACTTTACGATTATTTATTTAGATGTATGATACTAGATGAACATACGATATATTCTTATTTAGGTTATATGGCTGTACAATTCACATACGTGAATACTCCTTTCAATTGTTTTTTCACTTAGCTATTTCATTGTATGTTCTTTCATGCGAGGAATCATGTACAGTGTAATATATACACTATAATTATATAATTCAAATATATATCTCATCCCGATTGAGGGTAAATACATTGAGTAGCTCACGTGTATTTGTGAAATATACTTTATATATACAGTATAATTATATATATATATATATATATATATATATATATATATATATATATATATATATATATATATCAAAATCCCTCTCTTCCATGTGTGATGAATGTTTACCCAGGGTGGTTAGTCCTACTTGAGAGAGAAAATAAGAGACAAAGTGGGTGAATAAAGATAGTGCTTGGTAATCCTTCACCTCAGTATAGGTGTTGTTGATGTTGTTGTTCCCTAAGCTTCCTGGCCGAACAACCCCGAGTCCCTAAGGAAAGCCATGGCCACGGTCGGGCTTTCCCACAGAGCTCTCAAGGAGTGTAGATTGTGTTGTTGGCGTAAGTGGTTGTGTGAAATGCAGTCTTCTATGATGTGTTTAATGGTTTGGGGTGCTGTGTTACAACCCGGGCAGGTATCGACGACAGAGTCATCCAGTCTCTTAGTTTTGTATTGTAGTTCATTACAGTTTAGTATAGTATTTCAGTAGGGGACCTGCAGAGGGATGATCTCCGGCGACAATATGTGCAGGTTTTAAAGAACAGGGTTTAGGTTAAGCTCAGATTAAATATACATCTTGGGCAGGTTTTAAAGAACAAGATATAGGTTAAGATGAGAATAATGAATGATTATCTATGTTACAGTATATCTGCCTGTAAAGCTAACAAGAGGTAATATGCCTGGCCTGGTTGTATAGGTAGTGTTACAACCCAAAGTTTGGAGAGACTAGTGGAACTAGCTTAGTTAAAGATTTGGCCCCGAAGGAGTCTAGAGGGTGACCTTTAGGTTGAACACAAAGACTGAACTTTAGTTTAAGGGTGTTCAGTATGGATAAGTACTTTTATTAATTTAGTACTTGTATTAAGGTAAAGTCTCTTTAAGAGTAGTTCTCGTATTTTAATATTTATTACTAAGATGATATTTTAATTTAAGAGTTGTTCTCGTATTTTAATCAGATTTCAAAGTAGTCTTCTGGATCATATATAGGGTTAATCTTCCTCACTTCATTTAATCATTAGGGTATAAATATATATGGATAAGAAAATACACAATTTTTGTTAATATAATAAAATCAAATTTAAGTAATATATCAAAATCATTATGCGAGAGGAGGAATAGGCTCCGCTGTAGGTGGAAGATCTCTTGACAAGGCGTCTGCAATCCGATTGTCTACCCCACGAATATGGCGAACAATGAGATGGTACTCCTGTAACTGTAGAGCCCACCGGAGAAGTCGTTGGTTGTTGTTCTTCATCTTGTGCAGAAAAGTAAGAGGGTTGTGGTCAGTATAGATGATGATTGGTGGATAGTGCTGAAGGAGATAACATTCGAACTTCTTCACTGCTGATACCATCGCCAAGCACTCCTTCTCCACTGTGGAATAACTCCTCTGGTGTCTCTTCAGTTTGGTGGAGAAATACGAGACAGGATGTAGGACGCCAGTTGTCTTATCTGGTTGCAGAAATACTGCCCCGACTCCTCTATCACTCGCATCAACCTGAAGATGGTAAGGCAATGCGGAATCAGGAGCATGAAGTACCGAGTAGGATGAAAGGAGGCACTTCAGTTGGTCAAAGGCAGCAGTACAGGTGGGAGTCCAGACAAACTTAATTTTTGGGCTTGTAAGATCTGAGAGGGGCGCTGATATGGCTGCAAAGTTCGGACAGAATCTGCGGTAGAATCCGCACATCCCTAAAAACCGCATAATGGATTTGCGGTCAGTTGGCTGGGGAAAGGCGGTGATGGTCTCCACGTTAGCTTCCTTGGGACGTGCAGTACCCTGACCCACCACATGGCCAAGGTAGGTCACTGATCCACGTCCAAAGCAGGACTTGGCTAGGTTGATGGTGAATCCAGCAGCAGCCAAGCGCTCCATCAGCCCGTCCAGTCTGGAAAGATGATCCTCCCAAGTATCTGAAATAATCACGATGTCATCTAAGTAAGTGTCTACACCTTCTAAATCCTGAATAGTATATGACATGACCCTTTGAAATGTGGCAGGAGCATTCATCATGCCAAAAGGCATGACTCTATATTGGAAGAGCCCAAAAGGAGTGGTGAAAGCCGAGATGATTTTAGCTCTATCGGTCATCCCAATTTGGTAATACCCCTTCTGCAAGTCTATGGTTGATACTACCTTAGCAGCCCCTACTTTATCTATTAGGTCATCAATTCTAGGTAGTGGATATGCATCAGGGACTGTCACTGAATTTACTTTCCTGTAATCAGTACACAGCCTACTACTACCGTCTGGTTTTGGGAATAATAAAGAGGGTGACGCCCAAGGGGAATGACTTGGTTCCACTAAGGACTTCTCCAACATAAAGTCAATTTCCTTTCTCATGATCTCTTGCTTCTGAGGGTTTAGTCTGTATGGTGATTTTTTGATAGGTCTTACTTCTGGTGAGGTCAAGATAACATCGTGATGATGGTCCTTGCAAAAGCCAGGGACATCCAATGTGACTGAAGGGTAACTTACAAGCAATTTCCTAAGATCATCTCTACGTGATGGCGACATGTCCGACAAATATTGATCTAAGGTACATAATAGTTCGCTGTTCTTTGGGCTTCCACAAGGTGAAGGAAGATCACCAAACTCAATCACATCAGAGTCTCCTACCTTTTGCAATTCCCACGAGTCTGGTACAGAATGTGGTACAGTATTTACAGCTAGTATTGGGGTATTCTCCTCAAGCGGCCTTTCTATGTACGCCTTCATCTGGTTTAAGTGAACAATCCTTTGATCCTTCCTTCGATCAGGAGTGCGAACAACATAGTTTAGCTTGGAAAGTTTCTGAGAGACTACATATGGGCCACAAAATTTGCTTTTTAATGGACTACCAGGAATGGGCAGGAAGAGAAGGACTTTGTCTCCAGGAATAAATGTTCTACTTTCAGACTTGCGATAGTAGTGGGTTTTCATTCTTGACTGACTCTTCTCAAGGTTGGACAGTGCTAGCGCTCTTACATTTGACATCTGAAGTTTTAACTCATTTATGTACTCTGCAACTGTGCGAGAAGGATGATCAGATACTTCCACAAACCAAGAATCTTTCATGACCTTTAGAGGGCCTCTGATCTGACGCCCATATAGCAACTCAAAAGGGGAGTATCCTAGTGACTCTTGAGGGCACTCTCTAACGGCAAAAAGAAGCCAGTCAATGTTGGCATCCCACTCTTTCTCAGTCTCAAAACAAAACATTTTTATCATGGATTTCAGAGATTGATGATGGCGTTCTAGGCAACCCTGGGTCTGAGGTCTGTACGCAGTGGCTATCTTCTTATCTACCTCTAACTCCCTCAGTAACTGGCTTTCATTAGGTTACTTGTAAAATTTGACCCCTGATCACTCTGAATTTCTTTAGGAATGCCTACTTTTGTGAAAAGATGCAACAAATGGGACACAATAGTCTTAGCCTTGATATCTTTTAAAGGGAAAGCCTCAGGATACCTAGTTGCAGCACACATTACGGTAAGTAGATACTGGTTCCCTTTCTTAGTTTTGGGAAGAGGCCCTACACAATCAATTACTATTTTCTCAAAGGGCTCTGTAGTGACAGGGATAGGAGCAAGTGGAGCTTTAGGGATGGTCTCATTTGGCTTTCCTACTATCTGGCAAGTGTGACAGGACTTTACAAATTTGGTTACATCTTTTTTCATGTTAGGCCAAAAGAAATGAGCTAGGATCTTTCTGTATGTATTTCTCTGTCCCAAATGACCAGAGTTTCCGTCATGAGCTAATCCCATTACAGCAGATCTGATGGAGGTAGGGATGATTACCTGATGTACTATAGACCAAGTATCTGAGTCAGGCCTATCAGGCGGGTGAAAACTATGCATAAGAACCCCTTTGTGATAGTAGATGTTAGGGTTTTTCCCATTTAGGGGTTTGTCATCAGCAATGTGCCTGAGCTTAGCAAGTGAAGTGTCTGCCTCTTGAGCTTGTATGAGGTTTTCCCTAGACATGATCTGGGTGAACAAGGTATCCTGACCTGAGGGTGAGAGAGAGTCATTAGACACTGCAGCAGTTTGTGAACGGGTGACAGCGCAAACCGGGAAAATATGTGGTTTCTCCTGATCTAGCTTTGCAGTAGGACTGTGTAACATGGGTTTGTCTCTCACTATCATGTCAGGAATCATCCCATGTCCAGCCAAGTCATTTCCTAAAAGGAAAGTTACCCCCGGAATAGGAAGATCTGTATCCAAGACGGCTACTCTAACTGACCCCTGGATCAGGTCACTGCCTATCTGTATATCAGCCATGTCTGCAGTATGACCAGAGCTTAAAGATTTAAGTGTAACTTTTCCCCCAGTGTAGTGGTTCTCAACTGAAGGCAAGGCAGTCTTACACAACAAGCTTTGGGCTGATCCAGTGTCTCTTAAGATGGTAACTGGGTAAGTCTGTGGGTCATCTGGAAGAGAGACAGTTCCAGGTACCTTAAAGGCAGAAAAAGGATCAGAAGAGGCATTCTGGGTATGTATACATGTTATAGGTGCCCCAGAAGGTTTTGTTTGTTTTTGAGGTCTTTGAGAAGTGGCAAGTGTGAGTTTGTATGCAGCAGAGGTCTTACACTTAGGATGTGTACTCTGCATGATGTTATGCCCTGTCTGTTTACAATATGAGCAGAAGTCTTCAGACTTTCCTTGACTTTGAGATGGGCTTTTGGGAGCATTTGTTTGCGACATGACTTTAGACACTGCAGCAGTTTGTGAACGGGTGACAGCGCAAACCGGGAAACCGGTTATAGCTTGAGGAGAATCTCACATTTGGGTTTTTTGTCCTATCATAGCTTGGTACAACCCTATGGATTAAAGCATAGCGGTCAGCTAATTGAGCAGCCTTGGTAAGGTCATTCACTCCCTTCTCCTCTATATATACTAGCATACTGAGCGGTAACCTACGCTTCCACTCCTCTAGAACAACAAGGTTAACTAACTCTGTGAAGGTGGTGACATTTTTAGCAGCTAACCATTTGTTAAGCATCCGTAGTTTATCCATGGCAAACTCCAAAAATGTATGTTTTTCTGGCTTGATGTAGTTCCGAAAAGTTCTACGATAATGATCAGCGGTGATAGCATAAGCATCTAATATAGCGCTCTTTACAAAGTCATAGTCATTAACATCCTCCAGGTGATTGAAAGTTTTCTGAGCTCTTCCTACGAGTTTGGGTTGGAGAAGCCATGGCCATTCCTCTTTTGGCCATTTAAGGTGTTCAGCAGTTTTCTCAAACGTGGAGAAAGATTTCTCTGAGTCACTCTCGTCAAAGGGTGGTACTAGGGAGATGTTTTTAGATTGTTGGAATCTTGGCTTCTGGGCTTCCATTTCGGTCTTCTGCAACTGTAATTTCTCTTCTTTGAGGCATTTTGTTTCTTCCAAGTTTTGAATTTTAGCAATTTCTAGTTCTGTCTTTTTCTTTCTCCCGTTGTTGTGTCTCAAGTTGTGTCTTGTGTCTTGACTGTGTCAAGAGCATTGCAACGTCCCAAAGCTGCTTGTCAGTACAGCTATTTCTTTAGTAATATAAGGGGACTTTACTCTAACATCAATTCTGTACACCAATTTCTTCAAGCAGAATCCCCTACTCTCCTTTTTTTGACAGAGACTCAAGTAACATCCACATCTGACACATCTAGATTTAATTTTCCAGGTTATCAACTGCTCCAAAATTTCAGACCTAAAGGTGGTGTATGTTGCTTCGCAAAATCTGAAATTGCCCTGGAGGAGGTTACTAGTTTCAATTGTCCCTATTTTGATTATTCTATATACAAATTAATTTCTGCTGGTAAATTTAAATACATATGTGCATCTACCGTTCCCCAAATACTCCAGAGCAAAGTCTTTTTGATTCTCTGTCCTCACAACTCAGTGTCCTCAACTTAAATGCTTCTTCTGAAATCACTGTGTGGGTGATTTTAATGTCCATAATGTTGAATGGCTCACTCATTCAGCCAGGACTGATGATGCTGGTCTTGAATGTGAGCTATTTGCAGACTCATTTAATCTCATTCAACTAGTCAACCAACCACCCGTGTACCAGATAATCCTAATCATAATACCCACCTACTGGACTTATTTTTAACAACCAATTCAGAAAATTATGATGTTACAGTGAGGTCCCCACTTGGATCTTCTGATCACTGTCTGATACAGGCCACCTGTCTATCACCTACCACACCTTCCCACTCTGAACCTGTTTTGGTGACTAAATGGCATTACGATAGGGCAGACTGGGAGTGTCTTCAAGTTTCTTTATTGATATTCCCTGGACCTCTTTCTTTTCTAATGATGAACAATCCACATAGTGACACATACAAGATTTTGTAAAAATTGGAAGGAAACTTTTATTCCTCATCAAAAGTACAGTAAAAGATCTAATTCACCTAAATGGTTGACCATAATTGTGCTAGAGTAACTGAACAAAAAGCAATAGCCTACAATGCATACACAAGATCAAAAACACATGAAGCCTTTAATTACTTAAAAACATCAGAAATCATGCCAAAACTGTATTAAACCTAACTAAATCAAACTTTCCTCCATAAGCAGCAAATAAACTTCTAAATAATCCAAAATATTAACAAAATATTTGGTCTAGTCTTAACTCATTCAAATCCAACTTCACTACTGTTTCATCCATTCCACCATTAAAATCTCCGACTGGCAATCTTGTAAGTGACCCACGAGGTATAGCTAACCTTCTTGCAGATATTTCTCCACCAACTCAACCTTAGATGAAATAAATCAAGATGTCCCTATACTTAATTTTAATTCACCTGAAATTCCCTCACTAAGATCCACACCAGACATGTCAAAACTATTTTGCAGAATCTCTCAGTAGATAAGGCTCCTGGTCCAGATGAAATTCCTCCAAAAGTACTTAAGAATTGCTCCTTGGTGCTCGCTCCTGTATTGGCAAAAATTTTCCGTCTGTGTCTCATACCTCATGCTTCCCAGTACCCTGGAAAGAAGCAAACATCCATCCAGTTCCTAAAAAAGGTGCCTCTTCAGATCCATCAAACTACAGACCAATAGCTATAACTTCCACTCTTGGCAAAGTTTTTGAAATTATATTAAATAATCACATAATTAAGCATCTGGAGAATAATAAATTAATCAGTGATAGGCAATATGGTTTTAGACGATGTCGATCAACTGCAGACATTCTTTGCCTTCTTACGCATCAAATCAACCAAGCTACAGACCAACATGGTGAACACATACAATAGCACTGGATATATCAAAGGCATTTGATAGAGTCTGGCATCAATCCTTATTGTCGAAGATGTCACACTACGGCCTTGCATCATTAGTTCCACTAATTTCTTCTATTTCATAACAGAAAAATATGTGTAATGGTAGATGGCCTTTATTCTCAATTTCACTCAATAAATGCTGGTGTTCCCACAGGGATCAGTTTTGGCCCCAACTCTGTTCCTCATTCATATCAATGATCTCATATCTACCACTCATAATCCAATACATTCCTACGCAGATGACTCAACACTCCACAGTTCCTTCACATTTACCATTCTTTCACCCAACCCGATCTTATAAATTCAAAAATAAACAGTGCAATTTCTCTGAACCAGGACCTTTCTAGAATTTAATGAATGGGGACAAGAGAATCTAGTTTCCTTAAATGCACAGAAAACCAAGTACATTCATTTTCTAACCGACAGAATCTCACTGACTCCCATATATTTTTAATGATGTAAATATTCCCACTTCCCCTTAGTATGACATTCTCGGTGTAACATTAACTACTAACTGAGCTGGACACATTATGTTAGAAGCATTGCTAAGAATGCCTCTAAAAAAACTGGGTCTCCTGTACAGAGTTCGAGAATTCTTCACTGACGAGCAGTTGGCCGTAATATATAAAAGTCATGTGCGCTCTCAGATGGATTACTGTTCACCTCTGTGGGGTGGAAGTGGAGTGGTTGCATTGAGGCAGTTGGACAAAATTCAAAATAAAGCTATTAGATTAATCAATAACCCTGCAATCACACAGGACCTTCCTACATTAGCCATACGAAGAAACGTTGCATCCTGCATTATTCTACAGATATTTTCACAGCAATTGTTCCGAGGAACTTGCTTCAATTGTGCCGCCTCTTTCCCCATAGAACTAGGGCAGCTGAGAGCGCCCATGAATTTACACTTCTTCCTCCACAATGCAGAACTTCTGCTTATCAGAATTCATTTATCCCCAGAGCTACTACTCTTTGGAATTCACTTCCCTCGAATTGCTTTCCACAAACTTACAATCAACAAATGTTTAAATCCAGTTGTTACAAACATTTTATGAATGGAGGATGCCTTTAGGCACATGGACCTTTTTGTTTTATCTGTGTTTTTCCTTCCTCCGTTCATTGTCTCTTAAAAAAAAACAAAAAACAAAGTTTCAAGAGTTCTAGTTGCCGACCTTTCTCTTTCTCCTGAACCTCGTGCAGAAGCTGCTGCTGAAACTTCTCCCTTTCAAAATCTAGTCTGTCTTCTGACCACGGCTCAGGAGATGGAGAGTGTTTCCCCTGGGAGTTTTCCTGTATGGTACTCTGGGAATCTTCATCATTATCAGCCATTATCATTGAACTACTCATGGGAGTAAGTGAATCTACAGCTTCAGCAGGTAAGATTTCTCTATTTGTCAGTTTTTCTATGACTGTGTTTTTCAGGATTTCCTTAGTGTGTGAACTCTCATAGCTTATGTCAAAGGAATAAGCTATAAACTTCCAATCATCCTTGGAGATCACCTGACCTTTAAGTTTGTCTATAGAGGGCTCTTGACAAAATTGTTTAGCATTAAACTTTGCCATTTTGATTTTAATTAGGACTAGATGAGGTAGAGAAGATTACCGCTCAATTTATACTAGACTGACAACTAATGTATAGAGGATGGGGTTACTATAGCTTCACATACTGTATAATATAAAGACTGGAATGAACGGCAATATTGACTAATATGGACTCGCTTTATAGTTACCGGTAATGGTAGATTACTAACCCTGGATAACTATTAACAAGTGCATACTATATGGACTAGGGATATTCCTAGTAGAGACGGGTTACCTAATAGTCAGGTTGACACTAATATCCCAAATCAATATGATTAGTGTGAGTAACTCCCACCTGTTGAGCGAACTATGGTCGACAACAACAGGAGGGTTGATAAGCAAGGACGACAGACAAGAACCTGACCATTAGTGAACCTCGTGAGACACGATCCCTTGATATCGAAACTAAAGGAAGAAGGCATGAGATTTATGTGCGTTAGGAGATCCTACGTCTAGTTACAGATATATGTTAGGTGATCGTGGATGGTCTCCTATAGTTTTGATTTGCTATAAAAGACGAGTTTAACTGGTCATTCCTATTCTGAAGAGATTCTACTTAAAGAGGGGTGACTCAGATAGGTAACCGATGTGCGAAAACGCTAATTTCGTCACATGAAAGATTAAGAGATTGATACACAATGTCCACCCCGTCTGCCTAGTGTTAATGAACATGGATGAATATGAGGATTTGAGATGACGAGTGATCCTGACTATCTCGTAAACCACAGAACTTCCCCAACTTATGACCAACCTGAGCTATTACCTCTAAATGCACAAACCGACTAAAGGGAAAGGAATGTATTTAAGCATCAGGAGTAATATAATAATTCAGGCTAAAGATATCGTGACGTAAAGATAAATAATTAAATTTATGAATTTACTATGAACATTAGAAAACCCAATTCATATAATGAAGTGCAGAGATTAATCAGAAAAGATCCCGGTCAGGCCCCCAATATGTTACAACCCAAAGTTTGGAGAGACTAGTGGAACTAGCTTAGTTAAAGATTTGGCCCCGAAGGAGTCTAGAGGGTGACCTTTAGGTTGAACACAAAGACTGAACTTTAGTTTAAGGGTGTTCAGTATGGATAAGTACTTTTATTAATTTAGTACTTGTATTAAGGTAAAGTCTCTTTAAGAGTAGTTCTCGTATTTTAATATTTATTACTAAGATGATATTTTAATTTAAGAGTTGTTCTCGTATTTTAATCAGATTTCAAAGTAGTCTTCTGGATCTTATATAGGGTTAATCTTCCTCACTTCATTTATTCTTCATTAGGGTATAAATATATATGGATAAGAAAAGAATACACAATTTTTGTTAATATAATCAAATCAAATTTAAGTAATATATCAAAATATATTTTATTATATAATTATAATTTAAAGTCATAAAACAAAATAAAACAAATACAATGGTAATTAATATTAATGCAAAATATTTAATTTATACAAAATGAAAACAAAAAGAAAATGAAAATGAAAATATAAGTTATAGTCACGATATCTCCCGTAGTCAAACCGAAGGGGGGGTAGTTCCTGGAGTTTTAAAACAATGCTCTCTGGAAGCGATATTCCCGAAAACGTTGCACCGAGAAAGTCTAAGATAACACTGACCCCACTCATTATTCCCGCCCCGTCATTGACTACGGTAGATTTAATGTGACCAGAAAAGAAACTTCCATCCCCTGGTGTTCATGAGCAGAGATAGCATTGAACTTTAATTTAAATTACATATTTATTGAGTGAGACTTCGAAACTCTGCTCGATCAAAATGAGAGGGATAGAAGTAAGAAGGATATTGGGATGCGAAGTTTCGGGCCTCTGTTGGTTTGGTTGCTTGAAGCCCCGACCCCGATCTCAGACTGGTTGATGCGTTTGAAGGGTGGAAGTGAACCCGTACAGTCAGAGCCTATAGGTCCGTGACAGTAGTCTAGAGGATTGTCGATACCTCCTTCACTACGACAACTCTTCTCTATGGTTATCATAATGGCCAAATGTTAGCCAAACCAGGACTAGACAGACATCGAGTTTCTGCAAGAGTTTTCTGTGAAATGTTTTGCGACTTTATTGCAGAAACTAAGAAAACAAGGCTAACTTTACCAACAAGTACATATTCATACTTTCATTGTTGCTATCTCAAGCAGATATAATGACAACACAAATAGTAATACTTTTCATGATTAGCAGTTGAACAAATATTCTAATTTTGATCATCCTCTACTTTCAAAAACTCAAAATAATATATATTAACTGCAGAACCGATGGAGTCAGGAGTCAGGAAAGCAAATTTCGCCAAAATCTCATTTTCACCCTGGAAAATAGAGGGAACCAACATGTAGGTTTCTTGAGTTTCCCGTTTCCCGACCTTGGCGCATTTTGTCTAATCCAAAAGCTTGGTTGCCTCTCTTACGAAACGAAAAACAAAAGACGTTTAGTAGTGCGTGTGTTTGTTTACATTCATCCATAGGTCCCCACACTCCCACAGTCCACGATAAGAAGCAAAAATTAATATACTTCACAGGCCATACGAATATATGCTAAAACACTGTTATTCAGAAAATATTATAAGGAAGAGGTAAAAAGGACAATTCAAGAAATCTGGAAAAAAATACACGAGTTAGTCGTCAACTCATTCACGTGATAATAACAAAACAAATGAGGGAAGGTGGAGGGATGGGATGGGGGGGGGGGGAGGCGTTGTGAAGGCGACCTCCCCGACATAATCAAGAAGACCAAGACGTGTATACCACACTATATCCCAAGCACCAGAAGACCAAGACGTGTATACCACACTATATCCCAAGCACCAGAAGTATCAGGTTAGCTTCGGCTCGTCTTAAGGGGGTAGTTATTTTTTTTTGTTTTATATATATATTTATTGATCAATTTATGTTTTAGTTCCCTTGCTAGACCTTCATCAAGCTTAAAAAATACACCCCCAAGACCCCCTTTCAAGATATGTTTGTACATTTTTCGGTAGCAAAATGTCCCGGCCCTATAATTACAGGCTCCCTATCGATATCGCGGGAAAAAATCTACACCTAAATGGCACGAAAGGTCTTTATAATTACAAAGAAGGGAGGCAAAAGGTCTCAAAATAGCCAAACTAATGGAACGAACGTCTTAAAATCTCAAAAGTAACATGCTAAGTATGAGGGAGAAGGGGATCCAAAAAAAAGAGACTATCTCCCCCTTAAGGGGAGGAAGACCGTTTTTCTGAACCGCCTTCTCCCTAATGTTTAGCGCAACTAGTTTTGAGATTATAAGACGTTCGGCCCATTATTTTGGCGGTTTTAACACCTTTCGCCCCATTTCGTTGTCAATTTTAAGACCTTTCGTGCCATTTAGGTGTCAATTTTTTCCTGGCGAGCGAAAGCGAGCCTGCAATTTTAAAAGGAACTGGCCTTTGGCCGGGACATTTGTTTACCGAAAAATTTACAAATTTATCTTCAAGGGGAGTTTAGGTTTTTTGTTTTAAGCTTAATTTAGGTCTAGGGAGGAAAGTTCAAAAATATATGAATAAATGATTTAATGGAACAAGAGTTGAGTGAGAGCACAGTGAGAGCACACGGGTCCGTTGAGCTCCTCAAAAGAGGGGATTTTCGGAGGGGTATCGTGGGGCTGAGTGACCCATATACGTATCAGAAGATCGGCGATGATACGGTGTTTTGGCACATAGTAAACAGAACTGGTTTCTTGTTTAAACATCGCCCACAAAGCATATTTAGTTTAATCTTGAGAGTGTTATTACCAGTATCAGTGAGGGGACAAGGAGCCGTCAGGCACTAGCCCAGCCCTGCCCAGGCACCATAAACCTCCAGCAGTGACCACAAGGTGAGTGAGGTGACCGTTTATAGGGCAGGCAGTTTCACCCTTATGGTTCCCCACCATAGGCCTCATCTTCCATCTACCCCAAGGACCTGACCCTCGGTCCTTCAACTTCTCAAACAATTCTAACCTTTATGAAGTATTTGCTATAAGGTCCATTTTCATTTCCCTCTCTCTAACCATTTAGGAAATACTTGCTACAAGGTCCATTTTCATTTTTCTCTCTCTCTCTCTCTCTCTCTCTCTCTCTCTCTCTCTCTCTCTCTCTCTCTCTCTCTCTCTCCTTTTTATCCTTAACATCTTTCCATCCACTTTCAATCACCGCACTTAACCGCCTCATTGCTATTATTTTTTTGGTTTTCTATAACTTCAGATCGCTTTTTATCATTTTAGTTATTTGTTTTCCTCTAACATCTTTCATACCCAACCAGGCCAGCCCCCTCCCCAGCTCGCTTTCTTTCTCCCTCGCCCCCGCCCCTGCTCTCTCTCTCTCTCTCTCTCTCTCTCTTAACATTTTGTACAATTTAATAATTTTTCCATAACTGCTGCCCTAGATCCGGTTACCCACTCAGATCCTAGCTCTCGCTCACTCTCTGGCTCTCTCCCTATCTTGATGTTGACAGCATTATTAATATCCTAAGCATCTATTAATACTCAACATCAGGGTGGCGTCGCCAGTGTAAGTAATCATAGGATATAATTGGCGTGCTTCCTTTCAATCAGTTAGATCTTTTAGTTGTACCGGTGCCCAATGCCGAGGATTTATACATTTAACCACTTAGCTTTAGGAGAAGCAGGCCAATTGCCCATCAGAAAGGTTGACTATGATATGTGATGTTTTTTGTTTTTTGTTTTTTTTACACATCCCATCAGAAAGGTTGACTATGATAAGTGAATCGTTATGCATCCAGCCAATTATACATTAATAACAACAGCAATAATCTAGATATGTGCCAGGAGAGATTTCCCGGGGTTTCTGAAACAAGGGAGACATGGTAGAGATGGAAGCACCACGGGAAGATCAAGAGGACGGCTTGGTATAGGCAGAGGAACGGATAATCTTGGAAGACTATGGCCTAGCAGATACTAAGTGTCTTAAGTGCGGAACAACCAATGCAAGAAAGAATTCGCGAAAATGTTCCGGCTGTCTTAGATCTATTCATTTATCTTGTGCTAAGCTGACAAAGAAAACATCAGGAGAACAACCAAACTGGAAATGTCTCGCATGCCCAGGGCCCACTGCAGAGCCAACCGGGGCAACACCGGCAACACCGGTCGCCGACTTGACCCAACTGGTGACCAAATGGAAAGCGCGGATCCAGGTCCTTGCCCGGGTACCTAAAGGAGCCAGAATCCAAGTGGCGGAGGCCCTTACAACCATCATAAAGCAGGCCCTACAGCTCAAGACACCCCTCGCATGGGCACGGCTCCTGGGTTTCTCCTATGGGGCCCTCCGAAAATCACCCAGAACCAACATACAAGACCATCTTCAGGTTTCACTAGCCACCAGAGTGAAACGTCAAGTAGCACAGTATATGGATGGAAACAAACTGGTGGAACCCCCCGAACAGCAACCAAACAGGGCCCAGAAGCACCAGGACAAGGAAGAGGAAGAGGCTGAACAGCTACGTAAGAGGGTCGCGGCGAAGCTGGCGGATAGTGACATCAAAGGGGCCGTCAGACTGTTGTCCTCTTCAGAAGGTTTTGCTGGTCAAGGCACCGAAGTTGTTGAAGCCCTACAAGAAAAGCACCCACCTACACCTAGGGACCTAAACCTCCCCCCTGCCCCAAATGACCAGATGCGCCAACCTTTAGTTGTCACGAAGGAGCAGGTGGTCGCCGCAGTGACTTCATTCCCAGCAGGCTCAGCCGCGGGCCCAGATGGTATCCGACCCACCCACCTCAAAGGCCTCTTGGGTCAGGGATCAGGAGCTGCTGGGGAGGCACTCTTGGAAACCCTCACCAAATTCATCAACATGGTTTTAAGAGGGGAAGTACCCGACTGTGCCACACCCCTATTTTTTGGGGCATCACTCTGTGCACTTGCAAAAAAAGATGGCGGTGTGCGCCCAATAGCAGTAGGGAACACCTTCCGCCGCCTTGCCACAAAGGTGGGCTTGAAACCACTCTCGAATGGCCTAGGTCAACACTTAAGACCAGTTCAACTAGGTTTCGGAACTCCAGGGGGGTGTGAAGCTGCTGTACACGCAACCCGCACCTACCTCAGCCAAGCCCAAGAAAAACGAGTGCTTCTAAAGATTGACATGCGGAACGCATTCAACAGCATTCGCAGGGATGTCTTCCTCCGTGCAGCTCAAGAACACATCCCCACTCTGTACCCCCTACTTTGGCAGGCTTATTCCAAACCTTCAATCCTGATTTTTGGCGAGACGGTAATCCCATCAGAGACCGGGTTACAGCAGGGAGATCCAGGTGGTCCTGCTCTTTTCTCAATAGGGGTGGATGCAGCAGCTAACAAAGTAAGGTCAGAGCTGAATGTATGGTACCTGGACGATGCAACCTTGGGTGGGTCAGTAGAGAACATTCTAACTGACCTAAATAACATCATAACTGACCTCGGCCAGGCCGGGCTAGTGATAAATGACACCAAATGTGAACTTGTTCTCCTCAACCACACACGTGAACAAGGAGAAGAGACTCAGGCCCTGTTCCGAAACATATTGCCAGATGTAAAGATCCTTCAGGAGCACCAGCAACCCTATTAGGTTCCCCACTAACTCTGGCAGCAATCCCACCAGCACTTCAAGTTAAAAAGGAGGAGCTTCAACGTCTCGTGAGTCGCCTGATACACATCGATGCCCACTCAGCTCTGGCCCTGCTCAAGAACTGTTTCTCCATCCCAAAACTCCAATACCTCCTGCGCACATCGATGACTTACACAAACAACGGCGGCCTCCAAGAATTAGACAGCATAATCCGAGATGCAGTGACCAGCATCACCAACGTGGAATTTAAAGAATGGGCCTGGACACAAGCCACCCTTCCTGTCCGCCTCGGGGGCTTGGGCATACGGAGAGCCTCGGATATTGCCTCCCCAGCCTTTATCTCTTCCCTCATCGCGACCAACGACCTCGTATTGTCCATCCTTTATTCTAAACCCGGAATGACACTTAACGGGGATGTAACAGCAGCGATTAACACCTGGAAGGGAAGTACAGGAGTAGAGGAGGAGCCTCAGGGTACCTCCAGGAGCAAGCAAAAAGCGTGGGATACCATCTCGGCGAAGAAAACTCAAGAAAATCTCCTAACCAATGCAGACCAGGTTGCAAAAGCACGCCTCCAGGCAGCCGCCCGTTCGGAGAGTGGCTTGTGGTTACACGCCACCCCCATCCCACCTCTTGGAACTCACTTGGATCCTGAAGCGCTCCGGGTCGCCATCGCGCTCAGAGTGGGTGCGGCAGTTTGTCACCCACACACTTGCAAGTGTGATGGGAGGATGGATGCTCAAGGTCACCATGCCTTGTCATGTAATTACAACGCAGGCCGCCTGCCAAGACACTCTGCACTAAATGATGTCATAAAACGGGCCCTGCAGAGTGCTAACTGTGCATCAATCCTCGAACCACATGGACTTCACAGAGAAGACGGCAAACGGCCAGATGGGATGACCACTTACCCTTACAAGAATGGCCGGTGCCTCGTGTGGGATTCCACATGTGTTGACACTTTCTCCACAACCAACGCCGCCAGAAACGCCGACGAAGCAGGTGAAGCCGCCCGGATAGCAGAAAATAAAAAGCGAGAAAAATATCAAGCCATCGCCAGAATTCATCAGTTCGAGCCCCTGGCATTCGAAACTTCAGGAGTCTTCGGCCCTACCACCCTTAAGATGGTGAATGAAATAGGCCGTAAAATCAGAGAAGTTTCAGGAGAACCCCGGGAAACCCTCTGGCTCAAGCAAAGACTAGGGATGGCTATCCTCTGGGGCAATGCCACCAGCGTCATGAGCTCAGTTCGACAGGACTGGGTCATGCCACTGCGTGAGGCCCCGGCAGGTGTGGTGTATCCGTAGTCTTTCCACAGTAGGGTAAAACAAAACATAAACTTTATTTGTATGTAACATGTGTGATGCACATTAATAAAAGGGGATGTGTCGGATGGTTGAAAGCCACAGTTGCTCGCGCGTTTGGGGCTAGCAACACGTATTATGAAAAACCTTTAAAGCGGAGGATATCAATATGAATGGAACGGAATGACAAGAGAATGGTGAGATGGATAGGTTGGGCTAACCTCAGGGATGGGGAATCCAGGAGGAATTAACCCCTTCTGTACCGGCGACGTCTTTTTTATTTTTGTCTGGCTATACTTACAGTAGATGATTGTGCAGTTTCAGAAGGATCTGCGGTAGTAAAAAGGGTTGGTGGATAGTTCGAAGCCTGTTTAGCTTGCTGGATGCCCTTTTTAAACAGTAAAAAGGGTTGGTGGATAGTTCGAAGCCTGTTTAGGTTGCTGGATGCCCTTTTTAAACAGTAAAAAGGGTTGGTGGATAGTTCGAAGCCTGTTTAGCTTGCTGGATGCCCTTTTTAAACAGTAAAAAGGGTTGGTGGATAGTTCGAAGCCTGTTTAGCTTGCTGGATGCCCTTTTTAAACAGTAAAAAGGGTTGGTGGATAGTTCGAAGCCTGTTTAGCTTGCTGGATGCCCTTTTTAAACAGTAAAAAGGGTTGGTGGATAGTTCGAAGCCTGTTTAGCTTGCTGGATACCCTTTTTAAACAGTAAAAAGGGTTGGTGGATAGTTCGAAGCCTGTTTAGCTTGCTGGATGCCCTTTTTAAACAGTAAAAAGGGTTGGTGGATAGTTCGAAGCCTGTTTAGCTTGCTGGATGCCCTTTTTAAACAGTAAAAAGGGTTGGTGGATAGTTCGAAGCCTGTTTAGCATGCTGGATGCCCTTTTTAAACAGAATAATATAATTTAATAATAACCAAAATAAAGTAAAAAAAAGATGGGATCGGTACTGAACGGGCGTTTGGGCATGAGGAGTGTCAGTGAAGTGCCGACTTGGTTGGTTGTTGTTGTTGTTGTTGTTCCCCAAGCTGCCTGGCCGAACAGCCCCAAGGCCCCGAGCAAGGCCAAGACCATAACCGAGCGCCCCCACAGAATCCTCCCTGCCGACCACAATAAAACCTGGGTGACCGAAGCCACTCCATGGCGGAGAGCTGAGGAGGGTGCGGAAACGCCTGGGAAACCAAAGCCCCACCCAGGGCCCTGTGCCCCTCAGCAAGTATGAAGAGAAAGTTGAGGGGCAAAGGAAAAATGTGACGCTTTGGCTTCCAATCTAGGTAGATTGGGAGGTCAATCCACGGAAGAATGTGAACGTGGGGGGAGCTGCGCGAAAGGGTAGACCTAAAATGACGTGGGATCAGGTACTCCGGTCCGATCTCAAAATATAGAACTTGATTGACAACAGAGACAGCCCATGACAGGGCAGTTTGCTCTCTAGACCTCAATCGAGCTTTTAAAAATCCCCTCCCCACTTTCGATAGAAATTTGTACATTTTTCGGAAGAAATATTCCGGTTCCTCCTAAAGTAAAGACTTGCTTTCGCTCGTTATGATAAAATCGAAACCTAAATGGCACGAAAAGTCTTAATATTGGCAAAGAAATGGGGCAACAGGTCTTAACATCGCCAAACTAAGGGAGCAAACGTCTTATTATTTCAAACTAATGGGGCTAAACATGAAGGAGAAGGGGGCCCGAAAAAGAAAACATTCCACTTAAGGGGGAGGTAGTCGCTTTTTCTTGACCCCCTTCTCCCTCATGTTTAGCATATTAATTTTGAGATTTTAAGACGTTCGTTCCATTAGTTTGGCGATGTTGAGACCTTCCGCCCCATTTCTTTGTCAATATTAAGACCTTTCGTGCTATTTAGGTGTTGATTTTGCCCAGGCGAGTGGGAGCGACCCTCTAATTTTAGAAGGAACCGGCCAAAGGAAATTTTTCTACCAAAAGATGTACAAATTGATCTTGAGGGGGTTCTCGGGGGTGTTTGTTTAAGCTTGATGGAGGTCTAGCGATGAAATTAAAAAATAAATATATTATTAAATACGTAAACTAAAAAACAAGCACTACCCCCTTAACCCTTTGAATACCAACGACGTGTCATACATTTTATTCTAGCTATATTTAGACGATATTTTGTAGCTTAGGAAGGATCTGTGGTAGTTAAAAATGTCGGTAGAGATAGTTTGAAGACTTTTCATTGCTAGAGGTCCTTTCTAATCTGAATTTAAATCGTCTTATAGTTGTCGGAATATGATGAAAATGATGTCATTGGTAATGTAAGGGTTAAGGGGAGGCTGGCCGTTTGTTTTGTCTATTAATTAATTTATTCATATATTTTTTTAGTTTCCTCCCTAGACCTCCAAACAGCTTAGAAAAACACCCCCTAGACAAGATAAATTTGTACATTTTTCGGTAGAAAAATGTCCCAGCCGAAGGCCGGTTCCTCTTAAAATTGCAGGGTCGCTATCGCTCGCCAGGAAATAATCGACACCTAAATGGCACGAAAGGTCTTAAAATTGACAACGAAATGGGGCGAAAGGTGTTAAACCCGCCAAACAAATGGGCCGAACGTCTCATAATCTCAAAACTAGTGGGGCTAAACATTAGGGAGAAGGGGGTCCAGAAAAACGGTCTGCCTCCCCTTAAGCCGAATAAAATCGTCTAAAAGCAGCTAAATTCAAATACAGAAAACGTCACCGGTAATGAAGGGGTTAAGGGGGGATGGGTGTATTTATTGGCTTATTTATGTATCTTATTTATTTATCTTATTTAAATATCTTACTATAATGTTTAGTTTCCTCCCTAGACCTCCATCAAGCTTAACCCCCCCCCCCCCCACCTCCCATCAAGTCAAATTTGTACAATTTTCGGTAGCACGGTGTCCCGGCCGAAGGCCGATTCCTCTTAAAATCACAGGCTCGTTATCGCTCGCCAGGAAAACATCGACACCTAAATGACATGAAATCTCTTAATATTGACACAAAATTGGGGTGAAAGGTCTTCAAATCGCCAAACTAATGGAGCGAACGTCTTGAAATACGAAGAGTAATGGGGCTAAAAATGAGGGAGAAGGGGGACCAGAAAAAACTAACCATTCCCCCTTACCTCCTTCAAGACCCTATCACGCATTTATTGGCTATTATTAGACGATTTTATTCAGCTTAGGAAGGGTGTGTGGAAGTCAGAGGGTTGATTGGGATGGCCATTACCCTATTAACCCCTTCAATACCGAGGTCGTCTTTTAAGGGGGGATGATTAACTTTTTGGGAGATTTTTTCATGTATTCATTATTTTTCTAGTTTCCTCCCTAGACCTCCATAAAAAATAAAAAAACATCCATTAGATCCCCCTTCTAGATTAATTTGTATATTTTTCGGTAGAAAAATTTCCCGGCCGAAGGCCGGTTCTTCCAACATTACAGGCTCACTATCGTTCGCCAGGGAAAAATCGACACCTAAATAGCACGATAGATCTAAATATTGACGAAGAAATTGGGAGAAAGGTCTTAAAATCGACTAACTAGTGGGGCAAGCATCTTAACATCCAAAAACTAATGGAGATAAACATGAGGGAGAAAGTGGTGCAGAAAACCAGCCCATCTTCCCTTAATTATTTTCTGGCAAATGTTATACGATTTTATTTAGCTTAAGAAGGACATGCACTAATTTAAAGGCTTCCAAGTATCCCAATCGATTATTTTAACTAACACACGTCATTCCTTAGTTGTACAAAATCGTCTAAATATAGCTGGAATCAGAGAAAAAAGGTTCCATGTCATCTCAACCAGTAGACCATTTCAACCAGTAGCTCTCAACCAGTGCCAAATTAACCCAGACCAACCAAACCAGTGCCAAAATATAGTACTAACCTAACCTAACCGTATTGGTTGATTTGGTACTGGTTGAGAGCTACTGGTTAAAATGGTCTACTGGTTGAGTTGACCGGTCACCGAGAAAAAGACATCCTCGGTAGTGAAGGGGTTAATGTCCACAGATCCTTCCTAAGCTGAATAAAATCGTCATGATCCCCAAAGTGTGTGTATTGGTTAGAGCTGGAGCAGGATATACAGTAAATAAGGAACACCGCGTTCTTAAGGGGGGATGGGCGACTTTCTGATCCCCTTTCTCCCTCATGTTGTTGTTGTTGTTGTTGTTCCCCAAGCTGCCTGGCCGAACAGCCCCAAGGCCCCGAGCAAGGCCAATTATTATTATTATTATTATTATTATTATAGAAGCTGTCTAAGCCTCCCAACAGGGTGCAGATACACCTATAAAAGATGAATCCCCACAAAATACCCGTAAGTACTGGAGAGAGACTACGACAACTAAGAAAAAGGAAAAGGGCTACAGTAGTTAGAGAGCCCAGAAGAAAAGATCAGTTTGTCAATTAAAACACCATTCTAAAAAGAATAAAAGCAAATCATGATTAAAACAAAAATTTACTGCTGTAATAAAACATTAACTCTGGACTTAAAAGCTGAGATATGGGTTGACTGTACAACCTCGTTTGGCAAATGATTCCAAAAGGGAATCATTGAAGGAATAAAACACCGAGAAAACTGAGATGTAGAAACATTAATTGGAGTCATGGCAAGGTCATTAAGACTCCTCGTAAATCTTGTTGCGCGAATTGGAATAAAAGGTTCTGGTAAAACACTATGCAATGGATGCTGAGTATTGTTAACAATTTTAAATAAAAGACTAAGGGCACCAACCCGACGCCGATGATTAAGATCAAGAGATAGAGCAGGGAGAATAAATTTAATAGAATTAAGAGCTTTATCAAGCAATTTCAAATGACAGTCAGCAGCCGAGTTCCAAACAGGAGAGCAATACTCAAAATGAGGCAAAATTAAAGCATGAAAAGATTTTATGACTGTGGTTTCACAAGCGAATGTTTTGTAACACTTGCGAAGTAAACCAATCTTTTGAGCAATAGTAGAAGACAAGGAACGAATATGCTTCTCAAATGTCAACTTAGGATCGAGAGTCACTCCAAGCAAACGCAAACCTGACACATCCTCAATTTGTTCACCAGAAACATGCAAACAAGGATGAGGAGGAGCCAAAGTACGTGATCTACTGATTATCATGGAGTGAGTTTTCTTAGCATTAAGCTTCATACCCCAAAGTTCACACCAAGAGGTAATCTTAGCCAAGTCCCTGTTTAGAGATGCTGCAACTTCGATTCTACTCTCTGGAGATGGAATTGATGAGTATAAAGTTATGTCATCGGCATTCTTATGCCGATGACATAACTTTATACTAGTTTATTTTCAAGCTCAGAGCACAAGCAAGCAATAAAAATAATGAAAAACAGAGGCCCAAGCACACTGCCCTGTGGAACACCCGAAACAACAGGCACAGAAACAGAAGTGCACCCATCAACGACAACATGCTGAGACCTGTCTGTCAAAAAGGCCATAACCGAGCGCCCCAACAGAACCCTCCCTGCCGACCACAATAAAGCCTGGGTGACCGAAGCCACTCCATGGCGAGGAGCTGAGGAGGGTGCAGAAACGCCCAGGAAACCAAAGCCCTACCCAGGGCCCTGTGCCCCTCAGCAATTATGAAGAGAAAGTTGAGGGGCAAAGGAAAAATGTGATGCTTTGGCTTCCAATCTTGGTAGATTGGGAGGTCAATCCACGGAAGAGACGCCGTCACTTGAGATCGAGAAAATATATAAGTAAAAGGAACAGTCAGAGTAAGCTATGGGTATGGCAGAGATCGCTCAGTTCTCACTCTGATAGACCAGCCCATCTCCCTCATGTTTAGCCCCATTAGTTTTCAGATGTGAAGATGTTTGCCCCATTAGTTAGTCGATTTTAAGACCTTTCGCCCCACTTTCGTCAATATTTAGACCTTTCGTGCAATTTAGGTGTCGACTTTTTTCCTGGCGAACGATAGTGAGCCTGTAATGTTGGAAGAACCGGCCTTCGGCCGGTTAATTTTTCTACCAACAAATTTACAAATTTATCTAGAAAGGGGATCTAATGGGATGGTTTTGTTTTAAATTTCATGGAGGTCTAGGGAGGAAACTAGAAAAATAAGGAATACATGCAAAAATCACCCAAAAAGTGAACCATCCTCCTTAATATTAATCATCAATTACGAACCCCAATGTACTTGAATAAACTAATGAAAGGATATGGTCCTCCCGGTATTCGAACTCGGCCCACCACACCCAGAACATAAGCACCTAAACCATTACACCACCAACACAGTTAAAGGTTGAGCACACGATCACGATTAATATCCGTTTCGAATTTTGGATATCAATCTAATCATGTACTCAGACCCAACTGCATTATGGAAAGCGTAATGTTTTAGTGAGAGGAAAGAACATTGAATGGGGCCACAAATCTCAGAATGATGAAACTGGTTAACCCTCTGAAGCTCTGATGCGTTTTAGCAGTTTATTTTGGCTATCATTAGACGATATTATGCAGCTTCGGAAGTATCTGTGGGTATTAAAAGGGTAAATACTATCTCAATCAACCCTTTGACTTCCACATACCGTTACTAATCTGAATAAAATCGTCTAATAGTGGCCAGAAACAAAACATAAACGCGTAATGGAGCTTGAAGGGGTTAACCCGTCCAGTACCAGGGACGTTCTTTTCATCATATTCTGGCAACTATTATACGATTTTATTGAGATTAGGAAGGAACTCTAGCAATAACGATGCTTTAAACTATCTCAACATAGCCTTTTAACTACCAAAGCTGCATAATATCGTGTCAATATAGCTAGAGTAACATATAACACACGTCGCTGGTACTCAAAGGGTTAAGGGGGCCCACCTCGTTTTTCGGTTTCTCTCTCTCTCTCTCTCCCTCTCTCACTGGTTTGTATCCATTTGGCCCCATTTAGCCTACTGTTTTAAGACGTTTATCCCCATGTAGGTGTCGACTTTTTCCTGGCGAGCGGTAGCCAGCCAGCATATTGTATACAATGTTTTTAGACAGCAGGCTAAATTTGTAAATTTGTCAATGGAAAACAAAATCGAAGCCAGATTTCTCCATACAATGCTGGCCTGCTATCGCTCGCCAGGAAGAAATCAACACCTGGGTGGGGATAAACATCTTAAAACAGTCGGCTGAATGGGACCAAATGGATACAAGCCAGAGAAAGAGAGAAAAGGAGAGAACAAATAGCAGGTTAAACTCCTTAAGGGAAGATGGATCGTTTGTCTGATTCCCCTACTTCCTCATGGTTAGCCCCATTAGTTTTCAGATTTTAAGATGTTTGGCCCATTAGTTTGTCGTCCCATTTCTATATCAATATCAAGACCTTTCGTGCCGTTTAGGTGTCGTTTTTTTTCCTGGCGAGCGAAAGCGAGCCTGTAAATTCAAGAGAAACAGGCCTTTGACCTGGACAGTTTTCTATCGAAAAATGTACAAATTTATCTTGAAGCGGTGTCTAGGGAGTATTTAATAAGGTTGATGAAGGTCTAGCGAGGAAACTAAACAAATAAATGAATATATAAATAAATAGAGCCCCAATATAACCACTGCCCCATTAATAAATAGACCCCCAATATAACCACTGCCCCATTAATCCCTTCTTTACCGCAACGTCTTTTTAACTTTATTCTGGCTACTATTAGATGATGTTATTCAGTTTAAAAAGGGCCTCTAGCAATCAAAAGGCTTCTAACTATCTCACTTAACCCTTTTTGCTACCACAGATCATTCTTAAACTGCATAAAATCGTTTAAATATAGCTAGAATATAATTAAAAAGACGTCGCCGGTACAGAAGGGGTTAAGGGGGGATGGTTAACTTTTTGGCCGATTTTTGCATGTATTCATTATTGTTCTAGTTTCCTCCCTAGACCTCCATCAAATTAAAAACAAACGTCCATTAGGCCGGTCTTCCAACATTACAGCCTCACTATCGTTCGCCAGGGAAAAAAATCGACACCTAAATAGCACGAAAGGTCTAAATATTGACGAATAAATGGGGCGAAAGGTCTTAAAATAGACTAACTAATGGGGCAAACATTCTAACATCTGAAAACTAATGGGGCTAAACATGAGGGAGAAAGTGGTCCAGAAAACCGGCCCATCCCCCCTTAAATGGGGAGAGGGGGGGGGGGTTTGCTCCCTAGACCTCTACTATTTGATGAAGCTTAGGAAGGATGAAATAATATAGTCGCTTTTTATGGCCCCCTTTCCCCCTCGTGTTTATCCCCATTTGTTTTCAGATTTTAAGATGTTTGCCCCAGTAGTTTGTCGATTTTAAGACCTTTCGCCCCATTTATTTGTCAATACTAAAGACTTTTCGTGATTATGGCAGCTAACAGGATGGATTGAGTTAGCCGGTATAGCCTTTTCATTGGTAGAGGTCTTTCCTAAGCTGAACAAAATCGTCTAATAGTTGCCAGAATATAATAGAACAAAGAAGTCGCTGGTACAGTAAAGGGTTAATAAACCCCCCGCCTGACTCCCCTTCCAAATAAATGTGTACATTTTTCGGTAGAATAATGTCCTTTCCGAAAGCCGGTTCCTCCTAAACTACAGGCTTGCTATCGCTCGCCAAGAAATAGGATGTATTTATTAGTGTATATATTTATTAGTGTATATATTTATTAGTGTATATATTTATTAGTGTATATATTTATTAGTGTATATATTTATTAGTGTATATATATTTTTGTTTTAGTTTCCTTAGTAGACCTCCATCAAGCTTAAGGGGAGAATAGCCGCTTCTCTGGTCCACTCTCTCCCTCATGTTTAGCCACATTTGTTTTGAGATTATAAGCCGTTCGGCCTATTAATTTGGCGATTTTTACACCTTTCACCCCATTTCGTTGGGAATTTTAAGACTTTTCGTGCCATTTAGGTGTCAATTTTTTCCTGGCGAGTGATAGCGAGCCTGTAATTTTAAGAGAAATCGGCCTTCGGCCGTGACATTTGTCTACCAAAAAATGTACAAATTTATCTTGAAGGGGGGCCTAGGGGGTGTATTATCTTGAAGGGGGGTCTAGGGGGTGTATTTCTAAGTTTGATGGAGGTCTAGCGAGGAGGAAACTAAAAAATAAATGAATTAATAGCCCAAAAAAACGGCCCATCTCCCCTTAATTAATTATCCTCAAGACCAACCTTCAAGATCAATTTTTACAATTAACCACTTGCGAGTTTCAGGCTATAAGGAAGTTGGAGCCATAAACATCGATATTAAACAGAAATGCAATAATAATGTACGTTTCTGATGGATAAATGGTATGTTGAACTGGGTTTTATATTTGTATAAATGTACTACCACCGTATTTTAGCTGTACATTCTGTTAAATATCGATGTCTACAGCTCCAACTTCCTTATAGCCTGAATCTCGCAATAGGTCAATTGAGGAAGCTACATCAAAACGTTTGAGGAAGCTATATCATAAACGTTGGCAAAACATTGTTCATTGTTATTGTCCTTTATACTCACTCACATATGTCCCTCTCTATCTATCTATATCTATGTTCATCTCTATCTCTTTCTATCTATATTTAGATAGATAGATTTTATACTGTATATAAGACAGATAGGTATAGAGATACATACAGATCAAGATATATAAATAGACATAGATATAGAAGTTACAAATTTTAATGTACACTCGACCAACAAACAATCTTTACACTAACGCTCTAAACATTCTGGAAGTGGGTCGAAATCTTATGATAATACCTCACAGACGTATGTTTCACCCGATTCGTTCCGTTCACACTAGATTATTTACAGCTTCACCAGTGTAAAGATTGTTTTTTGGTCGAGTGTACATGAACATTGTTTAATCTATGATTTTGTTGTGTCAAATAATAAATAGTTTATACATAATTACAAGAATATGTTCAAAAATGTAATCCTACTGAAATAATTATATCACCTGATCATATCATTCTAAATCAGCGTGTTCAACAAAGGGATTCCTGTAGTTTCTGCACGTCACCCAGCGAGGCCGCTTCGTACCAGGCTTGGGCCTCTTTAGTTCTATTTTTGATTGTTCTGGCCTTCCACTTTTTCATTTGAGATAGAAACAATCCTTTAGGGGGGTCTTCTTCAGGAGCCACCTTATTGAACAAAGACATAATCTCCGGAGGTGCTAAGGAGGGCTTCACCTCCTTGATTTTAATTTTGTCAGTGTTAATTTTAACACTGAAAAGGACCTTTCCTGCCTGGACTTCCTCGGCATCCTGGTGGGGATCCCCAACAGGATCCTCAGTGGAGCCACTGCTGGGAGCCTCACTGGATCCACCGCTGGGAGAGCCCTTGTTTTTGGCCTCTTTATTTCGCTGACGTTTTACCTTATACTTCCTGGTATTTCTAGCCAGGACATCTATTGGTGGCACACAGAGGTTTTGTGAGGGTAATTTCTGACCAGACAGAGGCACTTTTATTATTTTTTTGTTACCTGGACTAGTAACAGGGTCACCACTGAGGTCAACCACATCATCACTAGTAACAGGGTCAACGCTCAGGTCAACCACATCATCACTAGGAACAGGGTCAATGCTGAGGTCAACCGCATCATCACTATTATCTGCTACCGCTGAGGAGGATGTGGCAGCCTTCTGCTACTGCTGAGGAAGATGTGGTAGCTTCTGCTACTGCTGATGATGTAGCAGTTTCTGCTACTGCTGAGGAAGATGTGGTAGCTTCTGCTACTGCTGATGATGTAGCAGTTTCTGCTACTGCTGAGGAAGATGTGGTAGCTTCTGCTACTGCTGATGATGTAGCAGTTTCTGCTACTTCTGAGGAGGATGTGGCAGCTTCTGCTACTGCTGAGGAGGATGTGGCAGCTTCTACTGCTGATGATGTAGCAGTTTCTGCTACTGCTGAGGAGGATGTGGCAGCCTCTTCTACTGCTGATGATGTAGCAGTTTCTGCTACTACTGAGGAGGATGTGGCAGCTTCTTCTACTGCTGATGATGTAGCAGTTTCTGCTACTGCTGAGGAGGATGTGGCAGCTTCTGCTACTGCTGAGGAGGATGTGGCAGCTACTGCTACTGCTGATGATGTAGCAGTTTCTGCTACTACTGAGGAGGATGTGGCAGCTTCTGCTACTGCTGATGATGTAGCAGTTTCTGCTACTGCTGAGGAGGATGTGGCAGCTTCTGCTACTGCTGAGGAGGATGTGGCAGCTACTGCTACTGCTGATGATGTAGCAGTTTCTGCTACTGCTGCTGAGGAGGATGTGGCAGCTACTGCTACTGCTGAGAAGGATGTGGCAGTTTCTGCTACTGCTGATGATGCAGCAGTTTCTGCTACTGCTGAGGAGGATGTGGCAGCTTCTGCTACTGCTGATGATGTAGCAGTTACTGCTGAAAATGTTGCCGCTGCTGCTACATCATCAGCAGTAGCAGGAACAGGGTTAGCAACAACAGTGATGTTATCACTGTCTCTGGCTACCAATCTAAATTTAATGAAACCCACCCATTGATCTTCCTGAGAAGTACCCCCATTACCTATAATTGTGTGTTTCTCACACACTCTCACACGCTGCTGTAGAACACCCCTCAGTATGTTCTTTGGGTTTGATATTTGGCAAATGTTCAGTGGATTAAACACATGCCGTAAGCCATTGTCCTCCGCGCGAGACCATTCATGAGGAGAAATATTTACCTTTCTAATAGTATAATAGCTTCGCCAGGGTCGCCAGGGATAGGGTTGGCAGGGTAATAGTCTTTGCCAAACCCTTTTCTTTTGTTGTATTTTTAATTTCGCCTCCACATCCTCCATCACCGCCTTGGCCTTAACTTCGTGCACAACAAACTGTGTCATTATGTATTGTGTTTGTTCAACGAAGATTTCAAGGATTACTATCAAGAAACTTAGGTCAACTAATTAATATAGTGTTTGTAATTCATCAGAGGGTCATTGAGTTTAGTTTATAGTCGAGGTGGAATCTAGCTCCTTCACAACTCATATAGGAACACTTGAGAGTATTTGGGCATTGGTGGAGTAGTGGTGATGGAGGGGTGGTGGTGATGGTGGAGTAGTGGTGATGGAGGGGTGGTGGTGATGGGAGGAATGGTGGTGATGTAGTAGTGGTGGTGTTGTAGTGGTGATGGAGGGGTGGTGATGGTGGAGTAGTGGTGATTGGAGGAGTGGTGGTGATGTAGTAGTGGTGGTGATGGTGGAGTAGTGGTGATTGGAGGAGTGGTGGTGATGTAGTAGTGGTGGTGATGGAGGGGTGGTGATGGTGGAGTAGTGGTGATTGGAGGAGTGGTGGTGATGTAGTAGTGGTGGTGATGGAGGGGTGGTATTGTAGTGGTGATGGAAGGGTGGTAGTGTAGTGGTGATGGTGGAGTAGTGGTGATTGGAGGAGTGGTAGTGATGTAGTAGTGGTGGTGGAGGGGTGGTGGTGGTGGTGTAGAGGTGATGGTGGAGTAGTGGTGATGGTGGAGTAGTGGTGATGGTGGAGTAGTGGTGATGGTGGAGTAGAGGTGATGGTGGAGTAGTGGTGATGGTGGAGTAGTGGTGATGGTGGAGTAGTGGTGATGGAGTAGTGGTGATGGTGGAGTAGTGGTGATGGTGGAGTAGTGGTGATGGTGGAGTAGTGGTGATGGTGGAGTAGTGGTGATGGTGGAGTAGTGGTGATGGTGGAGTAGTGG
Source organism: Paralithodes platypus (assembly GCA_032716605.1). NCBI lineage: Eukaryota > Metazoa > Arthropoda > Malacostraca > Decapoda > Lithodidae > Paralithodes > Paralithodes platypus. Next base: position 37,861,434 of record CM064493.1, on the reverse strand, counting down.
TGATGGTGGAGTAGTGGTGATGGTGGAGTAGTGGTGATGGTGGAGTAGTGGTGATGGTGGAGTAGTGGTGATGGTGGAGTATTGGTGATGTAGTAGTGGTGATGGTAGAGTAGTGGTGATGGTGGAGTAGTGGTGATGGTGGAGTAGTGGTGATGGTGGAGTAGTGGTGATGGTGGAGTAGTGGTGATGGTGGAGTAGTGGTGATGGTGGAGTAGTGGTGATGGTGGAGTAGTGGTGATGGTGGAGGTAGTGGTGTGGTGATGGTTAGAGGTAGTGGTGATGGTGGAGTAGTGGTGATGGTGGAGTAGTGGTGATGGTGGAGGGTGATGGTGGAGTAGTGGTGATGGTGGAGTAGTGGTGATGGTGGAGTAGTGGTGATGGTGGAGTAGTGGTGATGTGAGTAGTGGTGATGGTGGAGTATTGGTGATGTAGTAGTGGTGATGGTGGAGTAGTGGTGATGGTGGAGTAGTGGTGATGGTGGAGTTTTGGTGATGTAGTAGTGGTGATGGTAGAGTAGTGGTGATGGTGGAGTAGTGGTGATGGTGGAGTATTGGTGATGTAGTAGTGGTGATGGTAGTGTAAAGTTCGTTCATTCTAGGTTGGGCAGAAATCGTAACCTCTAACCTCTGTAACTCAAAATGGGCTAGAGCAATGAGCCGTCAATTTCCACACCTATTCCCTAGCCAAGTCTTCCTATCTGGTAAAAATATTAGCTTGATTACTCTAGTCCTTTTTGGGTTATGAGAGGTTATAGGTTACGATTTCTGCCCAGCCTAGAATGAACAGACTATATAGTGATGGCATATATGAGCGATAGTAGCTGTGTATATTATCTCCTACTCATGGTTATCTTTACACAAAGTAAAGCCGGTATCACACAAGAGCTTATATAGTTAACATTCGATGATGAACATTTTTCTGGCAACATTTCGGGAATATTTTGCGCTGGTATTGGAAACTAGACTGATGGTAGATGAACTTAGGTGACTGAAATATATTAAATATTGACCTCATAAGCTGCCACACCAGTGTTCAGGATACATGTTGAGGGAAAAAGCTCTCGTGTGATACCGCCTTAACACACAAAGAGCGGGTGGTAGGGTATTTTACACTGTGCCACCCAGCGGAGGGGTTTTACCCTAAATAGGGTTGTTTCCGTGCTCATTTTCATGCATAAACAAGACCAGAGCATGAAACAAGTATCTATCCCTGAAAGGGCGTAAACAGAGCTTTCCAATGACACCCGAACCATCCTTGTACAATGTACAACCACTGGTTCTCTTGCAACGATCGTGCAACACGAGTGCAAAAAACCTAAAATAAGGTAATTTCCGTACATAATTCCCTGTGTAGCGAGTGAGAGAGGGAGGAGGAGGGTAGAATACAGTTCAGTACGTCCACGGTGGTCGTGGGGAGCGGTCATAAGGTTACTTACTACGCTCGTCCCACCGCTCAGCTCTCTCTCTCAGCAACATTACGTGCTGAAAATGGCACTCGACAGCTGTCGTGCACTGCCACATAGTCCAAATTTATTTAACTCGACAGATGTCGTGCGCCGTTGGTTAAGGGTTAAGGAGCACGGTGGCGCTAATATGTCATGTCTCAGCTGTCATTACGTTTGCTTCGCTCTGTGCTGCATTACTGTCTGTCAGATATTAAATAGGGTGGGTAAGTGTAGGAACATGCTTGTATATGTCACTGGAAAGGGATAAATCAAGTTTTAGACATTGCCGATACCAATTATAGATCGAAATATACTTGATGCCGAGACATCACTTATTAGGCCGACTGTACATAACAGGGCTACTGTACGTAATTGTTTGTGTGTACAAGTTGTAATGTGTGTGTGTGTGTGTGTATAGAGTGTTTGTGTTTGGTGTATGTGTGCAGGGTGTTAGTGTTTGGTGTGTGTGCGTGTGTCAAGCCGGTATCAAACCAACACTTTTTTCCCTCCACATTTATCCTCAACACTGGTCTAGTAGCTTATGAGGTAAATTTTAAATATATTTCGGTTACAGAAATTCATCTACCATCACTCTAGTGTCCAATACCAGTGCAAAATATTCCAGAAATGTTACCGAAAAATGTTGATCATCGAATGTTAACTATAAAAGCTCTCGCGTGATACCGACTTAAAGGGAGGCATACCGTTTTTCTGGACCCCCTTCTCCCTCATATTTAGCCCCGCTAGTTTTGAGATTATAAGACGTTCGACCCATTAGTTTGGCGATTTAACACCTTTCGCCCAATTTCGTTGTCAATTTTAAGACCTTTCGTGCCATTTAGGTGTCGATTATTTCCTGGCGAGCGATAGCGAGCCTGCAATTTTAACCATTAACTGGCGGCGCGCATCATATGTCGAGTGAAAGAAATTTGGACTATGTGGCGGCTCACAACATAAGTCGTGTGGCATTTTCAGCACGTAATGTTGCTGAGAGAGAGAGAGACAAGTGGTGGCAGGAGAGTAGCGAGCGTATGACTGCTCCAGACCACCGCGGTGGACCAACTGACATGAATCCCACCCTCCTCCACCCTCTCACACTCGCTACACAGTGAATTGTTTAGGGAAAGTACCGAATTACATGGTTTTTGCACTCGTGTTGCGCGATTGTTGCAAGAAAACTAACGGTCATACAAGGATCATTGGGGTGTCATTGGAAAGCTCTGTTTATGCCCTTTCAGGGATAGATACTTGTTTTACGGTCTGGGTCTTATTTAGGCATGAAAATGATCACGTAAACAGCCCTATTTTGGGTAAAAACACCCCGCTGGTGGCTACATATTATTTACCGCCTAGGCCGCTCGTTAGGTGTTAAGAGGAACCGACCTTCGGCCGGGACATTTTTCTACCGAAAAATGTACAAATTTATCTTGAAGGGGGTCTAAGGGGTGTTTTTCTAAGCTTGATGAAGGTCTAGGGAGGAAACTAAAAAAAAAAAATAATAATAATAAATGAATTAATAGGCCAAACAAACGGTCAGTCTCCCCTTAAGAGGAAGAGAGAGTGTGACTGCGTGAGAATTAGAGTGAGAGAGAGATAATTATATTCGTATGTGTATGGGCAGGAGTGTGAGTTTTATCCAGTTACCAGTCTTCCTTTTTTTCTGACCAGCATGACGGCAGCTGAAAGGAAGTCATAAACACACTCTAGGTAGCGCCAACCAACTTGACAATAATCTTGATCCTTGACCTCTTTGTAACTCAAAAGGACCTTGAACAAACTGGCTGTAATATCCACACCTATTTCCTGGTGGACTCTTCCCAAAGGATAGAAAAGTCAGCCCGATTGCCGTCATTAATTTTGAGTTATAATAAGTTAAGAGGTCAAGATTGTCAAGCTCGCAGAAGCTACCTATAGATAATGACATCCCCATGCCTTAATTGGGAGAATACACCTTCACAATTTTCTCAGTTTTTCTTCTACTCAACAAGTGAACTCTGAAACTCTCTCCCTCAAATAATCTTTCCTTCATCCTATGACTTAAACTACTTTAAACCTCGTGTGTCCAGGCATTTTGACCTCAACGTCTCTTGAACGTGGCCATGTCACTCTTTTGGCTATGGTGGAGACACTCGCTACAGGGAAGCTGCCTTTTGTCTCCTTAACCCCTTCCGTATCGGCGCCGTCCTTTTAACTATATTCTGGCTACGATTTTAACATTTTATTCAGTTTAATAGCAATTATCAAACTTCGAACTATCTCACTTAACCTTCTATACTACCACATATATCTCACTTAACCCTCTATACTACCACATATATCTCACTTAACCTTCTATACTACCACATATATCTCACTTAACCTTCTATACTACCACATATATCTCACTTAACCTTCTATACTACCACATATATCTCACTTAACCCTCTATACTACCACATATATCTCACTTAACCCTCTATACTACCACATATATCTCACTTAACCTTCTATACTACCACATATATCTCACTTAACCCTCTATACTACCACATATATCTCACTTAACCCTCTATACTACCACATATATCTCACTTAACCTTCTATACTACCACATATATCTCACTTAACCCTCTATACTACCACATATATCTCACTTAACCTTCTATACTACCACATATATCTCACTTAACCCTCTATACTACCACATATATCTCACTTAACCTTCTATACTACCACATATATCTCACTTAACCCTCTATACTACCACATATATCTCACTTAACTCTCTATACTACCACATATATCTCACTTAACCTTCTATACTACCACATATATCTCACTTAACCCTCTATACTACCACATATATCTCACTTAACCCTCTATACTACCACATATATCTCACTTAACCCCCTATACTACCACATATATCTCACTTAACCCTCTATACTACCACATATATCTCACTTAACCCTCTATACTACCACATATATCTCACTTAACCCTCTATACTACCACATATATCTCACTTAACCCTCTATACTACCACATATCCTTCCTAAACTGCACAAAATCGTCTAAATACAGCAAGAATAACTTATAAAAACGTCGCGGTACAGAAGGGGTTAATACAGCTATATCTTTACTCGATATATGGAGTACATTGTGTGTGTGTGTGTGTGTGTGTGTATGTGGACAAGTGGTGGTGTGTTTAAAGGTACAACATTCACGAAATATGTAGGTTTGCAGGTACATGAGGTTTAGGGCGACAGTTTAAGTGTACACACCTCTTTAAAATACTTTTAAAGGGAGTGTAATTTTCGGTTAGGTTAGGTAAGTTAGGTTAGGTTAGGTTAGGTTAAGTTTTATCTAGATAGTTTTATTTAGGTTTAAAAATCGAAAAATGTACTCGTAAGCATGCAAAAATAACGTGTGTACCGATAAACACACCACCGCTTGTGTGTGTGTGTGTGTGTTTATGTGTGTGTGTGTGTGTGTATATCTAGGTGGAGTTAGTTTAAGTGTGTTACTCAGTTACTTGTTCGTCAAGGGGAATCCACGCAATGCGAGCTAAGCTCATTATTATCGCGCCTCCTTAACTGGGAATGTATTGCGTGAAATGCATGGTAAGTGTTTTTTTATGTATCGTTGGAATGGCTGTGGATGTGTGTGTAGTCTGTATTTTAGCCAATTGGCGACATCTGGATACGAAGGCTTAGGGTTAACCTGTACGGTACCATTCTCACTACGGTACCAGTCTCACCCGAAGGCTTAGGTTGACCAGTAGCTTAGGTTGACCAGTACGATACCCATCTCGCCTTGTAACTGATCACCAACTCCAGATGGGACGTCACATCTTCGTCCACTTATACCAGGTTCCTATTTATACTGCTAGGTGAACAGAGGCTACACCGTTAGGAGACTTGCCCAAATGTCTCTTTCCCGCCCGGGTCTCGAACCCGGGACCTTCTGGTTGTGAGCCAGACGCGCTATCAGTTACGCCACGGGGAGGTGTGTGTGTGTATGTGAGGGTGTGTTTGTGTATGTGTGAGTGTATGTCTAGGTGGGGTTAGTGTAAGTGTGTGTGTGTGTGTGTATAGGGAAAATCCAATCACATCAGTTTTTACAAGAGATATGAAATACACCGCCACATTCAGTATCACTTAAAAGCCGGTATCACACGAGTACTTTTTCCCTCAGCATTTATCCTCAACACTGGTCTGGCAGCTTATGAGGTAAACATATATAATATTTCCGTCATCTACATTCATCTACCATCAGTCTAGTTTCCGATACCAGTGCAAAATATTTCAGAAATGTTGCCAGAAAAATGTTGATCATCGAATATTGACTATAAAAGCTCTCGTGTGATATCGGCTTTATGAGAGACCTTTACCTTTTGAAGATTATGAATTGTTTTGGTAGTTTAAGGGGTGATTTCCAATTGAGGGATTTCTTTCTGGACCCCTTTCTATCGCATGTGTCGATTTTTTCCTGGCGAGCGATAGCGAGCCTGTAATTTAAGAGGAACCGGGCTTTGGCCGGAACATATTTAAATCGAAAAATATACACATTTATCTTGTAGGAGGGTCGGGGGGGATTCTAAGCTTGATGGAGGTCTAGGGAGGAAACTAAAAAGAAAAATGATAAAAAGATACATAAATGAAGACATAAATTCGCCCATCCCCCCTTAAGCTTTTGACGATTATGACGCATTTTAATAGTTTAATCTGGCTAATATCAGACGATTATATACAGCTTAGGGAGGATCTGTGGGGATAAAAAGTTCGGATGATCTCAATAAGCCCTCTGGCTTCCATATACCCTTCCTAATCTGAATAAAGTCGTCTTACAATAGCCAGTAAACGGGAAATAAATGCGTCATTGGATCTTAGACGTTTAACCCTTTGAGTACCAGCGACGTGTTATATTTTACTCTACCCATATTTTGACGATATTATGCAGCTTGAAAAGGAACTGTGGTAGTTTAGAGAGTTGGTTGAGATAGTTGGAAGTCGTATTATGGCTAGATGTTCTTCCTAAGCTGAATAAAATCGTCAAATAGTTGCCAGATTATAAGGAAAAGAACGTTGCCGGTACTGTATGGGTTGAGGGGGATGTTTCACTTTTTGGGCGATCAAGATTATTGTCAAGTTCGTTGGCGCTGCCTAGTATTAGTGATGGTGTTGGTGAGTGTGGTAGTAAATGTCATGGTGATGACCTGTAGTGATGACGATGGTTTGCCTAAGTGTAGTATAGGTAGCGCCAACGAACTTGACAATTTTCTTGACCCCTAAACTTCTCATAACTCAAAAGGGCCTAGAGCAAATTGGCTGTAAATATCCTCACTTATTTCCTGGTAGGCTCTTCCCTAATGATAGATATGTCAGCTCGATTGCTTTCATTCATTTTGAGATGAGAAGTTAAGGGGTCAAGACAATTGTCTAGTTCGTTGGCGCTACGTATAGTGATAATTGTGGTGAATATGGTAGCAGTTATGATGTTGTGGATGATAATTATGTAGTGATATAGATGGTTATTATGGTAGTGATGATGGTGATAGAAGATTAGTGATGATGGTAGTAGAAGATAGTGATGATGGTGATAGTAGTGATGATTGTGATAGTATTAGTGATGTTGGTGATAGTAGTGATGATGGTGATAGTACTGCTGACTTTGGTGATTGTAGTGAAGATGGTGATAGTAGTAGTGATGATGGTGACAGTAGTAGTGATAATGGTGATAGTAGTAGACTAGTGATGATGGTGACAGTACTGGTGATGTTGGTGATGGTAGTAGTGATGATGGTGATAGTAGTAGTGATGTTGGTGATAGTAGTGATGATGGTGATAGTACTGCTGACTTTGGTGATTGTAGTGATGATGGTGATAGTAGTAGTGATGGTGACAGTAGTAGTGATAATGGTGATAGTAGTAGACTAGTGATGATGGTGACAGTACTGGTGATGTTGGTGATGGTAGTAGTGATGATGGTGATAGTAGTAGTGATGTTGGTGATAGTAGTGATGATGGTGATAGTACTGCTGACTTTGGTGATTGTAGTGATGATGGTGATAGTAGTAGTGATGATGGTGACAGTAGTAGTGATAATGGTGATAGTAGTAGACTAGTGATGATGGTGACAGCACTGGTGATGTTGGTGATGGTAGTAGTGATGATGGTGATAGTAGTAGTGATGATGGTGATAGAAGTAGATAGTGATGATGATATTAGTAAACTAGTGATGATGGTGACAGTACTGGTGATGTTGGTTATAGTAGTAGTAGTGATGGTGATAGTAGTGATGATGACAGTAGTAGTGATGATGCTAATAGTAGGTAATAATAGTGATTATGATATTAGTAGTGATGATGGTGATATTAGTAGTGATGATGATAGTATTAGTGATAATGGTGATAGTAATAGCATTAATTGTGATAGTAGTAGTGATGATGGTGATAGTAGTAGTGGTGATGGTGACAGTTGTAGTGATGATGGTGACAATACTAGTGATGATGGTGACAGTAGTAGTCTATCTATCTATTGCCTGACGCCGTGATCCCCAAAGGGGTGGCCACGAACGAACCGCCGCCATGCACCTCTGTCCCCAGTCAGTCGACGCCCCTCCTACCAACCAGTATACCTCCTTCATCCATATACTTCCTCACTCCATCCTTCCACCTCTCCTTCGGTTCACCTCTCCCTCTCTGTCCTTCGACCTCGCTCTCATAAATCCTCTTAGTCATTCTCTCGCTTTCCATATGTGCCATATGGCCGAACTATCTCAAGGTGTTCCTTTTCACACTTTCCATCACATCTACCTCCACACCACACCTCCTTCTTACTTCCTCATTTGTCTGTCTATCCCTCCATGTAACTCCGCACGCATTTCTCAAGTAACTCATTTCCACCGCTCTCACTCTTGGTCTGAGTCTTTTCCCGAACGTCCATGCTTCGCTTCCGTAAGTTAGTGTCGGGATTACCACACTGTCATGCAAGGACTTCTTCACTTCCATACTGACCACCCTATTTCTTTTTACTGCTTTCAACGTTCCTACAACCCTCTTACCCTGTTGGTGATAGTAGTAGTGATGATGGTGACAGTAATAGTGATGATGATGACTAGTAGTGATGACAGTGACAATAATAGTAGTAGTGATGATAATAATAGTAGTGATGATGGTGACAGTACTAGTGATGATGGTGACAGTAGTTGTGATGATAGTGACTTAAGGGTTTTTTCTGGACCACTTTCTCCCTCATGTTCAGCCCCATTGCCTATGAAATTTTAAGTCGTTCGCCCCATTAGTTTGGCAATTTTAAGAATTTTCGACGCATTTCTGTCAATTTGAAGACCTTTCGTACCATATAGGTGTCGATTTTTTCCTGGCAAGCGATAGCGAGTAATTTAAGAGCAACCGGCCTACCGAAAAATGTACAAATTTATCTTGAAAGGGGGTCTAAGGAGTGTAATTTTAAGTTTGATGGAGGTCTAGATAACAAACTAAAAACCTCCCCTTAACCTGAACAATTAATATTGTCGGGAATAGGGTAATGATCCCGACAGGTTTTGGTCCAATAGGACATTTGAATTTGGCGGTATCGTATCGCTTGTACGATTTCGGCTGGTTCTTTGTGTATTGTAGTTTATTCTTAAGTTAGGTTAAATATTAACTGTAATGTATAAATATCTACATCAGCTCTAGATGTATTATGAAACCAAGTTATGGGTTATAATTATTATGAGCCGGCAGCCATATGTAATTTCGCGAAGCGATCGGACGCCGGCCCTTGAGTCTCTCAATCAACACCGTACAGTCAACATCTCCTCCCCCGGCTCTGACTCAACCCACAGTTCACCATGTGCTACAAATACTAATTTATAACAACAGTCCTACATCACCAGTCCTCTAAGCTAAGTTCATTGTATCGATATTGTATTATGTGAACATTCCTACATGTCATGCAATTGAACTAGCCGTGTGTGGGGGACTGGATTACACCCATCGACGAATACCTCGTTGGTAATTATATTATAACTATTTGTTGGGATATTTCATGTACCAGTGATATACAATTTAACCTCTTTATCTCAATTCCCGACAAATATTTAAGTAGTTTAATTTCGTTTCTTTTTGTCTCTTTTCCTTTCTCTTTATCTGCCAGTATATGTTGTTTCTGTTGATGTTGTTTCTGTTGATGTTGTTTCTGTTGATGTTGTTTAGTTTGTTGTTGTTGATTATTATGAGTTAAGTCGGTATCACACGAAAGCTTTTATAGCCAACATTCGATGATCAACATTTTTCTGGCAGCATTTCTGGAACAGTTTGCACTGGTATCGGAAACTAGACTGATGATTAATGAATTTAAGGGGGATGCTTCACTTTTTGGTCGATTTTTTTCATTAATTTACTATTTTATTTGTTTCCTCCCTAGACCTCGATCAAACAGAAAAAAACTACCCCAGAATCCCCTTTCAAGATATATTTGTACATTTTTCGGTAGAAAAATGTCCCGGCCGATGGCCAGTTCCTCCTAATTTACAAGCACGCTAACGCTCGCCAGGAAAAAAATATACCTACATGACACGAAAAGTCTTAATATTGACAGAGAAAAAGGGCGAAAGGTCTTAAAATTACCAAATTAATAGGGTTTAAGCACGAGGGAGAAGGGTGTCCAGAAAACGACCCATCTCCCCATAGGTGACAGGAATATTATAAATGTTGACCTCATAAGCTGCCAGACCAGTGTTGAGGATAAATGTTGACCTCATAAGCTGCCAGGCCAGTGTTGAGGATAAATGTTGACCTCATAAGCTGCCAGACCAGTGTTGAGGATAAATGTTGAGGGAAAAAGCGCTCGTGTGATACCGGGTTTAGTTTGTTTGGTGATTAGTGTGAGTTAGCCTGTGAGTTTAAAGGGAGAAGGGTTTATTTGTTAATCCATTATTTCATATATATATTATGTTAATAGTTTCCTCCCTAGACCTCCATCAAACTTTTAAAAACATCCATTAGATCCCCCTTCTAGATTAATTTGTACATTTTTCGGTAGAAAAATGTCCCAGCCAAAGGCCGGTCCCTCTTAAATTAAGGCTTGGTATCGCTCGCAAGGAAAACAAATCAACATAAAAATGGGACTAAAGGTCTTAATATCGACAAAGAAATGAGGCGAAAGGTCTTAAAATTGCCAAACTAGTGGACCAAACGTCTTAAAATATGAAAACTATTGGGGCTAATCATTAGGGAGACGAGGGGGCCAGCAACCCCCCCCCCCCCCCCCTTAGGGAGACGAGGGGGCCAGCAAAACCCCCCCCCCCCCCTTAAACCGCGGGTATGGATACATGTGATAGGCATCAACCATAGTTATTGGAACACCCTCAAACTATAGTCTGTTTCTTTTCAACTGGTGGTAAATTGCAAAGTTCCCATCAAGATTTCTTCTTTATTTTCAAGATTTTGTAGTGAAATGTGGA
>CM064493.1:37785540-37848040 GCA_032716605.1 Paralithodes platypus | reverse complement strand
ATCTGGTTGACGTTGTTTGTATCCCAAAAGGTATAGGCTATGTCAATATTGTTAAGGGGGCTTACCTCGGTGTTTTTGTTCTCTCCCTCTCTCTCTGGCTTATATTCATTCGGCCCCATTATTCCTACTGTTTTAAGACGTTTATCCCCATCCAGGTGTCGATTTTCTTCCTGGCGAGCGGTAGCGAGCCAGCATATTTTTTGTAATGTTTTTGTCAGCAGGCTAAATGTGTACATTTTTCGATAGAAAAATGTCTCCGGTAAAGCCGGATTTCTCCATACAATAAATCAACACCTGGATGGGGATAAGCGTTTTAAAACAGTAGGCTGAATGGGGCCGAATGGATACAAGCCAGAGAAAGAGAGAAAAGGAGATACAAAAAGCAGGTGACCCCCCTTAAGGTAAAGTGCACTAACCCCAACACACTCTGTTATTGCTACCCCTGTCCCTCTATCTAAAGGCGGTGTCACACTCGCTTTTGTTCGGAGCAATTTGTTACGGGTAATTATGGTCTGGAAGCTTAAAAAATGACACATTATCAGAATTCCACCTCATAACATAATCTATCTTTAGTCTAGTTACCCATACCAGTGCCAAAAAGTCCCCAAAAAGTACGAGAAAAAACTTGTTCATGGAAAATTGACGGAAAAAACGCTCGTGTGACACCGCCTTAACCCCATTTATTGCCCTTGGTTATGTACTATCTAAGAAGATATATTTTATTATAATATAATATAACTTTATTTTCTAATATAACTTTATTTTATTATAATATAATATAACTTTATTTTCTAATATAACTTTATTTTATTATAATATAATATAACTTTATTTTCTAATATAACTATTTTATTATAATATAATATAACTTTATTTTCTAATATAACTTTATTTTATTATAATATAATATAACTTTATTTTCTAATATGACTTTATTTTATTATAATATAATATAACTTTATTTTCTAATATAACTTTATTTTATTATAATTATTATGTTCCTTCCAACAACCAACTATACTCCTAAAATCGATTAATGAAATTTACAAACACATGTGCAGTCCGTGGATTATATAATATAACTTTATTTTATAATATAACTTTATTTTATTATAATATAATATAACTTTATTTTATTATAATATAATATAACTTTATTTTCTAATATAACTTTATTTTATTATAATATAATATAACTTTATTTTATAATATAACTCTATTTTATTATAATATAATATAACTTTATTTTCTAATATAACTTTATTTTATTATAATATAATATAACTTTATTTTCTAATATAACTTTATTTTATTATAATATAATATAACTTTATTTTATAATATAACTTTATTTTATTATAATATAATATAACTATATTTTATAATATAACTTTATTTCATTATAATATAATATAACTTTATTTTCTAATATAACTTTATTTTATTATAATATAATATAACTTTATTTTATAATATAACTTTATTTTATTATAATATAATATAACTTTATTTTATAATATAATTTTATTTTATTATAATATAATATAACTTTATTTTATAATATAACTTTATTTTATTATAATATAATATAACTTTATTTTATAGTATTTTATTGTATATACTGTATTTGGTTGCCCCCTAGGCCTATATCAAGCTTAACAAACAGCCACAAGAGCCCCCCTTTGAGATACATCTGTACATATTATCGGGAGAAAAACGTCCCGGCCGGATGGGGCGAAAGGTCTTTAAATTCCCAAACCAAAAAATGTGGCGAACGTATCTAAGACACGTTTCTGAGAGCTCCTAATTAGCCGTGTGACAATCGTTTGGGATAATTATAATGTATACATCTATATCAATATAATGTATACATGTATATCAATATAATGTATACATGTATATCAATATAATGTATACATGTATATCAATATAATGTATACATGTATATCAATATAGTATATACATGTATATCAATATAATGTATACATGTATATCAATATAATGTATACATGTATATCAATATAGTATATACATGTATATCAATATAATGTATACATGTATATCAATATAGTATATACATGTATATCAATATAATGTATACATGTATATCAATATAATGTATACATGTATATCAATATAATGTATACATGTATATCAATATAATGTATACATGTATATCAATATAATGTATACATGTATATCAATATAGTGTATACATGTATATCAATATAATGTATACATGTATATCAATATAGTGTATACATGTATATCAATATAATGTATACATGTATATCAATATAATGTATACATGTATATCAATATAATGTATAGTGTATACATGTATATCAATATAATGTATACATGTATATCAATATAATGTATACATGTATATCAATATAATGTATACATGTATATCAATATAATGTATACATGTATATCAATATAATGTATACATGTATATCAATATAATGTATACATGTATATCAATATAATGTATACATGTATATCAATATAATGTATACATGTATATCAATATAATGTATACATGTATATCAATATAGTGTATACATGTATATCAATATAATGTATACATGTATATCAATATAATGTATACATGTATATCAATATAATGTTATCGAAATGTATACCAATATAATGTATACATGTATATCAATATAATGTATACATGTATATCAATATATGTATACCATGTATATCAATATAATGTATACATGTATATCAATATAATGTATACATGTATATCAATATAGTGTATACATGTATATCAATATAATGTATACATGTATATCAATATAATGTATACATGTATATCAATATAGTATACATGTATATCAATATATCAATATGTATACATGTATATCAATATAATGTATACATGTATATCAATATAGTATACATGTATAACAATATAATGTATACATGTATATCAATATAATGTATACATGTATATCAATATAATGTATACTGTACATGTATATCAATATAATGTATACATGTATATCAATATAATGTATACATGTATATCAATATAATGTATACATGTATATCAATATAATGTATACATGTATATCAATATAATGTATACATGTATATCAATATAATGTATACATGTATATCAATATAATGTATACATGTATATCAATATAATGTATACATGTATATCAATATAATGTATACATGTATATCAATATAATGTATACATGTATATCAATATAATGTATACATGTATATCAATATAATGTATACATGTATATCAATATAATGTATACATGTATATCAATATAATGTATACATGTATATCAATATAATGTATACATGTATATCAATATAATGTATACATGTATATCAATATAGTATATACATGTATATCAATATAATGTATACATGTATATCAATATAATGTATACATGTATATCAATATAGTATACATGTATATCAATATAATGTATACATGTATATCAATATAATGTATACATGTATATCAATATAATGTATACTGTACATGTATATCAATATAATGTATACATGTATATCAATATAATGTATACATGTATATCAATATAATGTATACATGTATATCAATATAGTGTATACATGTATATCAATATAATGTATACATGTATATCAATATAATGTATACATGTATATCAATATAATGTATACATGTATATCAATATAGTGTATACATGTATATCAATATAATGTATACATGTATATCAATCCTTGGAAGCTTGAAAGCGACAATAGAATATATATTTTTTGTTTAAGGGGAGATGGGTCGTTTTTTTGGTCCCTCATCTCCCTCGTGTTTAACCCCAATAGTTTACCGATTTTAAGACCTTTTGCCCCATTTCATTGTCAATTGTAAGACCTTTATTGCTATTTAGGTGTCGATTTTTTCCCTGGCGAGCGATAGCGAGCCTGTCATTTTTAAAGGAGCCAACATTTTTCTACCGAAAAATTTACAAATTTATCTTGAAGGGGGATGTAGGAGGGGATTTTATAAACTTAATACAGGTCTAGCGAGGAAACTAGATAATACATGAATAAATAAATAAATAAATAAATAGACCAAGAACATAGTCACTAGACCCTTAACCCCTTCTGTACCGGTGCTGTCCTTCTAATTTATTCTGGCTGCAATTAGACTATTTTATTCAGTTAAAAGAGAGCCTCCAGCAATGTACAGGCTTCGAACTATCTCACTTAACACCTTTTTCTACTACTTTTTCTTTCTTAAGGGTGGGGGGGGGGGTCACTTTAATGCCCATTATTGCATGTATTCACTATTCTTCTAGTTTCCTCCCTAGACCTCTATCAAATTTAAAAACAAACATCCATTAGATCCCCCTTCTAGATTAATTTGTACATCTTTGGGTAGAAAAAATTTCCCGGCCAAAGGCCGGTTCTTCCAACATTACAGGCTCACTATCGTTCGCCAGGGAAAAAATCATACCTAAATAGCACGAAAGTTCTAAATATTGACAAAGAAATGGGGCGTAAGGTCTTAAATTCGACTAACTAATGGGGCAAACATCTTAACATCTGAAAACTAATGGGGTTAAACATGAGGGAGAAAGTGGTCCAGAAAACCGGCCCATCCCCCCTTAAGCTGCTAGAATGAAATATATATTACGTCGCTGGTATAGAAGAGGTTAAGAACAAAATAAGTCTGGCATTAAATATTATGGTTACAACTCGCCTACATCAATATTATGGTTACAACTCGCCTACATCAATATTATGGTTACAACTCGCCTACATCAATATTATGGTTACAACTCACCTACATCAATATTATGGTTACAACTCACCTACATCAATATTATGGTTACAACTCACCTACATCAATATTATGGTTACAACTCACCTACATCAATATTATGGTTACAACTCACCTACATCAATATTATGGTTACAACTCACCTACATCAATATTATGGTTACAACTCACCTACATCAATATTATGGTTACAACTCACCTACATCAATATTATGGTTACAACTCACCTACATCAATATTATGGTTACAACTCACCTACATCAATATTATGGTTACAACTCACCTACATCAATATTATGGTTACAACTCACCTACATCAATATTATGGTTACAACTCACCTACATCAATATTATGGTTACAACTCACCTACATCAATATTATGGTTACAACTCACCTACATCAATATTATGGTTACAACTCGCCTACATCAATATTATGGTTACAACTCGCCTACATCAATATTATGGTTACAACTCGCCTACATCAATATTATGGTTACAACTCGCCTACATCAATATTATGGTTACAACTCGCCTACATCAATGATCAATCTTTTAAGGGGGGGTCACCTGCTTTGTTCTCTCCTTTTCTCTTTCTTTGGCTTGTATCCGTTCGGCCCCATTCAGCCTACTGTTTTAAGACGTTTATCCCTATCCAGGTGTTGATTTCTTCCTGGTGAGCGATAGCGAGCCAACATAGTATGGAGAAATCCGGCTTCGCTGGAGACATTTTTCTATCGAAAAATGTACAAATTTAGCCTGCTGTCAAAACCATTTAAGATAATATGCCGGCACGCTACCGCTCGCCAGGTAAAAACGAACCTGGATGGGGATAATCGTCTTAAAACAGTAGGCTGAATGGGGCCAAATAGATACAACCAAGAGAGAGAGGGAGAGAGAATGAAAACAAACGAGGTGGGTTCCCTTAACTATGATTCATTCATTATAAATAAGCCTGATATCTTGACTGTAACCTCGTGTAACTAAAAAAGGGCTGGAGCTAATGGGCTGTAAAACCCCACACCTATTCCCTGACCTCTACTAACATCTCCTAATCCTGCCATGGACATTTGTCCTAGGGCAGTCTTCCCTTTCCATTTCCACCTTGCCCTCTATAAACTACTATTTGGCCACTTGACCATCATTGTTTTGAAGGGCAAGCAGCCTTGAGGGGTCGCTGGAGCTGTGGCTGCTTGATTTCCTTTCTATTCCTTTGTACTGACTCTTCCCAAATGGTAGACATATTAGCAGACGTTCGGCCCATTAGTTTGGCGATTTTAACACCTTTCGCCCCATTTCGTTGTCAATATTAAGACCTTTCCTGCCATTTAGGTGTCGATTATTTCCTGGCGAGTGATAGCGAGCCTGCAATTTTAAGAGGAACCGGCCTGCGGCCGGGACATTTTTCTACCGAAAAATTTACAAATTTATCTTGAAGGGGGGTCTAGGGGGGTGTTTTTCTAAGCTTGATGGAGGTCTAGGGAGGAAACTAAAATAATATATGAATACATGAATTAATTGACCACACAAACGGCCAGCCTCCCACTAAGTAACACCCCGTTCTTAACATTAATCATCAATTACAAACCCCAACGCACTTGAATATACCCATGAAAGCATATGGTCCACCCGGGATTCGAACTCGGGACACCACACCCAGAACATAAGCATATAAACCATTACACCACCAGAACAGTCAACAATACAGTTCTTCGCTAACCCACTCACTATAGGTTCTTCACTATTGTCCATTCCTTTAAGGGGGTAGTGCTTGGTTTTTGGTCTATATATTTATTTATTAATTTGTTTTGGGTTTCCTCGTTAGACCTCCAACAAGCTTAGAAAAACATTCTCCCTAGACCCCTTTCAAGATAAATTTGTAAATTTTCCGGTAGAAAATATCCCGGCCGAAGGCCGGTTCCTTCTAAAATTAGACGTTCGCTATCGCTCGCAAGGATAAAATCGACACCTAAAGAGAACGAAAGGTCTTAATATTGACACACAAATGAGGCGAAAGGTGTCAAAATCTCCAAACTAACGGAACGAAAGTCTTAAAACCTCATAACTAATTTGCTAAACATGAGGGAGATGGGGATCCAGAAAAAGCGAGTACTACCCCCTTAAAACTTTATACGTGTATTTTGGCTTAACCTCTTAAGGATCATGACGCATTTTGACAGTTAGTTCTGGCTAGCATTTCACGATTTGTATTCAGTTTAGGAAGGATCTGTGGAAATGAAAAGGGTACAGACTATCTCAATCAGCCCCTTCTGTACCGGTGACGTCTTTTTTTATTTCATTTCATCTACATTTAGATGATTTTATGAAGCTTAGGAAGGATATATGGTAGCTAAAAGGATTAATTGAGATAGTCTGTAGCCTTTTGATTGGTCGACGTCCTTCCTCAGCTTAATAAAATCGTGAACATGTAGGTAAGATAAAATAAAAAAGACGTTCCCAGTACAGAAGGGGTTAACCCTCTGACTTCCATTTACCCTTCCTTGTCTTTTTTTTTTTTTTTTTTTTTTTTTTTTTTTTTTTTTTTCTATATTCCAACTTACTTCCTCTCGGGCATAGGCTGAGAGCCTTAACATTCACCGCTTTACAATGAACAGTGAAGCCCGTGAGGTCTTGTTCCAGTCTAGGGAGTGAGACATGTGAAGCACGTAGAGTACAACGAGCACCTGCCATCTTGCCTTCACATGAGGCACGGTGCTCACTCATGGCCCGAAACGACCCCATCTCTGAAGCCACCTCGTTCCCGTGCTTCACTGTCTCACCCCCTAGACTCGGACTCTCACACTTACACACACACAACGCCACCTGTTGAGCAGATAACTCACCAACATAAACATAATCTTCTAATTATAGGCGTAGTAAACAGCTAAAACACGTCATAATTATAGGCGTAGTAAACAGCTAAAACACGTCATAATTATAGGCGTAGTAAACAGCTAAAACACGTCATAATTATAGGCGTAGTAAACAGCTAAATCACGTCATAATTTTAGGCGTAGTAAACAGCTAAAACACGTCATAATTATAGGCGTAGTAAACAGCTAAATCACGTCATAATTTTAGGCGTAGTAAACAGCTAAATCACGTCATAATTATAGGCGTAGTAAACAGCTAAATCACGTCATAATTATAGGCGTAGTAAACAGCTAAATCACGTCATAATTATAGGCGTAGTAAACAGCTAAAACACGTCATAATCCTCAAGGGTTTAATGTTAATATCAACTTGGCTGAGTTAACACATACCCCAAAAGTTAGGTGTGCTCAACCATCTCTGTGGGTTCTTGACCCCCGCACAGCTTCTTGCTCTGTATCAGGGCTCAGTGTGCCCTGTATTGAGTATTGTTTGCACTTGTGCGGAGTTTCCACGCATACCACACTTCTTGAACGAGTAGAATCAAAACCATTTTGCCTCATCAACTCCCTTTCTCTTACTAGTTCCCTACCATCTCTTGCTACATGCCACAATGTTGCATCTCTTTCACTCTTCTACAGTATCGCTATTACAACAATCAGTGTTCTTCATAGCTCTCACAGTGTATACACCCTCCCTTGCGGCGAGTGCGAGGCACACGCCTTTTAACACAGTCTCACTCCTATTCTGTCTAGCTCTCCAACCCAAGAATTGGCAAATTTTCTGTCTTCTACTCAACAAGCGGACTCTGGAACTCTACCTTAATCAATCTTTCCTTCATCCTTTGCCTTAAACTGCTTCAAACTACGTGTGTCCAGGCATTTTGAATCCAACATCCCATGGATTTGGCTCTATCACTCTTTTGGCTTTTTTTTTTTTGTTTTTTTTTTTTTTTTTAAGAGACAATGAACGGAGGAAGGAAAAACACAGATAAAACAAAAAGGTCCATGTGCCTAAAGGCATCCTCCATTCATAAAATGTTTGTAACAACTGGATTTAAACATTTGTAGATTGTAAGTTTGTGGAAAGCAATTCGAGGGAAGTGAATTCCAAAGAGTAGTAGCTCTGGGGATAAATGAATTCTGATATGCAGAAGTTCTGCATTGTGGAGGAGAAAGTGTAAATTCATGGGCGCTCTCAGCTGCCCTAGTTCTACGGGGAAAGATGTGGAGAGGCGGCACAATTGAAGCAAGTTCCTCGGAACAATTGCTGTGAAAATATCTGTAGAATAATGCAAGGGATGCAACGTTTCTTCGTATGGATAATGTAGGAAGGTCCTGTGTGATTGCAGGGTTATTGATTAATCTAATAGCTTTATTTTGAATTTTGTCCAACTGCCTCAATGCAACCACTCCACTTCCACCCCACAGAGGTGAACAGTAATCCATCTGAGAACGCACATGACTTTTATATATTACGGCCAACTGCTCGTCAGTGAAGAATTCTCGAACTCTGTACAGGAGTCCCAGTTTTTTAGAGGCATTCTTAACAATGCTTCTAACATAATGTGTCCAGCTCAAGTTAGTAGTTAATGTTACACCGAGAATGTCAATACTAGGGGAAGTGGGAATATTTACATCATTAAAAAATATAAGGGAGTCAGTGAGATTCTGTCGGTTAGAAAATTGAATGTACTTGGTTTTCTGTGCATTACAGGAAACTATAGATTCTTTTGTCCCCATCCATTAATTCTAGAAAGGTCCTGGTTCAGAGAAATTGCAGTGTTTATTTTTGAATTTGTAAGATCGGGTTGGGTGAAAGAATTGGTAAATGTGAAGGAACTGTGGAGTGTTGAGTCATCTGCGTAGGAATGTATTGAATTATGAGTGGTAGATATGAGATCATTGATATGAATGAGGAACAGAATTGGGGCCAAAACTGATCCCTGGGGAACACCAGCATTTATTGAGTGAAATTGAGAATAAAGGCCATCTACCATTACACGTATTTTTCTGTTATGAAGATAAGAAGAAATTAGTGGAACTAATGATGCAAGGCCGTAGTGTGACATCTTCGACAATAAGGATTGATGCCAGACTCTATCAAATGCCTTTGATATATCCAGTGCTATTGTATGTGTTTCACCACGTTGGTCTGTAGCTTGGTTGATTTGATGCGTAAGAAGGCAAAGCATGTCTGCAGTTGATCGACATCGTCTAAAACCATATTGCCTATCACTGATTAATTTATTATTCTCAAGATGCTTAATTATGTGATTATTTAATATAATTTCAAAGACTTTACCAAGAGTGGAAGTTATAGCTATTGGTCTGTAGTTTGATGGATCTGAAGAGGCACCTTTTTTAGGAACTGGATGGATGTTTGCTTCTTTCCAGGGTACTGGGAAACATGAGGTATGAGTACACAGACGGAAAAAATTTGCCAATACAGGAGCGAGCACCAAGGAGCAATTCTTTGGTGGAGACACTCGTTACAGGCAACCTGCCTTTTGTCTCCTCCATACACATAGAAAAATTAAACACACAGTCTATCATAGATTAGAAGTTAAGGCGCACCATGTTGACAGGCTGGGGTAAGAGAGTGGGTTGGATACATTAAGGTGTTTGTGTTGTTCCTTAACCTTGACGTTCTCAGTACTCTTGACCTGTGGCTACCCCTCTCTTGGTTCATGGCAGAGACACTACAGCATACAGTCAGTGGACAACAATACACATTTTAACCAATAGGTATTATATAACACTATAAATATTGCTCTACACATGGCGATGTCAGCCTTGGTCGGCAACCCATCTACGGGAGACAACCTAATAGAAATCCTAGTGGATGGGACTCTTTAGCCTTGGTCAGCAACACGTCTACGGGTGTAAAGCCCTGTTCACACACACGACATTGTCAACATGACCTTATCTGTCCATGGCTGATTTTATGAATTTTTGGGTCGGGACCAAATGTGGGAGACTTTGTTAGTGACCAAGGTGCTTGACACCTCTGCACCCAACATTGCCTAGACCTTGTCCCTGCCGCCGATAATGACCATGGGATGACTGTGCAACGTCCCTGCAATGTCCTCAATGCGTGTTGACAGCAAAATTGACAGATATGGAGCGAAAGTTCATAAAATCGCCCAACTAATGGGGCAAACGTCTTAAAATATCAGAAGCAATGGGGCTAAGCATGAGGGAGAAAGGGGTCAAGAAACAAAAATCCAAGTGTAATCTCCCCTTAAAATGAGAAAGAGAGAGAGAGAGAGAGGGGTGGATAGAGGAGGGGGAGGAGAGTGAGGAGGGGAGGAGAGTGGGGGGGGGGGGCCCCCAGTGGGGTGGCTTGAGAGGAATACTGATGCACCGTTTGCCGTCTTTTGCAGCTCAACTATAGGGAGCCTGTATATACTTTATTTACAGTGCTTGCCATGCTGTATAATATCAACTATAGGGAGCCTGTATATACTTTATTTACAGTGCTTGCCATGCTGTATAATATCAACTATAGGGAGCCTGTATATACTTTATTTACAGTGCTTGCCATGCTGTATAATATCAACTATAGGGAGCATGTATATACTTTATTTACAGTGCTTGCCATGCTGTATAATATCGATCTGTGAATCATCTATAAGTTCATTTTTCCAACATAAGAATGACCTACACAATGTACTATAATTGTGTTATGCAAAGTTTTACATCCAATACACAAAATATACCTGGAATAAGCCTTCAATGAATTACCAGGTAGAATTTATCCAGATGTAAGGTTTCATCGTGGTGGATATACTCAGTCAGAGAATCCGAGTACGGTTGGCCAAATAAGTTATTTCTCCGCTGTCATTACATTTTGCTCGCTGTGTGCTGTATCAATGTCTGTCAGATGTTGAATAGGGTGTGTAAAGATAGGAACATGTTTGTATATCTCACTCGAAACGATGAATGAAAACTTGGATAGTGCTGATACCAATTATTTATAAAAATATACTTGGTGCCGCGACATCACTTATTTGGCCGACTGTACACCATGACATACTGGAGTCTGTTATGATAAGGTTCCCAGCCAAGCATTGTAATTATATTTGGCCGACTGTACACCACGACATACTGGAGTCTGTTATGATAAGGTTCCCAGCCAAGCATTGTAATTATATTTGGCCGACTGTACACCATGACATACTGGAGTCTGTTATGATAAGGTTCCCAGCCAAGCATTGTAATTATATTTGGCCGACTGTATACCACGACATACTGGAGTCTGTTATGATAAGGTTCCCAGCCAAGCATTGTAATTATATTTGGCCGACTGTACACCACGACATACTGGAGTCTGTTATGATAAGGTTCCCAGCCAAGCATTGTAATTATATTTGGCCGACTGTACACCACGACATACTGGAGTCTGTTATGATAAGGTTCCCAGCCAAGCATTGTAATTATATTTGGCCGACTGTACACCACGACATACTGGAGTCTGTTATGATAAGGTTCCCAGCCAAGCATTGTAATTATATTTGGCCGACTGTACACCACGACATACTGGAGTCTGTTATGATAAGGTTCCCAGCCAAGCATTGTAATTATATTTGGCCGACTGTACACCACGACATACTGGAGTCTGTTATGATAAGGTTCCCAGCCAAGCATTGTAATTATATTTGGCCGACTGTACACCACGACATACTGGAGTCTGTTATGATAAGGTTCCCAGCCAAGCATTGTAATTATATTTGGCCGACTGTACACCACGACATACTGGAGTCTGTTATGATAAGGTTCCCAGCCAAGCATTGTAATTATATTTGGCCGACTGTACACCACGACATACTGGAGTCTGTTATGATAAGGTTCCCAGCCAAGCATTGTAATTATATTTGGCCGACTGTACACCACGACATACTGGAGTCTGTTATTATAAGGTTCCCAGCCAAGCATTGTAATTATATTTGGCCGACTGTACACCACGACATACTGGAGTCTGTTATGATAAGGTTCCCAGCAAAGCATTGTAATTATATTTGGCCGACTGTACACCACGACATACTGGAGTCTGTTATGATAAGGTTCCCAGCCAAGCATTGTAATTATATTTGGCCGACTGTACACCACGACATACTGGAGTCTGTTATGATAAGGTTCCCAGCCAAGCATTGTAATTATATTGGTTCACCTCATAGGAAATTCTGTTTATCTTCAAGAAACAAATATTTGACCTTGTTTGGCTGATCCTAACAGGACGAGATGTGGGTCTGCCTCGGAATATCCTACTATTTATTTTATAGGTTTCTGTATATTTGGTTTTCATTCCTATGTGTATGAAGGAAACAAAATTCAGGATGTGTGTAACGAATGTCTCCCCAAAGCCAAAAGAGTGACAGAGCCAAATTCAAGGGACGTTGTTGGAGTCAAGCTGCCTGGACACACGAAGTTTAAAGCAGTTTAAGTCATAGGATGAAGGAAATATTTATTGAGGGAGATGATTATCCAATGATTATCTAGTAATACCTCCTAAGCATGGAGCATTTACCACATTTTGGGTCATCCGGTATCCTGTAACTTGTAGGAGAGAATCATCCGGTATCCTGTAACTTGTAGGAGAGAATCATCCGGTATCCTGTAACTTGTAGGAGAGAATCATCCGGTATCCTGTAACTTGTAGGAGAGAATCATCCGGTATCCTGTAACTTGTAGGAGAGAATCATCCGGTATCCTGTAACTTGTAGGAGAGAATCATCCGGTATCCTGTAACTTGTAGGAGAGAATCATCCGGTATCCTGTAACTTGTAGGAGAGAATCATCCGGTATCCTGTAACTTGTAGGAGAGAATCATCCGGTATCCTGTAACTTGTAGGAGAGAATCATCCGGTATCCTGTAACTTGTAGGAGAGAATCATCCGGTATCCTGTAACTTGTAGGAGAGAATCATCCGGTATCCTGTAACTTGTAGGAGAGAATCATCCGGTATCCTGTAACTTGTAGGAGAGAATCATAATGGAAATCAACGTTTTTTATTCCAATAACAAAATATCAGAAGTACGTACACTGGCGCTAATAAGTTATGTCTCAGCTTTCATTTAGTTTGGCTCGCTCTGTGCTGTATTAATGTCTGTCAGATGTTGAATAGGGTGGGTAAGTGTTGGAACATGTTTGTATATCTCACTCAAAAAGAAGAAATCATGTATAAATATTGCTGATGCTAATTGCTGATCAAAACATAATTGGTGCCGAGACATCACTTATTAGGCCGACTGTACATCCACCTACAGAGATAATTGATACAGAGCAACATTAATTATTTTGTCTTAGCTTTATTTCTGTAAATATGGAGACTTTCTAAAACAGTATTTACATATTAGAGGGCGTAGTTTAAGGGGAAAAGGGTAGTTTTTCTGGTCCCCCTTCTTCCTCATGTTTAGCTCCATTAGTTTTGAGATTTATAGACGTTCGGCCCATTAGTTTATCAATTGTATAGCCTTTCGTCCCATTTATATATGAATATCAAAGCGTTTCGTGCCATTTAGGTGTCGATTTTTTCCTGGCGAGTTATAGCGATCCTGTATTTTAGGAGGCCGGGACATTTTTCTATCGAAAAATGTAAACATTTATCTTAAAGGGGGGGGGGGGGGGGTCTTAGAGGTATTTCTGTTCAGCTTGATGGGGGTCTACAAAGCAAACTAAAAATCTCCCCTTAAGTCTATTATTCTAAATGGCTACAGTAGCATAAATAAAGCTCTGTTGACGGATGTATGTAGTAGATGGAAGGAAGAACGTGAATACATGCAGTGACAAGGAAAGTAGACCACAGTGCCAGGTATACATCATGGCAATTGTGATGACCGAGATGGCTGATTTCTTCCTATAGACGTCCCTCAGCGCCCCCCCCCCCCCTCCCCTCCTCCTCCCTCTCCCCCACTCATCTCCTCCTCCCTCCCCCCCCCCTCCCCCTCCCCCCCACTCTCCCCTTTCACTGGCGCCATAGAATGTCTGGGAGGAAGAGATTGTGAGTGCCACGAAAGGGTTGGGGAGGGAATTGTGGAGAGTTGGTGGGAGTTATAGAGTGTGTGAGGTGGTGGAGAGTGTCAGGTGGAACCCTTTCTCTTCTTTCTCCTTCATGTTTAGCCCCATTACTTTTGAGTTTATAAAACGTTCGCCCCCAGTAGTTTGGTGACTTTAAGAATTATCGCCCTTTTCATGCCATTTAGGTGTCGATGTTTTCTTGGCGAGCGATAGTAAGCCTGTAATTTAAGAGGCCGGGACATTTTTCTATCGAAAAATGTACAAATTTATCTTGAAGGAGGGTCTTGAGGTTGTTGTGTTTATAAGTTGGGAGTTGTAGAGTGTGAGGTGTGAATGGTCGAATGGGCATTATGAGGTGCAGATATAATTTGAGATACTAGTGTTACGCTGGCCAGCTTGCCAGAATGCACTCGTAACTCGCTAGCGCTCGCCAGGGCAGTGATATGGGCTACAATAATCGTAGAACGATGTTCTTTCTTTCATAGAGTTCATGTTACAGACAGATCAGTGGTGGTCTTTATTCTTGTCTGTGACACTTGGAAGCATTTTATATCAGTAATAGAGTAAAAGATGTGTAGTGTGAAGTTAAGGAGAGAGAGAGAGCGGAGGAGGCAGCGCGGTTGTATTATGTGCGTGTGTATGTACGTGTGCCTCCCTCGCGCAGGCTTTCCCACGCCCTTGATTGGCCGGCGGCCCTGGCTACGTCATAGGATGCTTGCTCTTCATGACGTAGTGGTCTGTAATTGGAGGCCGCGGTCCTGCGAGGGTGGTGCGGGCTCCTGCCCGTGTGTCTCCTTCAGAGTTTGGCACAGCGTGCTTGGTCCTACATGTCCTTTGCAATCTGTCCCCCATATAACCCCTTGTACTACTTTCTCTCTCTCTGAACTTCTTCGTTTTCATACTTCTCTCTTTATTCAATTACTTATCCCTTCTGGTTCTGCATACGACTTCCATAGTCGGCCAGTCGTATTACCAGCACCAGCTCTCCATATATGTTTGCACTAGTTTTAGGGATTATTAGAGTCATAGTCATATGGTAGCCTAGTGTTGGGGTGCTTCTAATTATTGAGCTGTTCTTTCCCATTATTTAATGCTAGACAGTGGAAGGTATCGTTGGTCGTTGTCTGAGTTATGTATGTGGCAAGTCAGAGCCTGTACAACATCGACGAAGCTAGCTAGCCTGTAACCCTTGTGCATATTTTCCTTTGCGAGTGTAGCAGTATACAGGTGAAGGGCTTTTGCCTATACTTACCTGTATGCTTGCTACCTCATTTTGTTGACCTTTGTGGAGCGCCAGGGCAAGACCAGATACTAGAGATCTGGACTTACCAAGAGAGCCTCCAAGTCACTTAACGTAACATAAGGGAAATCTGTTCAAGGGGAGACAGTAGGCTACGAGCATGCTTGCGCTCTGCCTAGTTTCCTCATACCTTTTATGCCACTGCTAGACTTTATTAGTGAGGAAGACAGCATTGTGTTTATTAACTTTCATTGTGTATACTTTAGGAATTATTCATGCCTTATTTTAGCCTTGGTTGATGCATAGTGCACAACCCAGTTTGGCTGTTACGTTGGCTAAGGAAGTACTGTTTCTGAGTGGTTATTATTAGTGCTGTCACAGAGTTGTTGCACTCCCTTGTTATATATATGTATCCTAATTATTGGTGTATTTAAGATACACGCTTTGGTGTCCTGCCCCTGCATTATTTCTGTTCTATATTAACGAGCATCTTAGAGCATCAGACCTTTTCAGAAGATTCTTTATCTGATTGCTGTAGGACTAGACTTCCAGTGTTTTCATAGAGCATTGAAGAGTTTAGTGTTGAGTACAGACTCACACTAAAGTTAACGCAAGCAATTATTCCTTTATTAAATCTTA
Organism: Paralithodes platypus; assembly: GCA_032716605.1. Classification (NCBI taxonomy): domain Eukaryota; kingdom Metazoa; phylum Arthropoda; class Malacostraca; order Decapoda; family Lithodidae; genus Paralithodes; species Paralithodes platypus. Next base: position 37,831,467 of record CM064493.1, on the reverse strand, counting down.
TATAGTTTATTCAAGCATTGTTATTACTTAAGAGCATTTTCGTAACGTAAGTACTCCTGTTGTGAGTTGGCTTTGCCGTCACCGGAAAGCCTTTGTAGAAGTGCACTAAAACCCAGTTAATTGATACCCAGTTATCCAGTAGATTAACTCTGGAGGGTTTTAAGTGTTTTTGTTCACCGGCGTAATAGTTCGAGGGTTTGGAATTAGCGTACCGTTGTAGTAGAGATAACAAATGGCCGTTGTTGCAGATATAGCCTATCATCTAGTCCATTATTAAGTGCCCTTGTTTATTTCGTAGTGCCGGTCGTAACACTAGATATTAAATATAATTTGATTGGTGCTTCTGAATGCTTGTGTGCTTGCTTGTGGGTGAACTGCTATACTGTATGTTCTTCTCCTGTCTCCTCTTTTTTTCTTTCTTTCTTGAGTCTCTTGCTGATCCTCCCTAACTTTTGTGGGAGTAAGGGCTGGCTACTGACTGACTGCCAGATATAATTTGAGTCGTAACATCAGATAGAAAATGAGAACATGTACACAATGAGAGTCGCAAACTAGATGTTTTAAGGGAAAATTATTAATTTGTATTATTTTTTAGCAGACAAGCCAAGCTCAGCAGATATAAGATAACATTGGAAAACAAACAATAACATATCTATTGTTCTTTACGAAACTGCATGTGTAGCCTATGTGAACAGAAGACTTAACCCTTTGAGTACCAGCGACGTATGTATTATATTATCCTAGCTATATTTAGTCGATATTATGCAGCATAGGGAGGATCTGTGGTACTTAAATGGGTTGGTGGAGATAGTCTGAAGCCTTATTATTGCTAGAGGTCCTTCCTATGCTGAATAAAATCGTCTAATATTTGCCAGAATATGATGAAAAGGACGTCCCTGGTACTGAAGGGGTTAAGGGGGTAGCGCTTGTTTTTTGGTCTATGTATTTATCTATCAATAATGTGTTTAGTTTCCTCGCTAGACATCAATCAGGCTTAAAAAAAACACCCCAAGATCCCCTTCAAGATAATTTTGTAAATTTGTCCATAGAAAAATTTCCACAGTGATCTTGAAGGGGGATCTAGGTGGGTTTTTTTTACAGATTGATGGAGGTCTAGGGAGGAAACTAAAAACATAATACAAAGATAAAACAATAAGCAAATAAATCCGCCCAACTCCCCTTAACCCGTTCAGTACCGGTGCCGTACTTTTAACTTCATTCTGGATGCTATTTCACGGTTTGATTTAGTTCAAGAAGGGCCTCCAACAGTTTACAGGCTTCGAACTCTCTCACTTAACCTATTTTGCTACCACTGATCCCTTTTAAATTGCACACAATTGCCTAAATATAGAATCAAATTAAATAGACGTCGCCGGTACAGAAGGGGTTAAGGAGGGATGGTTCATTGTTTGGTAGATTTTTTAATATAGTTATTATTTTCTAGTTCCTCCCTACACCTCCATCAAAATAAATCAAACAACCCCAGGACCCCCTTCAAGATAAATTTGTAAATTTTTTGGTAGCAAAATGTCCCAACCGAAGGCTAGTTCCTCTTAACCCGGGAACGGCGCCGAGACTCTTAAGTGGTTTTACTGGGCGAAGGTGACGGGACTCTTAAGATTAAAGGCCTAAAAAAAAAGCCCTTTAAAAGATCCCAGTGCCACTCAAAACAAAGGAATATGTGATTAAGTGAGATAATTCCCCTCCATGCATCCTATCACTACTCCACATATGTCCAAACCCTTTCAATTATCATCTATTTTTCCTCTTATTCCATTGTTTATCAGTTTATTTTCCATGCCAATATACCCCACCCGGTTTCAAGGTCGTGTGGGACGCATATAGAGATCGTGGCAAAGGAGAGACTTTACAAACAAGACATCAGTGTCGATCGATAAGTGAGAGAGGGAGTGTGTGTGCCGCGCTTTCTTTCCTCTCATGAATGAACCGGTCGGTAATGCATCGTCTTTTTCACCCCCCAAATACTATTCCCACTTGTTTTATTGTTGTTACATGTTTATTGTTGTTACATGTTTATTGTTGTTACATGTTTATTGTTGTTACATGTTAATATCTTCATTTTAAATACTATTCCCACTTGTTTTATTGTTGTTACATGTTAATATCTTCATATTAAATGTAAAATAGGCGCATATGAATAAGTAATAACGATATTTATCGGATAATGTCGATTTTCGTTGGGATTGTAGCATAATATCATCGCCTGGTGGGCACTTTCAAATATCATAGGTTCGCCGTTTAAAGGTTAAAATATAAGCTCGCTATCACTCACCAGAAAAAAAGACATCTAAATGACACGAAAAGTCTTAATATTAACCCATAAACAGCAGCCATCCTCAGTAGAGGTTTTTCTGGTGCACTGTGACTACCCTCAATAGATCCAGAGCATAAAACATAACTTTAAAACACCCCAGTGGCACTCAAAACAAAGACATTTGTGATTAGGTGAGATAATTCCTCTCCATTACTTGCTACCACTTCTACATATGTGTCCCCCCCTACCCCCCCCCCCCCCTTTTCCCCCCTCCTCAATTGTCAGCTATTTTTCCTCTTATACCCCCTTTTATCGGTTAATTTTCAGTGGGAATTTCCCTCACGTGGTCTCTTTAACACGGGCAAGGCAGCTAGAGATCCTTGCAATAGAGAGACTTCTAGTGCAAGGCCTCAGTGTCGCTCTACAGCTCGGAGAGGGAGCATATACGCTGCTTCAGCTCTCGCCTCATGATACGACCGGGCAGCAATAATACGTCCTTTTCACTCCCCAAATCCTATTTCCACTTATTTTACTGCTCTTAAATGTTCATATGTTTATATTAAAAGCAAAATAGAAGCATATGGATAAGTAATAATTATATATATGGTACTATGATGATTTTTGTCAGAATAGAACCAAATACCTTCGCTTGGCAGGAGGGTTTGAACTATCATAGCTTCGCAGTTTACGAGTTAAAAAAGAAATGGGGCGAAAAGTCTTAAAAGCGCCAAACTAATGGGCCGAACGTCTTAAAATCTTAAAACTAATGGAGTTAAACATAGGAACAAAGGGAACCAGAAAAACGACCCATCTCCCCTTAATTTCCCTTCCCTTCAGTGGAGATCTCTACACAGCAAAACTCTATCAGTATGGTAGCACTAATAAGTCATGTCTCAACTGTCATTACATTTGGCTCGCTCTGTGCTGTATTAAGGGTGGCAGAAGGTTTTTATGGACCACCTTCTCCCTCAAGTTTATCCCCAATAGTTATGAGATCTTAAGACGTTTTCCCCATTAGTTTGGCGATCTTAAAACTTTTTCCCCATAACTGTGTCAATATTAAGACATTTTGTGTGATTTAGGCGTCGATTCTTTCCTGGCGAGCGATAGCGAGTCTGTAACATAAGAAGAAACCGGCCCCCGGCCGGGACATTTTTCAATCGAAAAATGTACAAATTTATCTCGAAAGGAGGTCTTGGGGGTATTTTGTTTTAAGCTTAATGGAAGTCTATGGAGGAAACTAAAAACATGGTTAATAAATATATAATTGAGCAAATAAATACGCCCATCCCCCTTAATATCTGTCAAATGTGAATAAGGTGGGAAATTGTAGGATCATGTTTTTATATCTCACTCGAAAGGAAGAAATCATGCTTAGATATTGCTGATACCAATTATTGATCAAGACATACTTGGTGCCGAGACATCACTTTTGATGAAGAGTGGAGTTAGCTGAACATGACCGGCCTTAGTGACTGAATTACGTACTAAACTCACACACATACACACACACACACTCACACACACACACACTCCCACACACACACTCTCTCTCTCTCTCGCTTTCATATATATATATATATATATAAGTTTCCAATCTCTCAGTGGGGTTCGAACCGCCGACCGTCAGGACAATAGCCGACGCTTTAATCAACTACACCACGGCCGTGGTGTAGTTGATTAAAGCGTCGGCTATCGTCCTGACGGTCGGCGGTTCGAATCCCACTGAGAGATTGGAAACATTTAGTGGCTCACATGTATTTGTGATAAATACTCAATATATATATATATATATATATATATATATATGTCACAGGATCGTGCCTGAGATATATATAGCTAGACATATTAGAGAGTCGAGGGGGGTGCGGGGAGAGTATAGAGAGAGAGAGAAGAGGGGGTGGGGACGTGCGGTCAGTAATTTGGTCAAGAAGGTTCTCGGACCTTCGAGAAGGTTCGAGAAGGTCCTAGATGTTCTTTCCTTTTCCCGCCAATTCTCCAAGCATACGCTTGTTCCAAACCGAGGGTATAAATAAAGCAGGAGAGGGGAACGCAGGTCTCAGTCCCCCAGTTGGTGCCAGCGAGTGAAGTGCTTGTGAGTGTGGAGTGGCGACCAGGGTGACGCGGCACCCTCCTTCGACCATGTGTAAAGGTTAGTATATTGTGTTATTATATAAGTAATCTGATGTGCTAGACGCGGTCATTAATATGCGATAAGGGTAAATTCAAGGGAGGGTTAATTGTTTTGCCTGGTGTATAGGACTCCGTTAGGCTAGTGGTATCAGATTAGTGACGGGTAATTTTAGGAGTGAGTTTGACTGAGTGTGGCTCAGTTAAGGCTCTAGTTAATTAAATTAGAGGGGTTAATTAAGTTAGTTAAACATTTGGATAGAAGGAGCGAGTGGTGTGTGAACGTAATCTCCGATTCATTTTCATCAATTTGTGTCTCTTATTCAATAAACCGTTTTAATAGAATGTTTGTTTAATTTATCATTGTTAATTGTTAAATAACAGTTTTCTAATAACATAGTCCCATCGCGTTAATAATTGAACAGCCTTCTATATCTATATAAATCTATATATATACACACCGTTAATCCTGTAAGCTGGCCGAACAACAAAATATACTGTATCGATCGGTATAAATATATTGGATAGACGTGTCTTTGATTTGTATCCCGGGTAATTAATTAAGGAATATTTTCCTACGAGATCCTTTATCTTAGTGGCCCAATTTATATACAAATCAGGGAGGCGACCTATTACAACTGGCGACCGTGACAGGACCAGTTTCCGATGCGGATGTGTTAGATAAAAATAGATAGGCATAGGCTAGGATAGCATTGTTGTTGTGTTAGAAAGAAGGTGAGCCGTGGGGGAATTTTTCCCTCCCTCCTTCTTCTTCCACCCGCGTGGTCACTTCTGACCGTGGGCTTGGGAAAATTCTAAACATCTTTTCTCATCGCTTGTGTATAATAATAATATTTATAGATTATACAATTTCGGCTATCGAGAAATAATTGTGTTCCATCAATTTTGTTTCGCTTGTATAATAATTGATCTCTGCTTGTTTTTTTTGTCGTTAAGAATTTCGTCCGTGTGATTTTTTTCTTTTCTTTCGCCATTCGTGCGTCGTACGCAAGTGCTGCGATCGTCCGATTAAATGGAAAGAAGGGGATTGTAATCTAATTAACTGTTGTCGGTTTTCATAGTTTTTTTTTTTGGTTCGAAATTCTTGCGCAGTTGCAGTTATAGGGGTCATTTTTTTTTGTAGAGCGTAAACATATTTTTCTCCTTGTCTTATATCCGTTGTTCCTCTTTATCAATTCCTTCCTTTATTCCTCCCTCACATAACTCGTTCCAGGGGTAACGAAACCGTGCTATCTTAACTTTCTTTTGTCGTTCGTTGTTCATCTCAGATTAGGCTGATAGGATAGGGCTGGCTAGTTTTTGTTGTTCCTTTCGGTGCTATTTGATTAGGCAGATAGGATAGGACTTGCTTTTCCTGGTTCCTTTCACTCTTCGAGGGTACAATGGCGTCAATAAAAACCATCTACGAGGAAGCTGTAGAGCTAGGCCTCACTGAGGAGAACCGAGAAGGCTACATAGATAGTAGAAAGGCTGAGGAGGAAGAAAAGAGGAGAGAGAGGGAGAAACGAGCACAGGATAGGGAGGAGGCTAAGGCAGCGAGGGAACACGAGGTGGCTATGGCTGAGAGGGCTAGGGAGGCTCACAGGGAAGAGGTGGCTATGGCTGAGAGGGCTAGGGAGGCTCACAGGGAAAAGGCGGCTGAGGCAGAGAGAGAGCATCAGAGGAAGCTCGATCTTGTTAAAGCTAAACCAGGGGATACGGGGGTCAACGGTCATGTGGATGCTCCTAAGGGGTTGCCACGCATCAAGCAGCCCATGTATAAGGTGGGTGATGATATAGAACCTTTCATAAGGAGGTTCGAAAGAACCGCAACGGCATATGCTCTTGACGAGACAGCCAAGGAAATACAATTCCTTTCACTCTTTGAGGGCCCGGCGCTCACACTGTTGAATCGCTTAGGGTCCGACAAGTCCGGTTATGGTGATATGAAGGCTGCGTTGGTCGAGGCATACGGGCTCACGGCACAGGCTGCCCGGCGGCAATTCGTATCTGCTAGGTTAGCTGAAAAGGAAACCGCTACCCAGTTCCTGGCTAGGCTTGAGGGTTATCTGGATGTCTGGGTAAACAAGGATAAGACTCCTGACAGTAGGGATGGGTTACGTGATCTCTTCCTGCGAACGCAGTTTGAGCTGTCGGCTCCGAATGACCTCGTGGCCCAGTTCAAACTGAGCAAGGTTACCTCGGCTAAGAGTATGGCGGCTGAGGCAGACGCATATTTTGAGGCCCACGGGTACCAGCGGCGGAGAATGTTGAACGAGGGCGGTAACAAAGGCAAAGGCAACCCTGACCCGGGCCCCAAACAGGCCCAAGCAGGGGCACACAGGAAATGGAAGGGTCAGGGACCTCACAAGCCGAAATATTACTCCAACTTAAAGGGTCAACAGGGTCAACGGTGGTCTGGAGATAACCGTCAACAAAGTTCGGCCGCTGCTTCTCAGACTGTACAGGCAGACAGCAAGAATGGGGTGCCGACTAAATCACAAGGCACGGCCCACGACTTGTGACTTATAGCAGGGGGTGCTGGGATGGGAAAACAAAACACAGGGTTCCTAGTGCAGCCAGGTAGAGTAGGGGGGGTATCCGTAGAGGCGCTTAGAGACAATGGGTCGTCTGGGTGTATCGTGCGGGACACTCTGGTCAAGCACCACCAATTCACGGGGCGAGGAATCAACGTTCGCATGATCGATGGTTCCACCACCACAGTTCCCGAGGCGAGGGTGGAAATTGAATCTCCGTTTCTTTCTGGTAGCATCACAGCAGCCGTAATGCACGATCCAATTTATGACTTGATAGTGGGGAACGTCCGGGGTGCCAAGTACGGACCCACGAGCGAGATAGCCACCCAGACGGGGGCCGCAGCAGTCACTAGGGGCGTAGCCAAGGCACGGAAAGACCCGAAGCCGCTGGCGGTCACGACTTCCTCAGAGCTCGCGGAGAGTCAGGATGTTGTCCATGAGAAGCAGCAAGACGCATCCTTGGCAAGTGTTAGGGCAAAGCTTGGTGAGGCTGTCGTTGAAGGTGATAAGGGGCGTAAGTCGTGGGTTGCAGAGAAGGGAGGTCGGATCTACCGTGTAGTGCAGTACCCTCACTCTGAGCAGCAGTGGCAGTTTGTGGTTCCCTTGAAGTATAGGACAGCCATCCTTAGGATGGGCCATGAGGGTAGCCTTGGAGGTCACATAGGTAGGCAGAAGACGCAGGATAGGGTTCAGGCGCAGTTTTATTGGCCTGGGATCGCGAGCGACGTCCGCAGATGGATTCGCTCCTGTGACGTGTGCCAGAAGACCTGCGACCGAGGTCGAGTCAAGCCCGCACCGTTGAGTCCGTTGCCTGTCATCACAACACCCTTTGAGCAGTTAGGGGTGGACATTGTGGGTCCAATTCACCCTAGAGCCAGTGATGGGTCCCGATTCATCCTCACGCTAGTCGATTTCGGAACGAGGTGGCCAGAGGCGGTCGCTCTGAAGAATATCGAGACTACAACTGTTTGCCGAGGCAATGTTGGAGGTCTTCTGTCGAGTAGGGATCCCCAAGCAAATACTGTCTGACAGAGGGACGCAGTTCACCTCTGCAATGATGGGGGAAGTACTCAGGCTGTTGTCTGTGAAGGGTCTGAAGACGACTCCGTACCACCCACAATGTAACGGGCTGGTCGAGCGCTTCAACGGGACACTCAAGAAGATGCTGCGGCGGATGACAGCCGACCAACCAAAGGAGTGGCCTAGGTTCATTGCTCCGTTGCTCTTTGCATACCGGGAGGCTCCCCAGAGTTCGCTGAAGTTCTCTCCTTTCGAGCTTGTGTATGGTAGGACAGTCCGGGGTCCATTGCAGGTGTTGCGAGAGCTTTGGGACGGTGACGAGCCCAGCGAGGAAGTGAAGACCACTTACACCTATGTTCTCGATCTGGCTGAAAGGTTGAAGTCAACATGTGAACTAGCCAAAGTCGAGCTGACAAAGGCGAGAGAGGTGCAGAAGTCTTACTTCGATAAGAAGGCGAAGGTGCGCAGATTGGAGCCAGGTAGCAAGTGCTTGCTCCTTCTGCCCACTGCTCATAACAAACTGCTGGCCCAATGGAAGGGTCCATATACGGTCATAGACAGAATGTCGGATGTAAACTACATTGTTCAGGTCGGGAATCACAAGAAGAGATTCCACATCAACATGCTTAACCTCTGAAGTGCGCATGGGGGTAATTGGAAACGTCCCCCTGTGCTGACGTATTTGAGGTGTTTCCGTCACTAAAATATTCATTGTGCCATTAATAGCATTAATATTTATCCATATGCGCCTATTATGGGTTGATTATAAAGGTATTAACCTGAAACAACAATAAAAACAGCGTTTGGATGGTCAAAATCGGAGATATAGCCCGCGAGTTGTATAATGTATGGGTGAGGCAATCTGCTTTCCCGCCAATTTCCCCCAAGGCCACTGAGACACAGTCGATCGATACTCTCTCTCTCTCTCTTGCACTCGCTTGCTATCAGTGATGACCACACCCTCCAATCGGATTTCTAATGTTAGCACGAAAATATACCTCAGAATAAGGGAATAACAGGGAAAATAGGTGATAACTGAAGGAGAGGAGGAAAGTGGAGAAGGAGGGGAGGTAGAGGACTGAGATTTTGCATGGCCCAGGGGCCAAAAAAAAAAAATAAAAAAAAAAAAAAAAAATATAAATTTTTTTTTTTTTTTCGATGTCAAAAGTTGATTTTTGTTTTCTCTGACTCTTAAGAGTCTCCCCGCAGTGCGCCGGGGGAACTCTTAAGAGTCTCCCCGCAGCTCCCGGGTTAAGGAGTACCACACGAGAGAAGTGAGTGGAGCTGCGATGATGGAAGGCTCGTGGAGGCGGCAGGTTGCTACTCCCGAGATGGCGGAAGCCATAGATCTAGTGAGGGGCCACTATACTAGAGGGGAGGGTCATATCACAGCAGCAGCGTCAGTAATCTCCGAAGTTGATGGTGATGGTCCCGAGACAGTCCAGCTAGGGCAAGAGGAAGATCTCTCGCAGGTTCGTCGGGGCGCTAAGTTGTCAAGTCATGAGGGGCGGGAATTGGATTCGCTCCTTGGTAAGTACAGGGGCGTTTTCTCGGATAGGCCCGGAATCGCACGAGTCGAGAGTCACGCAATCGAGCTGACCAGTTCGGTTCCGGTACGAGTAAAGCCGTATCCCATTCCGCTCTGTCTGCACGACCAAGTCCAGAAGGAGATCAGGGAAATGGAGTTAGCAGGTATCATCGAGAAATCCTCTTCTCAATATTGTAGTCCGATGGTGGTTGTCAAGAAGAAGGAGGGCGGTGTACGCATCTGTGGGGATTACCGTCGGCTGAATGCTTTGACGAGGGTTGATGCGGAGCCTATGTGCGACCTCCGTGCCATCTTTGCCAGGCTTGCAGGTTCAACGATCTTTTCCAAACTAGATCTCACCAAGGGGTTCTTCCAGATACCTCTGGATCCAGCTAGCCGCAAGATCACCGCTTTTGGTACGCCAGACGGGCTTGTACCAGTACACTGTGTTGCCTTTCGGTCTTATGAATTCGCCGGCGGTGTTTAACCGTATGATGCGTCAGGTCCTGCGAGACATACCTGGTGTGGAGGTCTTCGTTGATGATGTTCTTGTTCACTCACAGTCTTTCAGAGAGCATATGTCAATTCTGGAGAAGGTCTTGTCTAGGTTGCAGGAGTACAACTTGAAGGTGAAACCTAGCAAGTGTGAAGTGGGCCAGAAACGGGTGCACTACCTAGGACATGTGGTTGGGGATGGTCAATGCGGCTGTCAGGGTGACAAGATCTCTAAGATTCGCGATGCTCCTAGGCCCACTACAAAGAAGCAGGTTCGGTCATTCTTGGGACTTGCCGGCTACTACAGGGAGTTCATTCCACATTTTGCTGCGTTGGCTACTCCGTTGTACGACTTACTAAAGAAGCATTCTCAAAACAGAGTTCCGTGGGGTACGGAACAGCAAGAGGCTTTCAACGCACTAAAGACTCAACTCTGCAAGGAACCTATCCTGAAGTTGGCAGACTTCAAGAAACCATTCATTCTAAGGACTGATGCTTCACAGGATGCAGTGGGGGCGGTCCTGATGCAGGAGGAAGATGGAGAGTTATTCCCCGTTGCATACCACAGTAGGCGACTCAAGGGAGCTGAGCTGAATTACAGCACGGTGGAGCTGGAATTGTTGGCGGTGGTCGAAGGGGTCAAGAAATACTACTTCTATTTGTTCGGAGGGGAGTTCACGCTCGAGACTGATCATATGCCTCTGACAAGCCTCAAGACCTCGAGGAATGCCAATTCCAGACTCATGAGGTGGACGCTTTTCCTGCAGCAGTTCAGCTTCGTTGTAAGGTACATTAAGGGTAGTAACAATGTCGGGGCTGATTGGTTGTCACGGTTGACTAATGATGCAGAGGATCGGGAGTAAGTAGCTTGTAGGTGCATATGAGAGGGTTGGAATTTTTTTTAGAACAATGATCTGCCGCCCACTTATATTACAGGAATGAGTTGTCCAGGCGAGCTGGCGAGACGCGACGCTGAGCAGACCAAGAATCAGACCAAGCAGCTACAACCAAGGATCCCCACATCAAATCCCGGATAACCGGGAAAATCACCGTATTCAGATAAGACATTACTACTCCCATTTACCCACGAATATCCCAAGTACACCATGTATTCAGACATCTCCTCACATAACAGTAGCTCAGCTAGTTTGTCATTGTAAATGAGTGGGTTTGCCACTAGAGTTAAACCTCACTAGGTGCATTACCACCAGGACCTTGTCGCTGGCCAAAAATGCGAACTGAGGAGTTTTCCCCTTTCAGTGTAATTTTAACGTAAATGTAGAGGGGTTTTTCTACTCAAGGGGGACCATTGCATGCGCCAGTGATTGTTAGACTCACACTACAGTATGGAAGACACTGTGAATGACGCTAGGTGATTTTAACGGAGTAAAATCAATTTTAGTGGGGAGGGATGTCACGGGATCGTGCCTGAGATATATATAGCTAGACATATTAGAGAGTCGAGGGGGGTGCGGGGAGAGTATAGAGAGAGAGAGAAGAGGGGGTGGGGACGTGCGGTCAGTAATTTGGTCAAGAAGGTTCTCGGACCTTCGAGAAGGTTCGAGAAGGTCCTAGATGTTCTTTCCTTTTCCCGCCAATTCTCCAAGCATACGCTTGTTCCAAACAGAGGGTATAAATAAAGCAGGAGAGGGGAACGCAGGTCTCAGTCCCCCAGTTGGTGCCAGCGAGTGAAGTGCTTGTGAGTGTGGAGTGGCGACCAGGGTGACGCGGCACCCTCCTTCGACCATGTGTAAAGGTTAGTATATTGTGTTATTATATAAGTAATCTGATGTTCTAGACGCGGTCATTAATATGCGATAAGGGTAAATTCAAGGGAGGGTTAATTGTTTTGCCTGGTGTATAGGACTCCGTTAGGCTAGTGGTATCAGATTAGTGACGGGTAATTTTAGGAGTGAGTTTGACTGAGTGTGGCTCAGTTAAGGCTCTAGTTAATTAAATTAGAGGGGTTAATTAAGTTAGTTAAACATTTGGATAGAAGGAGCGAGTGGTGTGTGAACGTAATCTCCGATTCATTTTCATCAATTTGTGTCTCTTATTCAATAAACCGTTTTAATAGAATGTTTGTTTAATTTATCATTGTTAATTGTTAAATAACAGTTTTCTAATAACATAGTCCCATCGCGTTAATAATTGAACAGCCTTCTTATATCTATATAAATCTATATATATACACACCGTTAATCCTGCAAGCTGGCCGAACAACAAAATATACTGTATCGATCGGTATAAATATATTGGATAGACGTGTCTTTGATTTGTATCCCGGGTAATTAATTAAGGAATATTTTCCTACGAGATCCTTTATCTTAGTGGCCCAATTTATATACAAATCAGGGAGGCGACCTATTACAATATATATATATATATATATAAAATTCCTAAAGTCATTCATTTGGTACCTGTAATGTTTACCTCGTGTGTAGTTGTGTGACTCTGCCCAGACATACATCACCGGGAACAGTCGGGAAATTTAGTTGTGAATATATTAGCAGTGACAAACAGACCAGACGGGTTCTGTCCAGGGTATATTTACCTGCACAAGGGCACGGTGATAAAACACAGGAAGGCAAGACGGATTGTTGCAAGTGTGTGTGTTGGTATCTTATTTTAATAGGTGTGTTTTTTCTCCTTTTATTCTACTAAGAAAACAAAGTTATCGGTTTGAGATATAATTATGTAAATATCTAGGTAACTGGACCAATATCTAACCGCTGTATGAAACCCTGCTCTACAATTAACTGTCTTGATAGCGTAATGGTTAGTGCACTGAATTTCGGTGTGAGTATCCTAGGTTCGAATCATTGGAGTACCACATGTATTCATTAGTAACTTTAGTTTCACTGATTTCAGTAATTCGGTATATTTGTAAGTTATTTGGTGGGTTGGTGATAATATGAATATCCTCGGAGTCGGACAGTTTCCAAGTTCCTTTGTAAATCTCGGTGTTAGGAAGAGGAGAACCAGGTTGCTCACGAATAACGTTGTTGTTGTTGTTGTTGTTCCCCAAGCTGCCTGGCCGAACAGCCCCAAGGCCCCGAGCAATTCCAAGGCCATAACCGAGCGCCCCCACAGAACCCTCCCTGCCGACCACAATAAAGCCTGGGTGACCGAAGCCACTCCATGGCGGGGAGGCGAGGAGGGTGCGGAAACGCCCGGGAAACGAAAGCACCACCCAGGGCCCTGTGCCCCTCAGCAATTATGAAGAGAAAGTTGAGGGGCAAGGGAAAAATGTGACGCTTTGGCTTCCAATCTTGGTAGATTGGGAGATCAATCCACGGAAGAGACGCCGTCACTTGAGATCTAGAAAATATATAAGTTAAAGGAACAGTCAGAGTAAGCTATGGGTATGGCAGAGATCGCTCAGCTCTCACTCTGATAGACCAGCCCATCACCGATCACGAATAACGTTAATTGTCTTTATCGTACGATTCATTTAAATGTTATCAACAATGACCTTTAGTACATTTATTATAAGTAGATCTGGAATCAAGGGGGAGGTAGTCATTTTTTCTGGATTCCCTTCTCCTTCATGTTTAGCATATTAGTTTTGAGATATTAAGACGTTCGTTCGTTATTTGGCGATTTTGAGATATTTCGCCTTATTCCTTTTGTCAATATTAAGATCTTTCATGACATTTAGGTGTAGATTTTTTCCTGGCGAGCGATAGCAAGCCTGTAATTTTAGAAAGAACTGGCCTTCGGGCGGGACATTTTTCTACCGAAAAATTTACAAATCTATCTTGAAAGGGGGTCTAGGGGGTGCTATTTTAAGGGGGTCTAGGGGGTGCTATTTAAAGGGGGTCTAGGGGTGCTAGTTTAAGGGGTCTAGGGTGCTATTTAAAGGGGGTCTAGGGGGTGCTATTTAAGGGGGTCTAGGGGGTGCTATTTTAAGGGAGTCTAAGGGGTGCTATTTAAGGGGGTCTAGGGGGTGCTATTTTAAGGGGGTGTAGGGGGTGCTATTTTAAGGGGGTCTAGGGGGTGCTATTTTAAGGGGGTCTAGGGGGTGCTATTTTAAGCTTGATGAAGGTCTAGCGAGGAAACTCAAAAATAAATTAATACATAAATATATAGACCCGAAAACAAGCACCACCACCCTAAACTTTATAACTCAAAAACGGCTAGGATAACATTTGTACTGTAAATGTCCACACCTAATCCCTACCTGGCTCCTCACAAATGGCATAGTCAGTTTGATTCCAGCTGATGGTATATTGACCACTTGCGAGTTTCAGGCTATAAGGAAGTTGGAGCTGTAAACATCGATGTTAGGCAGAAATGCAATAATTATGTAGTTTTCTGATGGATGGAAAGTATGATTAATAAATTTGTATGGTTTTATAAATGCACTACAACCGTATTTTAGCTGGGAATTCTGCTAAATATAGATGTCTACAACTCCAACTTCCTTATAGCCTGAAACTCGCAAGTGATAAATTGAACCCCTTAGCAACTGATATATCGAGACTTAGTGGAAATATATGAAACAACTATATCTCTGCGTCACATTATTGCCTAGTTTTCATAATTAGCAACATATTTAGGTACAAAATCTCCGAAATAGCCGAGCTATCAGGATGAAGACACGTCAATTTACCCTCAGCTGAAAATATACAGATTATAGATATATTAACTCGCTAACTCCATTATTGTTCTTGAGTAATATAGAATAGTAGAAACGATTTATGGCCTATCTTTAATGAATGGACTATAGATGTGTAAAACATAATTTACTTAAGTGGGCCCACCTTTTTATTTTGTTTCTCTCTCTTTCCGGATTGTATCCATTCGGCACCATTCAGCCTACTGTTTTAAGACGTCTATCCCCATCGAGGTGTTGATTTTTGCCTGGCGAGCGGTAACGAGCTAGCATATTTTTTAAAGTGTTTTTGACAGCAGGCTAAATGTGTACATTTTCGATATATAAATGTCTCCGGCGACGCCGGATTTCTACATACAATGCTGGCTCGCAATTGCTCGCCAGGAAGAAATCAACACCTGGATGGGGATGAACGTCTTAAAACAGTAGGCTCAATGGGGCCAAATGGATACAAGCCAGAGATAGAAAAAATGTGAGAAAAAAGCAGGTCACCCCATTAGACACATCTATTAGATCCCCCTTCTAGATTATTTTGTACATTTTTCGGTAGAGAAATGTGCCGGCCGAAGGCCGGTTCTCCCAACATTACTGGCTCACTATCGTTCACCAGGGAAAAAATCGACACATAAATAGCACGAAAGGTCTAAATATTGACGTAGAAATGGGGCGAAAGGTCATAAAATCGACTAACTAATGGGGCAAACATCTTAATATCTGAAAACTAATGGGGCTAGACATGAGGGAGAAAGTAGTCCAGAAAACCGGCCCATGTCCCCTTAACTCAGAGCCACTTTACTCATCTGGGAGAATCGATATCAAGCTATCTATTGATTTATTGCCGGACGCCTTACTCCCCTTTATGAAGTTGGCCATACTGTACATATAACGCCCCCTGTGCGAAGGTCAGGTCAGGTCAGGTGAAGGTATTGAGGGATAAGCCTTTACAACAGCACCTCTTATCTACATTCTACTTTTCCTATTTTTCTGAAGTGTAGAAAAGGGAGAAGGGGTGATGGAAAGAGAGGAAGCTGTTGGAGTGGCTTTGTTAGGACAGTCCGTGTCAGTATATTGAGGGATTTTTAGGATTGACCACTCCGAGGCCCTCTATGTGTCTTTTTAGCACTATTTTTCTGCCATGGTGTGCGGCTAGTCAATCCACTAACCTGCTTCACATACTCCATAGCAGTATGGATTTGTAAAATGCTTACTCCCTAGACGGGTTGCCGACCAAGGTTGACGAGTCCCATCCACCCGGACTGTATGCATCCACTACATTAATCTCAACTTAACTCAATTAAATCCAACCCAACTTCTACACAACTAATTTAAAGGGAGTTTCTATTATTCTGGACCCCATTCTTCCTCATACTTAGCCCCATTAGTTTTGAAATTTGAAGACGTTCGCCCTATTTGTTGGTGATTATAAGACGCTTCACTCCATTCTTTTGTAAATATCATGACATTAAGTGTTGATATTTTCCTGGCGAGTGCTAACGAACGTGTAGTTAAGAAGGAAGTGATCTTCGGCCACCAAACAATATACAAACGTTTCTTGATGTTTGTGTGTGTGTGTGTTTTGTTGTTTTGTTACTATTATTTATGTTTTTTTTTTTTTTTTTTTTTTTTTTTTGGGGGGGGGGGGGTCAGAGTTTGATAGAGGTCTAGGGAGCAACTTTCCCCCCTTCCCTCCCTTAATCATAACATAATGTATCTTAGATACCATCTTAGATAGGTATATTTGTATTCCTTCGCCATTATCACCAGTATTATCATTGCTTTCCATTTTTCGTTCCATTTTCCCATTTTCCTCAATTTATGTAAAAAAAAAATCCATTTTCTCAGTTTAATTTGCCAATTTATATATTAGATTTCTTCTTCGTCAACCTCGTCTTTCTCCTCTCCCCCTCCTCCTCCTCCTCCTCCTTTTGATAATAATTGGCCTCATTTATCGACCTCCTGCACAATCACCCGATACTGACGAGAAACTCTGTGATCAAATAGCAGAAATAAGTTGTCAGGAAGAAGCAGTAATATTTGGCGATTTCAATCTGCCAGTCACAACATGGGGCGAACCACTAAATGCTCACGCGGGACATGATCTATATGCTAATCTTCAGGAAAGTGCCCTTTATCAACACGTAGAACACAACACCCAACGAGGAGAAATAACATTCTGGATATTATTCTAACGACAAATGAAAGACTGGTAAATAGCGTTAAAATCGGACCGGAATTTAGCTCTAGTGACCATAGGATGGTGTCCTTTAACATTAAAGTAAATAATGACAAAGAAAACGAGAGCACGGAAAAAGTACCAGATTATCGAAGGGCCGACTTTAACAAACTTAGAAGGCATCTTGCCAATACTGACTGGAGTGAAATGACCGAAACTCATGATGTAAATCGATTATGGAACATATTATCTAATAACCTAAACAAAGCAATAAATACAAGCATCCCTCTACGAAACCGGCGCCCAGCAGGCAAATATAAGCCAAAATGGTGGAATAATGAAATAAAAACATCCTCTTAGTAAAAAAGCAGGCATACCAAAAATATAAGGCAACTCAGAATAATAGCGATAAATTAGAACACGATAGACTGCGTCGAACAACCAAAAATCTCATCAAACGAAGTAAGAAGAATCTGGAACTTCATATTGCCAGCTCCAGCAAGTCCGATCCGAAAGAATTTTACAGCTATATAAGAAACAGAAAAACGGTAACTTCAACAATAGGCCCACTTGTTGCGGAAAATGGAGATCATACAGATAACAAAGTACAAATGGCGAATATCCTAAATAACTATTTTGCATCAGTCTTCACGTCGGAAGATACTACCCCTACGAATCAATCAAATGGCACTGAGCTCGAAAACTTTACGATTTATGAAGACGATATCCTGTTCGCAATCAACAATTTGAAAGTTAATAAAACCCCAGGCCCTGATAAAATATCCCCAAGGATCCTAAAAGAAGCAAAACACGAATTATTAAACACACTCGCAAATCTGTTCAACAAATCATTGAATGTTGGGATAGTTCCAAACGAATGTAAACTAGCTAACGTGACGCCCATATACAAAAAAGGAAATAAGTCCTCTCCCGGCAATTATCGACCAATTAGCTTAACATCGGTAACGGGCAAATTAATGGAAACCATTATAAGGGACAAAATAGTAAAACATTTGGAAGAAAATAATTTAATAAAAGATTCTCAGCACGGTTTTAGAAATAAACGTTCATGCTTAACAAACTTACTCGATTTCTTCAATGATGTTTACAAATCATATGATAAGGATAGAGCAGTTGATATAATATATCTCGATTTTCAGAAAGCTTTCGATACCGTACCCCACAAGAGACTAATTGACAAAATAAAAGCTCATGGCATAACAGGAAAAACTCTGAAATGGCTCGAAAATTGGCTCTCAGACCGTAATCAAAGAGTTGTAATAAATGGTGAAGAATCAGATTGGTGCAAAGTAAATAGTGGCGTTCCCCAGGGTTCGGTATTAGGTCCTATTCTTTTTATAATTTACATAAACGACTTAGACGAAGGAATAGAATGCAAAATTTCGAAATTTGCTGACGATACAAAAATTACTAATAAAGTAACCTCAACAGTACATTGGCAAAAACTACAAGGTGACCTAGACACTTTAGAAAACTGGGCAGAAAAATGGCAAATTAAATTCATCATAGAAAAATGCAAAGTATTACACATCGGTAGTAACAACGCTAAAAAAGATTACTCAATGAACAACATTCAACTATCAAATACAAATAATGAAAAGGATCTGGGAGTTATAATATCAAGTGACCTGAAGCCGAGTAAACAGTGTACAGAGGTAATAAAAACTGCTAATAAATTGGTGGGTTTCATCGGCAGAACATTCAAATTCAAATCAGAAAAAATCATACTTACTCTATTCAACTCATTGGTGGGTCCCCATCTCGAATACTGAATACTGCGTGCAATTCTGGTCACCGTACAACCGAAAGGACATAAATAAACTTGAAAGGGTGCAACGCAGAGTCACTAAAATGATACCTAGATTGCGTAATAAACCGTATGAAGAGCGCTTAAAAGAACTAAATTTGTTTAGCTTAACAAAGGGCAGAATGAGAGGTGACCTAATAGAGGTGTTCAAAATCTTCAAGGGATTCAGCAACCTAAATGTAAGCGAATTATTTACGATCAATCAAGCAAACACGAGAAACAATGGTTATAAGATTATAGGCAAGCGTTTTCATTCTCACGAGGCGAAGCATTTCTTCTTCAACCGCGTTGTGAATAATTGGAACAGACTACCCTCGAACATTGTAAACTGTAATACTGTCGAAACATTAAAGAACCATCTGGATAAACACATGGCAAATAACCCCCGATTAACACAGTTTCTTTCAGAATAACGCGCAACGAAATGTCAACGCATACCGCAATGTATATTGATTTTCATACATCTGTTCCCTTTCAGAATTGTAGTAAATAGAGTTAGCTTAGATTACAAATCAACTTCTTTTTTCTCCCTGTCCTGTCCGAATTTCCGTGTCAGTTTTTCAATACTACATGGTATTTTTCCTATCTGTTTCCATGCCAACATTAGCTGGAGGGAGTGGTGGGTGGGGAGGAGCCTTCTTCTTTGCTATCCTTTTCTCTACCTCGTAGTCAGTAGATTAGTAGTTTTAGATATCCAAACTGCCCCGTAAGGACCAATAGGTCTGTTGCAGTTTGTTCTCCTTTGTATTCCTTTGTATTCCTCCTACTCCCCCTCCTCCTCCTTTTCTTCTTCTTCCTCCTCCTCCTCCTTCTTCTCCCCCCCCTCCTCCTCCTCTTCCTCCTCCTCCTCCTCCTCTCCTCCTCCTCCTTCTCCTCCTATCCCCCTCCCTCCTCCTCCTACTCCCTCCTCCCCTTCTTCCCCTCGCACCACTCCTCCTCCTCCTCTCCTCCTCCTCCTCCTCCTCCTCCTCCTCCTCTTACTCCTCTTCCCCCCTTCCTCCTCCTTCCTCCTCCCTCCTCCTCCTCCTCCCTCTTCCTCCTCCTCTTCCTCCTCCTCCTCCTCCTCTTCTTCTTCCTCCTCCTCCTCCTCCTCCTCCCCACCAGCTTTACTCCCGTAAGAAATGGGGCGAGGCAATCAAAAAGGAGGTCACATCTGCCGGTCACCACATTTAATAAATACCAGATTCTGACAGAAACAGGAGACGAAACTGAGGAGACCAGGCTCATTGGAGACTCCATCTTACGAGGACAACTTGAAGAGTTCTGTGGAAGAGTCCCAAACCACAGAAAGCGTTTTTGCATACCGGGTGCAGGTTTGGACGACATCACAGCAGCCTTCGACGATGTCACCATCAACGCTGACGAGAACACCCTGTTCGTGATTCACGCAGGGTCGAACGATGTAATGCGCACCAGATCAGAGGAACTAATGGAAAAATACCGTAAGGCAATCCAGCGTTACAAGAGTAAGTCATGTAACATAATCATTTCAGGCATTCTTCCCAAGATCGATGCAGAGACCGGTTTCTACGATAAGGCGTTCAGTACTAATAACAGACTTAAATCCCTCTGCTCACAGGAAGATGTCGAATATCTCAATCTCTGGGACCATTTCTACAATCAACACATTTTCTTTCAGGATGATGGCTGCCATTTGAATTCAGTCGGAGGAGCACGCCTAGGCAGACTCCTACATGATGCAGTCTGCACTTTCAGATCAAAAAACGACAACCGAGCAGGGGCAGTAGCAGCGACATAAACTACCCCATATCAAATGTAAACTCTATCCAAAATAATATCACGGCCTGCTACGTTAATGCACGCAGCTTACGCAATAAATTCGAAGACCTGGAAAGCACTTGCATGTATGGAGGAATGTGATATAATCGGTGTTTCAGAATCTTGGATCAACACGGAAAAGCGTGATTTTTTGGCGGAATACGCATTACCAGGTTATACTCCCTTCAGCTGCGAAAGATCCCAAAGAATGGGAGGTGGGGTTCTGCTATATGTTAAAAGTAATCTTCACCCAATCGAGGTAACCAAACCTGCCATAAATAATATTGATACTAGTTACGTTCAAATAAATAATCAAGCAAGCAAGATAATAATTGGCCTAATTTATCGACCTCCTGCACAATCACCCGATACTGACGAGAAACTCTATGATCAAATAGCAGAAATAAGTTGTCAGGAAGAAGCAGTAATATTTGGCGATTTCAATCTGCCTGTCACAACATGGGGCGAACCACTAAATGCTCACGCGGGACATGATCTATATGCTAATCTTCAGGAAAGTGCCCTTTATCAACACGTAGAACACCCAACGAGGGGAAATAACATTCTGGATATTATTCTAACGACAAATGAAAGACTGGTAAATAGCGTTAAAATCGGACCGGAATTTAGCTCTAGTGACCATAGGATAGTGTCCTTTAACATTAAAGTAAATAATGACAAAGAAAACGTGAGCACGGAAAAGTACCAGATTATCGAAGGGCAAACTTTAACAAACTTAGAAGGCATCTTGCCAATACTGACTGGAGTGAAATGACCGAAACTCATGATGTAAATCGATTATGGAACATATTATCTAATAACCTAAACAAAGCAATAAATACAAGCATCCCTCTACGAAACCGGCGCCCAGCAGGCAAATATAAGCCAAAATGGTGGAATAATGAAATAAAAAACATCCTCTTAGTAAAAAAGCAGGCATACCAAAAATATAAGGCAACTCAGAATAATAGCGATAAATTAGAACACGATAGACTGCGTCGAACAACCAAAAATCTCATCAAAGGAAGTAAGAAGAATCTGGAATTTCATATTGCCAGCTCCAGCAAGTCCAATCCGAAAGAATTTTACAGCTATATAAGAAACAGAAAAACGGTAACTTCAACAATAGGCCCACTTGTTGCGGAAAATGGAGATCATACAGATAACAAAGTACAAATGGCGAATATCCTAAATAACTATTTTGCATCAGTTTTCACGTCGGAAGATACTACCGGTAACCGACCTACCCCTACGAATCAATCAAATGGCACTGAGCTCGAAAACTTTACGATTTATGAAGACGATATCCTGTTCGCAATCAACAATTTGAAAGTTAATAAAACCCCAGGCCCTGATAAAATATCCCCAAGGATCCTAAAAGAAGCAAAACACGAATTATTAAACCCACTCGCAAATCTGTTCAACAAATCATTGAATGTTGGGATAGTTCCAAACGAATGTAAACTAGCTAACGTGACACCCATATACAAAAAAGGAAATAAGTCCTCTCCCGGCAATTATCGACCAATTAGCTTAACATCGGTAACGGGCAAATTAATGGAAACCATTATAAGGGACAAAATAGTAAAACATTTGGAAGAAAATAATTTAATAAAAGATTCTCAGCACGGTTTTAGAAATAAACGTTCATGCTTAACAAACTTACTCGACTTCTTCAATGATGTTTACAAATCATATGATAAGGATAGAGCAGTTGATATAATATATCTCGATTTTCAGAAAGCTTTCGATACCGTACCCCACAAGAGACTAATTGACAAAATAAAAGCTCATGGCATAACAGGAAAAACTCTGAAATGGCTCGAAAATTGGCTCTCAGACCGTAAACAACGAGTTGTAATAAATGGTGAAGAATCAGATTGGTGCAAAGTAAATAGTGGCGTTCCCCAGGGTTCGGTATTAGGTCCTATTCTTTTTATAATTTACATAAACGACTTAGACGAAGGAATAGAATGCAAAATTTCGAAATTTGCTGACGATACAAAAATTACTAATAAAGTAACCTCAACAGTACATTGGCAAAAACTACAAGGTGACCTAGACACTTTAGAAAACTGGGCAGAAAAATGGCAAATGAAATTCAACATAGAAAAATGCAAAGTATTACACATCGGTAGTAACAACGCTAAAAAAGATTACTCAATGAACAACATTCAACTATCAAATACAAATAATGAAAAGGATCTGGGAGTTATAATATCAAGTGACCTGAAGCCGAGTAAACAGTGTACAGAGGTAATAAAAACTGCTAATAAATTGGTGGGTTTCATCGGCAGAACATTCAAATTCAAATCAGAAAAAATCATACTTACTCTATTCAACTCATTGGTGCGTCCCCATCTCGAATACTGCGTGCAATTCTGGTCACCGTACTACCAAAAGGACATAAATAAACTTGAAAGGGTGCAACGCAGAGTCACTAAAATGATACCTAGATTGCGTAATAAACCGTACGAAGAGCGCTTAAAAGAACTAAATTTGTTTAGCTTAACAAAGCGCAGAATGAGAGGTGACCTAATAGAGGTGTTCAAAATCTTCAAGGGATTCAGCAACCTAAATGTAAGCGAATTATTTACGATCAATCAAGCAAACACGAGAAACAATGGTTATAAGATTATAGGCAAGCGTTTTCATTCTCACGAGGCGAAGCATTTCTTCTTCAACCGCGTTGTGAATAATTGGAACAGACTACCCTCGAACATTGTAAACTGTAATACTGTCGAAACATTTAAGAACCATCTGGATAAACACATGGCAAATAACCCCCGATTAACACAGTTTCTTTCAGAATAACGCGCAACGAAATGTCAACGCATACCGCAATGTATATTGATTTTCATACATCTGTTCCCTTTCAGAATTGTAGTAAATAGAGTTAGCTTAGATTACAAATCAACTTCTTTTTTCTCCCTGTCCTGTTCGAATTTCCGTGTCAGTTTTTCAATACTGCATGGTATTTTTCCTATCTGTTTCCATGCCAGCATTAGCTGGAGGGAGTGGTGGGTGGGGAGGAGCCTTCTTCTTTGCTATCCTTTTCTCTACCTCGTAGTCAGTAGATTAGTAGTTTTAGATATCCAAACTGCCCCGTAAGGACCAATAGGTCTGTTGCAGTTTGTTCTCCTTTGTATTCCTTTGTATTCCTCTTACTCCCCCTCCTCCTCTTGCGGATTATAATGCTCTTCACTTTTTGCTCCTGCCAAATGGATAAGTTTTGAAAGGGAAGTGAGAGATTTCGTGGGATTAAGTATGAAAGAGAGAGAGAGAGAGATTTCGTGGAATTATATAGTATGGGCGATAGATAAATTGGTTAGAGAGAAAGAGAAAGATAGATAGATAGATAGATATATAGATAGAGAGTTAGAGATAGATAGATAGATAGATAGAGAGAGAGAGAGAGAGAGAGAGAGAGTGGGAGGCGGAGAGAGAGGGGGGGGGGGTAGACATATAAAACACACACACACACACACTTAAACAACAAGTGGTATGAGAGGTTCTGCTCCGTGATATAAACAAAGTACTTCCTACACCTAAGCCTACACTGTCTTCTACCAGAGAGAGAGAGAGAGATGTAGTCTGTCTTAAATGGATAGGGTATATATTTTGGTCGTATTTTAATTTTGTCTTCCCTGACTTCCATAAAGCTTTTAAAAAATGCCCCCTAGACCCCCCTTCAAGATAATTTTGTACATCTTTTGGTAATAAAATCTCCCTGCCGAAGGCCGGTTCCTCCTAAAATCACAGGTTCGCTATCGCTCGCCAGGAAAACCTGAATGTCATGAAAGGTTCTAAAATTAACAACGAAATGGGGTAAGTCTTAGAATCGCCAAACTAATAGGGCGAACGTCTTGTAATCTCAAAGCACATTGGGCTAAACATGAAGGAGAAAGGGCCTAGAAAAGCGACCAATCTCCCCTTAACCCTCGTGGCCCGGGCTGCCTTTCTAAATGACGGAGCTCGTATCCGGGCGTTCCGGCCGAAAAACTTGGCTACCGTATCTTTGTTATTTTAACTGCTAGAAATTTCCCACACATCCCTAAACATAGTGCGGTTTCCAATCTGTAGAATGGCGTTGAGTAGAGCTCTCTAAGTCAACTGGTTCAGTTGTGATGACGATTTCCGTGGAGCGAATTTTGCCGCGATGTTGACAATATCGGAGCTTTTCAGACACTAATTTTGTCATATCATACAACAACAACATTGATCCGACGTCTCCTTCTTGTTTTCGGAGGTGCGGTGACGCAATGAACGGCTTTGTTTACATGCGTTGGACGCACGGCGTTCAGACCAAGTTGAATAGGCTTTTAAGCTTACTGTTTAAGATTACTGTTCACCTCTGTGGAGTGGAAGTGGAGTGGTTGCATTGAGGCAGTTGGACAAAATTCAAAATAAAGCTATTAGATTAATCAATAACCCTGCAATCACACAGGACCTTCCTACATTATCCATACGAAGAAACGTTGCATCCCTTGCATTATTCTACAGATATTTTCACAGCAATTGTTCCGAGGAACTTGCTTCAATTGTGCCGCCTCTCCACATCTTTCCCCGTAGAACTAGGGCAGCTGAGAGCGCCCATGAATTTATACTTTCTCCTCCACAATGCAGAACTTCTGCTTATCAAAATTCATTTATCCCTAGAACTACTACTCTTTGGAATTCACTTCCCTCGAATTGCTTTCCACAAACTTACAATCTACAAATGTTTAAATCCAGTTGTTACAAACATTTTATGAATGGAGGATGCCTTTAGGCACATGGACCTTTTTGTTTTATCTGTGTTTTTCCTTCCTCCGTTCATTGTCTCTTTAAAAAAAAAAAAAAAAAAAAAAAAAAAAAAAAAAAAAAAAAAAATTAAAAGGACACCTGGGTACCGGCCCATCTGCCGCGGTGTCCTTTTAAAAGGACACCCGGGCTGGAAGGGTTAAGCCTCATGCTACTAGGCGTCAACTCTGTTCCTCATTCATATCAATGATCTTATATCTACCACTCATAATCCAATACATTCCTACGCAGATGACTCTACACTCCACAGTTCCTTCACATTTACCAATTCTTTCACCCAACCCGATCTTATAAATTCAAAAATAAACACTGCAATTTCTCTGAACCAGGACCTTTCTAGAATTAATGAATGGGGATAAAAGAATCTAGTTTCCTTTAATGCACAGAAAACCAAGTACATTCAATTTTCTAACCGACAGAATCTCACTGACTCCCATATATTTGTTAATGATGTAAATATTCCCACTTCCCCTAGTATTGACATTCTCGGTGTAACATTAACTACTAACTTGAGCTGGACACATTATGTTAGAGGCAAAATATTGCTAAGAATGCCTCTAAAAAACTGGGACTCTTGTACAGAGTTCGAGAATTCTTCACTGACGAGCAGTTGGCCGTAATATATAAAAGTCATGTGCGTTCTCAGATGGATTACTGTTCACCTCTGTGGGGTGGAAGTGGAGTGGTTGCATTGAGGCAGTTGGACAAAATTCAAAATAAAGCTATTAGATTAATCAATAACCCTGCAATCACACAGGACCTTCCTACATTATCCATACGAAGAAACGTTGCATCCCTTGCATTATTCTACAGATATTTTCACAGCAATTGTTCCGAGGAACTTGCTTCAATTGTGCCGCCTCTCCACATCTTTCCCCGTAGAACTAGGGCAGCTGAGAGCGCCCATGAATTTATACTTTCTCCTCCACAATGCAGAACTTCTGCTTATCAAAATTAATTTATCCCCAGAGCTACTACTCTTTGGAATTCACTTCCCTCGAATTGCTTTCCACAAACTTACAATCTACAAATGTTTAAATCCAGTTGTTACAAACATTTTATGAATGGAGGATGCCTTTAGGCACATGAACCTTTTTGTTTTATCTGTGTTTTTCCTTCCTCCGTTCATTGTCTCTTAAAAAAAAAAAAAAAAGGGGGATTTTTGTTTTGCGGCGTCATATTTTGTTATCTTCTAAGGGTTGTTAACTTCTAAGGGTTTGTTATCTTCTAAGGGTTTGTTATCTTCTAAGGGTTTGTTATCTTCTAAGGGTTTTATTATCTTCTAAGTTTTTGTTTTATCTTCTAAGGGTTCGTTATCTTCTAAGGGTTTGTTATCTTCTAAGGGTTTGTTATCTTCTAAGGGTTTCTTATCTTCTAAGGGTTTTATTATCTTCTATTTTGTTTTTATCTTCTAAGGGTTTGTTATCTTCTAAGGGTTTGTAATCTTCTAAGGGTTTGTTATCTTCTAAGGGTTTGTTATCTTCTAAGGGTTTGTTATCTTCTAAGGGTTTTATTATCTTCTATTTTGTTTTTATCTTCTAAGGGTTTGTTATCTTCTAAGGGTTTGTAATCTTCTAAGGGTTTGTTATCTTCTAAGGGTTTGTTATCTTCTAAGGGTTTGTAATCTTCTAAGGGTTTGTTATCTTCTAAGGGTTTGTTATCTTCTAAGGGTTTGTAATCTTCTAAGGGTTTGTTATCTTCTAAGGGTTTGTTATCTTCTAAGGGTTTGTTATCTTCCAAGGGTTTTGTTATCTTCTAAGGGTTTGTTATCTTCTAAGAGTTTGTTATCTTCTAAGGGTTTGTTATCTTCTAAGAGTTTGTTATCTTCTAAGGGTTTGTTATCTTCTAAGAGTTTGTTATCTTCTAAGGGTTTGTTATCTTCTAAGGGTTGAGCTTATAAGAATAACCCCTGGACCCCCCCTTAGAGATAAATTTGTAAAAAAAATCTGTAGAAAACTGTCCCGGACGAATTAAGGCCTCTTTCCCATATTGACAAAGAAATGGGGCGAAAGGTATTAAAATCGCCTAACAATTGGTGCGAATTTCTTAAGTCTCATAAACTAATGGGGCTAAACATGAGAGTGAAGGGAGTCCAGAAAACCCAAACCTCAGTGTCTAGTGACTGTTTTGTTTGGTCTATTCTTTCATGTATTTATATATTTATTAGTTTCCTCGCTAGACCTCCGTCAACCTTCGAAAAACACCCCCTTGACCCCCTTTCAAGATACATTTATACGTCCAGGCCGAAGGCCGGTTCCTCTTAAAATTACAGGCTCGCTATCGCTCGCCAGGAAAAAAATGACACCTAAATGGCACGAAAGTTCTACAATTGATAACGAAATGGGGCGAAAGGTGTAAATATCGCCCAACTAATGGGCTGAACGTCTTAAAATCTCAAAACTGGTGGGGCTAAGCATGAGGGAGAAGGGGTCCAAAATATGTAACTACCTGCCCCTTATAAGTAATGTTGATTATAGGCTAGTTACCGTGTATGTAGGGGTGTGGCCGGGCTGACCAGATGCCAATGGCTAGTGTTAAAGGGAGGTGGGCGTACAGAATATATTTGCTCATTTATGCATCTTTTTAATATATTTTGAATTTCCTCCCTAGACCTCCATCAAGCTTTAAAACAAAAAATCCGCCCAACACCCTCCTTCTAGATAAATTTGTAAATTTTTTGGTAGAAAATGTTCCGGCCGAAGGCCGGTTCCTATTAAAATTACAGGCTCGCTATCGGTCGCCATGATAAATTGACACCTAAATAGTATGAAAGGTCTTAAAATTGACAACGAAATGGGTTGAAAGGTTTTAAAATCGTCAAACTAATGAGTCAAAGTTCTTATATTTTCAAAACAAATGGGACTAAGCATGAGGAAGAAGGGGGACCCGAAAAACGAGGCATCTCCCTTTAACAAGTACTTACATACAGACACATGAAAAATTACCTTGTGTAGGTGTATTGGAGTATGAATGCATGTATTGTTTCTATTCATGTAACCACACCATTTTCAGAGCTTGGAGAGGTGGAGAACCGGCATTTCTGTTTTATGTACTGTAAGGTGTTATTTGAATGTATTTTGGTCATATGTCTAATAACAACATTTCTACACACAGCTGCGTGAGGCAGAGCAGCGCAATGCCCTGTTCGCCGAGGAGTGGAAGGCGGCACAGCGGCCAGAGAATCGTCATCTCCAGGAGCTAAAGCAGTTCCACCAGTTCATGACCACAGGGATCGGGAACATGGATCATCGCCTCATTGAACACTACATGACCGAGGCGATGAAGCTGGGCCAGGCGATGAAGGCCTACAGCCGAGGCCTAGGAGGCTTGCCCAGGTTCACCATTTCTGAGGTGTGTCCACCGCAGCAGGCGCCCATTCACACACCAGCACCACCACAGCCAACATGCGAGTCGTTGAACGTGGCAGGGCCATCTGGATTCAACCTCACTACTCATAGCACTAGTACCCCTGGGAGCAGCTGGAAATCGAATACCCCAAACTACGGGCGTCCTGAGGCAACCCCTGTCAACCTTGATTCAACACACTCAAGCCAAAGAATGGGCGACCTGACTTCCTTTGAGAGGTTCCTGGATTCGGGCTCCAACAATTTTCTATAATAAGTTTTCACATGTACACATACACGCATTATACTGACACCAGGACACCCACACAAACATGAAATTTATTTTGTATTTTTATAAATAAATGTATTGTACTTTTAATGTTGTCTGATATTTCCTACGAATAATGGGAGGTTTGACGTACCTCCCAACCTACCAAATAGGAAAACCTACTATTTGGTAGTAGTCTTGGAAAATCCAACGTCAAGGCTATTAACCTAATTGCAATGACGACTTGTCTATTTTGACTGCTATGTCGTCATTCCAACCGCGGTTAAAAAGAAAACGTCTAGAGTCTACTCCTTATCTTGCTCTAGGAGACGTTGTACATTAACCAAAACTACCACCGAAGGTGAAAAAAGTATAGAAGAGAAGAAAAAGGGGGTTTACCTTAGTTACCGCTCAAGGCCCATCCCGTGTTCCGTCATGCGCCGATCCCTGTCGAACGTGCGCATGAGCGACCCTCTCTTATTATCACATCTCACGTCAGCAGAAGAACGCGGATGGGCAGGGGTCCGGCGTGAGGGAGGGTATTATGTACGTTGGATTTTCCAAGACTACTACCAAATAGTAGGTTTTCCTATTTGGTAGGTTGGGAGGTACGTCAAACCTCCCAATTTGTTAGTAGTCTTGGCAAATCCAACGTCAAGGCTGCATAACAAATAGGAGGAGGACATCCAAGCCCAACCTACCAAAAAAAAACAATGCATAAGACAAAATTATGAATGACAAAGAAACACAATTTAAACAAGAGAGTTTAATAAAAGAGTGAAAACTGAGGAGTAGCTAAAAAGAGCAGTTTTAACACGTGCCCGTCATTCATAGTAATGCAAAACCATAGACTTGTCTTAAACCAAAAAGTACTGTACACAAAATCCCTTTTCTTCCAAAATAAACAAAAACACTGATCACAAAAACAAAAACACAATTATCAATGAGGCAAAAACACTTATGTACTGTATACATATAACATAACCCCAAACTTGTAATCCAGTGTTGCAAACCCGTACTTCCCTCCCCCCCTTTTCGAAAGAAAACAAAGGAAAAGAAAAAGTGACGAGGGGGGAAGACCAGGCAACTTCGCGAGAGCCCTAGGAAACACGACTCCCGAGAGCTATCACAGGCCGAGGGGGTCTAACAATGGACATGGAGAGGTAGGAGGAGACGAAGGTATGGACAGAAGACCTTCGTCCATACCTTCGTCTCCTCCTACCTCTCCATGTCCATTGTTAGACCCCCTCGGCCTGTGATAGCTCTCGGGAGTCGTGTTTCCTAGGGCTCTCGCGAAGTTGCCTGGTCTTCCCCCCTCGTCACTTTTTCTTTTCCTTTGTTTTCTTTCGAAAAGGGGGGGAGGGAAGTACGGGTTTGCAACACTGGATTACAAGTTTGGGGTTATGTTATATGTATACAGTACATAAGTGTTTTTGCCTCATTGATAATTGTGTTTTGTTTTTGTGATCAGTGTTTTTGTTTATTTTGGAAGAAAAGGGATTTTGTGTACAGTACTTTTTGGTTTAAGACAAGTCTATGGTTTTGCATTACTATGAATGACGGGCACGTGTTAAAACTGCTCTTTTTAGCTACTCCTCAGTTTTTCACTCTTTTATTAAACTCTCTTGTTTAAATTGTGTTTCTTTGTCATTCATAATTTTGTCTTATGCATTTTTTTTTTGGTAGGTTGGGCTTGGATGTCCTCCTCCTATTTGTTATGCAGCCTTGACGTTGGATTTGCCAAGACTACTAACAAATTGGGAGGTTTGACGTACCTCCCAACCTACCAAATAGGAAAACCTACTATTTGGTAGTAGTCTTGGAAAATCCAACGTACATAATACCCTCCCTCACGCCGGACCCCTGCCCATCCGCGTTCTTCTGCTGACGTGAGATGTGATAACAAGAGAGGGTCGCTCATGCGCACGTTCGACAGGGATCGGCGCATGACGGAACACGGGATGGGCCTTGAGCGGTAACTAAGGTAAACCCCTTTTTCTTCTCTTCTATACTTTTTCACCTTCGGTGGTAGTTTTGGTTAATGTACAACGTCTCCTAGAGCAAGATAAGGAGTAGACTCTAGACGTTTTCTTTTTAACCGCGGTTGGAATGACGACATAGCAGTCAAAATAGACAAGTCGTCATTGCAATTAGGTTAATAGCCTTGACGTTGGATTTTCCAAGACTACTACCAAATAGTAGGTTTTCCTATTGGGTAGGTTGGGAGGTACGTCAAACCTCCCATTATTCGTAGGAAATATCAGACAACATTAAAAGTACAATACATTTATTTATAAAAATACAAAATAAATTTCATGTTTGTGTGGGTGTCCTGGTGTCAGTATAATGCGTGTATGTGTACATGTGAAAACTTATTATAGAAAATTGTTGGAGCCCGAATCCAGGAACCTCTCAAAGGAAGTCAGGTCGCCCATTCTTTGGCTTGAGTGTGTTGAATCAAGGTTGACAGGGGTTGCCTCAGGACGCCCGTAGTTTGGGGTATTCGATTTCCAGCTGCTCCTAGGGGTACTAGTGCTATGAGTAGCGAGGTTGAATCCAGATGGCCCTGCCACGTTCAACGACTCGCATGTTGGCTGTGGTGGTGCTGGTGTGTGAATGGGCGCCTGCTGCGGTGGACACACCTCAGAAATGGTGAACCTGGGCAAGCCTCCTAGGCCTCGGCTGTAGGCCTTCATCGCCTGGCCCAGCTTCATCGCCTCGGTCATGTAGTGTTCAATGAGGCGATGATCCATGTTCCCGATCCCTGTGGTCATGAACTGGTGGAACTGCTTTAGCTCCTGGAGATGACGATTCTCTGGCCGCTGTGCCGCCTTCCACTCCTCGGCGAACAGGGCATTGCGCTGCTCTGCCTCACGCAGCTGTGTGTAGAAATGTTGTTATTAGACATATGACCAAAATACATTCAAATAACACCTTACAGTACATAAAACAGAAATGCCGGTTCTCCACCTCTCCAAGCTCTGAAAATGGTGTGGTTACATGAATAGAAACAATACATGCATTCATACTCCAATACACCTACACAAGGTAATTTTTCATGTGTCTGTATGTATCTATGTATGTGTAATTGTGTGTGTGTGTGTGTGTGTGTGTGTGTGTGCGTGTGCGTGCGTGTGTGTGTCTGCATTGTGGCCGGGTGTGAATAAATCTTGTGTTTTGTTCAAAGTTATAAAAAAATGTTATAATAATTTACCTTCTCCATCAACTCCTTTTCAGCCTGGGTTCTCAACGAATCTTCCAGGGCCTTCGCCCACTTGATTGGCATCTGCTTGGGGGCCACAGCCGACACCTCTTGCGGGTCGTCAGGGTCATCCAAGACCTCATCCACCACCTCAACCACCTCGCTGTTGACATCCGGCGAGGTGACCTGGGATGCCGCACGGTACAGCTGTTGGGGAACCATATTTTATTAGGTTTAGTCTGTGGTCAAAAATCCATTTTCTTTGGGAGGGGGCCATACTCTAAAACAATTACCCACAACTCTCCCAAATATACCTGGCGAGGGTACCTCGCTATGAACCTGTCGTACTTTATAATTTACAAACAAGTATGTATCACAATTTAAAAATAATGTGTCAATCCCAGTAGTAACATGTATGCCTTTGAATATGCCTAAATACTCATAGTGAAACGTTTACGACCCTTCTATCATTTATAACCGGCATTTATTATTATTTGTTAATGTACTGAATTTGCTTATAGCATTGATTGGAAATGTTAAAATAATAAAGTGGTTAATATTAGTTGTGCGGGTGATCAAACAGTATGCCTACATATTATGAGTATTATAGACTACATCAATAAATGTTTTTATTTGGAACATACCTTGCTTTTACGGCTGGGACATCTCACGATGTGTGGACGGAGGAAACTGAAGGCTTCTTTGATCCACATCTCCCTCTCCGTCAGCTCTTTCGCCCCCTGGCCAGACTTGAGCTGGATGAGTTTGGCGAAACGTGTCCGCATGCTCTCCAGCCACTTGTGAAGAGACTTGACTGGAAATAATCGAATAATAATTTATCAACATGTACCATTCAACTTATTTGTTAAACTGTATTAAACAATGTCACAACTCACACTCTGATTACAAAATTGGTCATATTTAATGTGCCAGAATTACTGGTGTACACATTGTTCATTAATGGTATGTCGTAAGACTACTAAACGATGGGAAAAAAATAATAAACAAGGTTGTTGTTCGTATTTCATTTGACCCGTGGGCCGTGGCCCCATCGCAGGTACCCTGCTGATATTACCATGCCAAACACAATTAACTCATCTATGTCGTTATTGATACATCTGCCTTTCTACCATTCCTAAGAACATTATCAAAGGCTTGGTCAGTACATTGTTTATATATAATAACACTCAAATAATAAAGGCACTTTAACTCACCAGTTACATTGATCTTAGCTGCAATCTCCCGGTGCACTCTGTCCTTCTTCTCTCTGTCACGGTAGGCCTTCAGCTTCTTGTTATACAGGAGCTCATGCTCCCTGTACCATTCTGCCACAATCATCTCCTTTTCTTCAGAGAGGATGGAGTAGACCCGCTTCCTCTTGGCACTTGGCTTGCCCTTCTCATTGCTGGTTTGTTGGCTGCCGTTTGTGGGTGATGGCATTATTGATTCTTGGTCGTCATCGGATCCCTCCCCTGTGGGCTGTGTGTTCAGGCGTGGTGATGGGGAAAGCTCGCGACTGGGGCCTGGTGGGGTGGTCAATGGTTGCCCACACTCTTGTGAATCATTGTCCTCTTCTGTCGATGATTCTTCCTGTGCAGGGGCGTCGCCTTCATCATCTTCGGGCGCAAAGAGGTCTTCTGATTGCTGAGGGGGGGCAATTAACTTCATATTCTTTAGTCCTCTGCCCACCATGCTTGTTGTCTAGGCTGGAGTAGGTATTGTGCTTCCGTGGGGCTGTAGAGAGAACTGACTGTTCGTCCTCCAGTCGCGTCAGTTTTATGGCCGGGCACAGCCGTGCTGCCACGACGTATGATGAACGTGGGAGGCGTGGAAAATTCCTGGGCAGAGCGTGTGTTGGGCCGCACCCTGTCCACACAGCCACGATGCGCCACACACGTTCAATACGATTTAACTGACAATGGTCCTGTGCCTCTCGTACATTTGACGTGTATTTAATGTGTCGATCCTGCGCTATACGTGTCGGATATACGATTTATTGTGTTGTGATCGTACTCTAATGAAATGGAACGTTATTATATCATACGATAAAGACGATTTATTGTAGGGTGGTTGTGTAAATATCGTGCATTTGTCGAATTATGGCCGTACTAATCGTCTGTCAAAAAAATTGGCCGACCAGAGGACGTCAATGAAGACATGCACAGGATACACGTACGATCGTTGCACGTCATATGCACGTACGTTGCACGTAATTTAAAAAAAAAAAATTCTTGCCGACATTCGCCCAAAAAATAGTGCAGCCACTATTTTTTGGCCGATCACCGCCGACCATTTCCGCGCCACTCGACCACCCCTCGCCTACCACGATACGAGGCGATTTTTGTACACGATCACAGACGATGTCAGAGGATCAAGGAAAAATTCAAATATTTTGAAAACATCGGCTGTGGTCGGCGGCTAACGTACTGTGTGAGACAAGGCCTTAAAGCGTAAGCAATATATATACTGAAATACATGCATTTCAACAACTATACTAAAAAACCATTACCTGATCTACATTATCTGCCTTTAATCTACCACATAACAAAGACAGTTTTATGGAGCAATTACTCGACTCCTTGAATGGTATGAAGGACACTTATCGATGTATGACACACATCTAAATGCTTTGTGTTAATTAAATACATTGTAATTACATACAGTAGCGCATAAAACATAATATACCATTGTGCCAATATATGAAGGGCAGGGACAATGAAAACTTGACATTACAACGCACATATTAACACACACTACAGTATGGCAAACATAAATACAAACAATGGTTTCTTTCGGACTTATAGCATATACATAAAGGGCCATTAACACCTTATTAGCCGGCCTCATGAGGCGGTTAATTTATATTTACCGGCCCAAGCGGGGTGTTTTTAGCCAAAATAGGGCCTGCCTTTATCGTGATCATTTTCATGCCACACTAAATAAGAACCAGAAAACGTTTAAAAACAAGTACCTATCCCTCGAAAGGAGGCATAAAACAGAGCCTTTCGAATGACAACATAACGATCCTTTTATGAATGGCTAGTTTTCTTGCCAACAACCGTACAACTCGAGGTGCCAAAACAAAAAGCAATGGTAATTAGGCACTTTCCCCATACAATATCCAGTATATAGCGAGCTGACGGAGAGAGGAAGACGGAGGAGGTGGGATTCGAACTAGTCAGTAGGTTTGCCGCGCGTGGTCTGGAGCCAGTCATACGCTCGCTACTTTTCCCTGCCACCACTTAGTCTCTCTCTCTCAGCAACAATACGTGCTGAAATTGCCCACACGACCTAGGGTTGTCCGAGCCGCCAGCCCACATATGTCCAGCTTTATTTAACTCGACTTATGTTGCGCCACCGACAGTTAAGGGTTTAAGAGGATATACTTCCCAAATACACAAAACTCGAGATTATTAACTACATATAACTTTGACCTTAACATTAACATTAAGCGATAACATTGATAACATTGAAAACATTGAGCGATAATGAATGGGAGTTGCAGGGTCTGGTAAATGAGTTTGGAACAGTGTGCGAAAAACGGAATTTGAAGGTAAATGCGGGGAAGAGCAAGGTTATGGTCTTCGAAAGGGGTGAAGTCACAGAGTGTGAGGTGAAGTTGAACGGTCAGGCTATGGAGATCGTCAGCTCTTTTATGTATCTGGGCAGTGTGTTGAGTAAAGATGGGGCTATGGATGAAGAAGTGTGGGAGAGGGTACAACTGGGGAAGAGGGTTGTAGGAACATTGAAATCAGTAACAAGAAATAGGTGGTCAGTATGGAAGTGAAAAAGTCCTTGCATGACAGTGTGGTAATCCCGACACTAACTTACGGAAGCGAAGCATGGACGTTCGGGAAGAGACTCAGACAAAGAGTGAGAGCGGTGGAAATGAGTTACTTGAGAAGTGCGTGCGGAGTTACACGGAGCGATAGACAGACGAATGAGGAAGTCAGATGGCGGTGTGGTGTGGAGGTAGATGCGCTGGAAAGTGTGAAAAGGAACAACTTGAGATGGTTCGGCCATATGGAACGTATGGAAAGCGAGAGATTGACTAAGAGGGTGTACGAGAGCGAGGTGGAAGGACAGAGCAGGAGAGGTGCACTGAAGGAGAGGTGGAAGGATGGAGTGAGGAAGTATATGGATGAAGGCGGTGCTGGTTGGGAGGAGGGGCGTCGACTGACTGGGGACAGAGGTGCATGGGGGCGGTTCATTCGTGGTCACCCTTTCGGGATCACGGTGTCAGGCAATAGATAGATAGATAGAACTCGAACGTATCCACACGTGTGTTGCTTGAACAAAGTATAACTAAAGGAAACATCGAATAAAACTCTTATCAACAACCTGATAGGTCTTTACATCATTCAGTCATAAACAGCATAGACACATGATTGGCAAACCATTGAAGTGGAGAAACAATCATGATTAACGATTCTGTTAGTCAAAGTGGCAGTTGTGTGTACTGTTATATTTTCAGCTTATGTGTTGTGATTCTTCATATTATAGTGAACCAGCTACAGACTAATTGTTTGTCATATTAAAACATATTATGATAAATAATGATACAGTATGTCTCGGAATTATAATTCCGGCATTGGTCAAACAAAGATTATAGCTTGGAATATTTTTGTTTTCTAGATAAGTATAGCTTTGTAATTGTTAAGATGCTGAATATGACTTTCTAATGCAAAGATGAGCATGCAACATACAAATGAGTTTTCCAATGTTTCCGAAAAGGTATGTAGTTAATTCATTAAACCTTTGATAAGTAATAGCATAAGCCTACTAAGCGTGTTAGGTGCATAGCCTTTTAAGTAACTTAATTCAAGGCTAAAGGTCAAGCTTAATGAAAATACGGATATTAATTATGTGCAATCATTCTTGCTTAATATGTGTTTTGTTTAGACAATTTTATGTTTGTGTAAATATATGTTAATTCCTTTCCCCTTTCTACTTTATTATAGTCATACAACGGAAAGTACATGTAATATGTTCCGCATACTCAGCCAGGGAACTACAGCGTTTGTTCATTCATGATAAAGAATGGCTCTCCTTTGTTTTACGACTGTGGTTTCTTGTGTCTCGCCATTATCGTAAATAACACAAGACTTTTCCTTCACGACCCATGGCTTCACTGAGTACCCACAGTTCCAACATATCATCCCCGACTGGGTTGGTTTACACAAAACTGGCTGATCAAAGTGGATAATGTAAAGACGATTTAACATATATATATCATATTTATCGACACACGTACACACATACACCACACATACACATTCAGAGTTCTTTCTTCTTCATTTGTCGAACAGTAATTACTTCAGCCTAACAGTGCTTTATGATATATGTTAATCTCCATATTACTAAAAGGACATAGAAACAAAGTATGCAGAGTAGATCGGCAATATACTAAAATGATCCATCGACTTAATACACATTACCAGCAGTGGGTAGTAGTAGTAACATTGATACAATGTAGTGTGACGAAGATCAAGCTAAGAGTTCTGATACAAAAATTGAAATATTATTAAAGGCTTCGACAAATTGGATGACTATATACAAATTCACAATAGATTATTCAAGCAACCCACAATTGATAGACACAGAAGAATACCCCTTCACATAGAAGCTGTTTTTAACCAGGTGTTAATTCTGTCGAGTTAAGTTCCAAATGATGTCGTAGAGTGTTGAGTGGTTCAAACTGACACCAATGATAGAGTTAAATATCTCGACCAATACCACCACCGGACTGTTGTGTATAACCAGTTTCTGAATAATTGGCCATATTTCACGGAAGTGTATATGGATTCACTGAGTAATTGGGTATGTTAGTAGGTGCTTGTGCGTGATTACAGGAAATGTCACCAGCGATATTGTGGCGACATGTACAGTATATAATATATTAGATGTTTTCAGTTGCATAGATTGTTACCAGTGCCATAAGCAATATTGTAATGTGATTGAAGAAAGTTGAGATAATAAATATAATCATTAATGTATAGTTGTATATACTGTACTAGTAGATGCATGTGATTATAACAAGCCTTGGGTCGCATTGGCTGTGATCAGTTAATATATATACATATTTGTTATTATATTTAGACAGGTATATTATCCAGTTTGAAAGAGAAACATAGCCAGTGTTATAAACACACTGTTCCTGAGTGCATGGGCTGGGCTATTTTATTGGAGTCACTGTGTTTTGGTAGGGTGTATTGTTATTATTGTCCATGCAGGACCATGTTGTATACATTTGATACTTGTTCATTTGAGTTTGGCGAAAGGTTAGTAGGATTGGACTGAAAATTCTACATACCATCTTTGAATTACCTAGAGTCAGGCAGGCTTTAATGGGAGTAACATCCTAAGTAAAGTACTGCTTTCGTAGCGAGGCCGGTCTATATGATCTGTGCCCCATGAATATTCCTTCCTCTCACTTAAACATTAAGCCTACTATAGCTTGGTTGGGAATATGAACATGATTAGATTAATATCCAGTATTCGAGAATGGATAATAAGTCGTAGGCGTGTGCATAAACCTTTAACCGTCCTGGTGGTGTAATGGTTAAGGTGGCAAATATCTGTGTGTGATAACCCAGGTTCGAATTCCGGTGGATCACATATATACTTTAATTGATTTCATTGGGGGTGTTTGGTGTTGTGGTGAAATTAATTATATATAGATTATCTACAAGATTTACTCATATTTGCTTACCCTATTTCATTTGGGAGGAGGAGTTGTCTAATTTTAAGACCGCGTGAGGCTTGAGATACCAATGTTTTAATTACGAGAAGGAAGTGTTAATGTACGAGGATGGTTTGTTTACAAAATGGTCTTGCTTTCCTTGATTGCCTATCTTACATCCACCTAAAATGTATTCATATAGAAATATATATAGTTTATTATGATTTGTTTTAACTATATTGCAGTTTCTTGGTAAAGTAGAGTAATGCCTCGGAAATATTATGACTGTCTTCAACACACTCCTTCATGCAGCAGCTAAGTTTAACATTAAGTGGGCGGGTGCCCAACTCCAAAAGGGGTTGAAATAAGGGAGCTATCCCACCCGTCAAAGGCGGCTTTCTAGGGCCTTTCCTAGCTAATGCTGAGAGGATTGGGTTCTAGTCATGTGGTGATGGGCTGGTCTATCAGAGTGAGAGTTCAGCATTCTCTGCCACACCCATAGCTTACTCTAACTATTCCTTTTACTTATATATCTCCTAGATCTCAAGTGGTGGCGTCTCTTCCATGGATTGACCTCCCTACTGCCAACTCTCGAGGTTGGCAGACTGGGAGCCAAAGCGTCACATTTTTTCCTTTGCGCCTCAGCTTTCCCTTCATAATTGCTGAGGAGCACAGGACCTTGGGTGGGGCTTCAGTATCCCCGACGTTTCCGCGCCCTCCTCGGCTCCTCGCCTGTGAGCGGCTTCGGTAACCCAGGCTTTTTTGTGGTAGGCAGGAAGGGTTCTGTGGGGGCGCTCAGTTATGGCTTTGGCCTTGCTAGGGGCCTTGGAGCTGTTCGGCCAGGCAGCCTGGGGAACAGCAACAACAACAAATACTAGATCTGCAACACACTTCCTAAAAGTTAAATGTCTTTAATTGATTTTGGAGTTGATTGATGTGTGGGCATGCATGTGTATGTTTGAACTTTGAAAGTGATAAGGTAGCTGTATTTGTTGTGAATAATTCTGAATGTGAAACAATATTACACAACTCCTGTCGGTGGGAGAGTTAAGAATACCTACAGTATATTATTTACATATGTAGCCCAGTGTTACTGGCTGGTGAAGAATGTTTCATAAAGTTGGGTTGGACAACTGAAATGCAAGGTGTACATACTGGCCAATGGACTGGCTTGTATGGTCGATTTAAAGATAAGCATTTATAAAGATCACTTTCAAGAAGGTACCACAAGAGCAACTGTTGCAATGAATTTCCAAGGAGTCACAAAATAAAAGTAAAATACGATTCGATGTAGCAAAGTGTATGGAATTTATCTACGTCCATCGGTTTCCTAATCTAGAAGAACAGTCACAAGAATGAAGCGACTCGCACTCTTACGACGATGATGACGAGGATGAACAACTGTAAATGATCAAGTTAGGATTAATAGTCATAAACAAAGGGATAATGGAGAATGCAATAGAAACAAATGAGTTTATTGGGTGCATGCCAATGCACCGGACTCCCAAGAGATGTTGTCAACACATGACTTATTGTGAGAGATCAACAAATCTGGTGGAGTGTTTACAAATACAGTGACTACCTCGCGGACCAACTGCTCTCATTATGTTATTCTCAATGGTAAACACATGTATTACCCTCCCATGAGCGCATTGTGAACCTTGAGACGGATAATTAATGATTTATGAGACATGCTAGCCTGGACAACATATTATGTGAACTTTAAGTGTGTATTTCAGAGAGCTAAGTTTATCTTTTGATAGAATTTCGTTAAGTGTTCAAAAGTTACCTATGTGGGCTCATATGCAATACAGTTTTATTATAGAAGTTTAGGTACCTTTTAACACCTTACGAGCGGCCTATGCGGTTTATTTATATGTACCGCCCAGCGAGGTGTTTTTAGCCAAAATAGGGCTGTTTACGTGATCATTTTCATGCCTAAATAAGACCCAGAACGTAAAACAAGTATCTATCCCTGAAAGGGCATAAACAGAGCTTTCGAATGACACCATAACGATCCTTTTATGATGGATAGTTTTCTTGCAATAACCGTGCAACGCGAGTGCAAAAAGCATGTAATTAGGCACTTTCCCCATACAATTCCGTATATAGCGAGTGAGAGAGGGAGGGAGGAGGTGGGATTCGTGTCAGTAGGTTCGCCGCGGTGGTCTGGAGCAGTCATACGCTCGCTACTCTCCTGCCACCACTTGTCTCTCTCTCTCAGCAACATTACGTGCTGAAATTGCCACACGACCTATGTCGAGCGCCGCCAGATAGTCCAGCTTTATTTAACTCGACTTATGTTGCTCGCCGCTAATTAAGGGTTAAAGACCCTCAGTTTATATAAGCAAAGTGTATTATATACGGGGCATTTGGGTATTTAGAAGGATAACAAAAGTATCACTACTACCTTGAACGAAAACAATGATATAATAAGTTTCATAATTTTACCTTTAGGTGATGGGGTGTTGTGGTAGGCGCTATGATAAAACACCATAATATTTAATAGCATAATTATTATCTATTAGTATTCAAACATGTATTGTTATTACGCTATTAATATGTGCATTCTCATTTTGTCATAATCTATATTTATTATAAGCCCCTAAATTTCGTATGTAGTGAAAAGGCTAAAATATTTGTCCTATCTGCTAGATCATGTCTCACATCTTCAACCTTCTCTTTTCCCTGAGGCAGGTTTTTTTCCTATTCCCTAAATAACTAAACAGACCAGTTAATTCCTTCTATTCCTCTACAACTTGTCCTACATCCTTCACATACTGTCGATCTTTAAGTATGTATGGGTTTAATTTCTGTCTTTTGGTATTGTCAACAGTCACTGACTTCAATCCGTTCCTTCTTCTCAGACATATAGTATATATATATAATGTCTTCCATCCCCTATAACCAATGTACTGAAGTTATTTAATATATATTTGGTTTTTTTCTTCTTGCCAGTCACCACGGTCACCTTCAGCAAATATGTTACACTATGGATCACCGGCTTTTAATCCAGGCTCATTGTTGTTTGTGTCTCTATTCATCCCTCTGATATATAGTTTTGTTTGTCTGTTTAAGTTTCTGGTTGTATATGTGCCCATATGTTTGTCTGTCTGCTTCCAATAATTCCCTTTGTTATTTAAAGGCTGTAGGCATTTGACAAGGAGTCGCTGGAATTCTTGTTTCATTTTGCTTGGCTTCTGTTACTGATTCCTGTTCTGCCCTC
This sequence comes from Paralithodes platypus, assembly GCA_032716605.1. NCBI lineage: Eukaryota > Metazoa > Arthropoda > Malacostraca > Decapoda > Lithodidae > Paralithodes > Paralithodes platypus. The sequence continues at coordinate 37,789,559 of CM064493.1, read as the reverse complement.
ACTTACATTGAGAGTAGTCCAGTCAGTTCTCACAAATACCTCCTCCTCTTATCTACTTAACTACACTAAACATGCACACCACACTTCCTCCTTCCACAAAAAAAATAAAAAAATCTAACATGATGATGAACACACACCAAGCCTCGGATTCCCCAAGGGGAGAGACCATAAAATGATAATGATCGACAAATAGCTCATATATGTCAAAGAAAGATATTCGAATTCAAGCATATCATGTTTTTTTTCATATAAATATTTCATTTTAACCCAGTGCCACTAATTAATTGGTATTCCATAACAAGCTCCAGGGAGTTTATGTTGCTTTTTCGCGCCTGCCGAGAGAGAGAGAAAAAGAGAAAGAGAGAGAGTCATAACAATTGTGTTGACACAATGTTCTTTGGGGGAAGATAAGCGAATCAGACGAGAGAGTTGTACGGAATGATAGCTTACTAACATGGTTAAGCTAAGTGTGTACATTCATGCATCTATGTAACTTGTTTATATAAAATGGGTCAAGTATTAAGATCATGGAGAACCTTGGAGGACCACGGCTGGTCAAAGGACCTACCAAACAAAGGAATTATGCTTTAAATAATATTCATACATATGTTAAGTAACAAATCTGTTGTCTGTAAGTTCACAGTATGAGCCAGCTGGCATGTCATAACTTTGTGACATTAACGTTTCATCCACCGTATGGGCCAGTTGACTTGTCATAACTGTGTGACTTCAACGTTTCATCCACGTCGTGAGGCAGCTGGCATGTCATAACATTGTGACATCAACGTGTCATTTACCGTATGAGCCAGCTGGCATGTCATAACCTTGTGACATCAACGTATCATCCACAATATGAGCCAGCAGGCGGCAGTTGTTATTTCAGTCACATATATTTCAATACCATAAAGTTCAATAACACCACACGAATAATAGAAAATCTCCAGTTGGAAAACATTAGTAATATATGTAAATTGGCCGAGAAGAAATCTATGACCATGTGGGATAAATCTATGACCGTGTGGGATAAATCTATGACCGTGTGGGATAAATCTTGCCTAGATATAAACATCAATCTCCGATCTGTTATTGAGTAAGACTACATAACCAGTCTGGTTCTGAATAAATATATACTTGTTGATATATTTATGTCATGGGTGTGTAGATTGTTAGGGTTGTGTGTGTAGTGTTAGTGCGTTGTGTAGTGTTTGTGGTGTGTGTGGTCTTAGTCTTTTGTGGGTGTGCGTTAACTGGGTGTTACTGGTCTGTGTCTGTGGTATATTAATGCTGTGCAAATATGTCTAGTATTTGTCAGAGGTGTGTGTAGTGTGTTAGTGTTGTATGTGTTTGTGTGTGTCTCTAGTGTTCGATAGAAGTGTATGTGTGTGTAGTGTGTTTTGTTGTGTATATTAGGGTTGTGTGGGTAGTGTTGGTGTGAGTACCATAGTGTGTTAGTCTTGTGTTTGTTGAAGTCAGTTTTCATACCGAAATGAAACGATACATTGATAATAAACTTGAAATACATGACTAAACCAGTATACCGTTTGTCGAGGTCTCATTTTCTTAGTTCGTGTTTTGATGTATACCGTGAATAAAACTGGCATACTTAAGAAAACGGTAGTATATGCCATCGAATTTACTCTAGCGGATGTAAAGTATATAATTGCTTAGATACATACAACAGACACACAATTGATATTACTGTCTGGTTGTGGTGTGGCTGTCCCTGGATTGTGTAATATTATATTGACCTTCTACAAATCCTATGTTGTCTCCCTCACTCAGAGAGACGCCGAAAATCGTAGCTTCCAGCCACGCTGTATCGTCGCCTGAATATTTAACTATAATTTGAGTATTCTATTGCTCATCCTTTCAGTTTTTTTATGAACAATAGTTAAGTGCTCGTTAAACCGCCCAGTATTTGCTTTGCATAATATTTTGCTGTATTTGTTACTGATTTAGGTTTGTTTGTCAAACGATTCCTTGTGTTGACTCTAGCTACGCCGGCTACACCTACTTGTGTTTTTATATATTCACTCTAGCCCTTATTGCAGTAATTGTAGTCCTTGCTGTAGTTAGTGCTTGTTTAACCACTCAGTAGTTGTTTTGTATGATATTGTGCTGTATTTCCTAGTGATACACTTTTGTTTTCGGAGCGTTTTGTAAACACACTCAATTCTTGTATATTATTTATCATACTCTAGCTCTCATTGTACAGTAGCCCAACTAAGTTTTGCGACAAAATTAGGTACGTGGCACCTGTCTAGTTTGCACTCCCGTCCCCAGCCCGTGTGGTCCTGTCTAGCAGAGACCTGTGGTGTCTAGGCAGGCACACAGTACTCGCACATGTTGGGCGCTACATATGACAATATTGCTATCATACATTTGTTTGTATCATATTAGAAGTCTCAGTCTCAGTCTCTCTCTCTCTCTCTCTCTCTCTCTGAGGTTAATATCAATCGATTTTCACGCTACACTACTTGTAGATTAACACACACACACACACACACACACACACACACACACAGAAACGGAAGGCATAGTTCAGTGTTATAAACCCACATTCTACGTTGGTTTCCCTGATAAAACAATGAGGTGTAAATAATTGTGTTCTTTTATCTAATTAACACATTAAATAATACAGGTATGTTATAATCTGCATCATCTTGCAGTGCTGGGTTATACGAGTAGTTCTATTTGCAACATCTGCATCAGGTAATATTATTAATGATAAGAACGTGTATTAATATACAGCTAAAGTTCTTACTGTTTCTATGAGATACTATTTGAATATAGACTATTATCGTTACCGTATCATGATTTTAGAATCTAACTGCGTTGAAATTCTGTTTACTATGGAAATATATGGGAGTATAACTAAACATTATTTAGTTTACCGGGTATATAATTTAAGTTCTAATTTGCAGAATCACACACACACACACACACACACACACACAGTGGTCCGTAGCATATTGGTTAGCGCACTTGGTTCACAGCCAAAAGGACACGGGTTCCATTCCCAGGCGGGAAAGAAACATTTTGGCAATTCTTCTTACACAATGCGTCTCTCTTGACCTAGCAGTATAAATATGCCTCTGGAATAAGAGGCCACTTACGATGTCTTGCTTAGTTTTGGTGGTCTATTACTAGCTGGACGGGTACCGTACAGGTCAACCAAACACTCTAAATCCAGATATCGGCAATTGGCTGATTACAGATTACATGAATATCTACAGCCACTCCAACCATGCATTAACACTGCACGCATTATATTCCCAGGTCGAACTTGTTTTCGGTAAAAAGAAAAAAAAGAAAATACGTGAACCTGTAATTATTGGAAACTGAGGTGATCAGCAAATCCTCAATACTCTCTTACCCACATCACACCTAGTCATCCATTCAGCAAGGTTGCTGAACGCGGTAGTATGGTTGGGATGAGCGGGAGTGGGGTGTCGGAACGTTTACCCGTGGCAAAAAAGGTGGGAAGAAGGACAAATGACAGACCAACATAGAAGTGGAGCTAAGCGGAAAACCACGTCATAACAGGACCAAGAAATTAAATAGTAGGCTATATGGATAACCATCCATTCTCCAACGCCGAGGTAGCTAAGCAACATTTGCAATTTCAAACTTCTACAGAAACTATACGCAAGAGATTAAGGAGATGGGATATAAACATAGATCACCAGCTGTCAACCAAAGCTAACCAAGAGGCACAAACAAACCAGGCTTAATTTCGCTCGACTATTTGTTGACCAGGGCATTGACTATTGGGCACGAGTTGTTTTGATACTGTCAGATAGGTTCCATAATAGTACCAGGACGATTACAATGGTATCACTTAGCCGAGTTGGCGGGGGTTCTTCAAATAAGAATATAGGTTGCTTCCTTTATATCCGCTCATGGCCAAGTGGTTACGGTGCCTAACTCTCCCAAACATACCTGGAGTGAGTGGGTTCGAATCCTGGTCAGGATACCTCTCTCCCAACCAAGAGTTGTTTTCTCAGACAAGAACACTT
>CM064493.1:37676268-37785440 GCA_032716605.1 Paralithodes platypus | reverse complement strand
CAAATCCGGGTGGATGGGACTCGTCAGCCTTGGTTGGCAACCTGTCTGGGAGTAAACCTGATACAAATCCGTACTGCTTGCCTAAGGGTAAGGCAGGTTAGTGGATGGATTAGCCGAACACCACTGTAGAAACATAGTGCTAACAAGATACACAGAGGCCTCGGAGTCGGACGGATCTTAAATTGAGTGGTCAATCCTGTAAGTCCTTCACTAAACTGGCTCGGGTTGTCCCTCTCACAGGGAATGGGTCCGCTTGGGGGCATTCTGTGTATGGCCACCCTCGTAAGGGGAGTAAGGCGTCCGGCAATAGATAGATAGATAGTACAATCAGCAACAGAATGGTTATTTTTTTGGTAAAAATTGAAGAGACCCCGGACTTCATTTTGGGATGGATGTAGTTTCCGGGCGTACGGTTGTCTTGTTTATATAGGGCAATCGCCGCGGTTAACTTCGCATCTATTTTCACGGTGATTTTTTTCAGTTATTTGCCCCCTGCTGGCATATATATGATGTTGACAATATGTCATGGGGGGAGTGAGGGGGGAGCAAGCAGCCCCACCCCCACCCCCCCCCCCACCCCCCCCCCCCCCCCCCCCCCCCCCCCACCCCCCCCCCCTCCCCCCCCCCCCACCCCCCCCCCCCCCCCACCCCCCCCACCCCCCCCCCCCCCCCCCCACCCCCCCCACACAACTCAACATATATTGTATCCACTGGCATTCCAAATAGGACAAGAAGATTGATTGAAAGCATCCGCCGCCGCAGTCACGTTTAACATATTATCAATCGCCGTAGCTAAGAATTCGCGTCTATTTTGACAGTTGATTTTTTCGGTTATTTGCCCCTGCTGCCAATATACAGTATACGATAATGACAAAAATGTGAATGCCCCCTAAACATATTATGTATCCAAAGGCAGTCAAAATAGACGGGAACAGAATGGCAAGCGTCCGCCACCGCTCCGCGTAGGTGTACACAAGGCGGGAAAATGTGGGGTTAAGTAAAGAATTTTACGATGAACTATAGAGAGAGTCTCTGAAAAAAGCAGTTAAAAAATGTAAAAAACATTATTAACATACGGAAAAAATTATATAAACTGTCCTGTAGAGGGAGAATAAATAATAATTTATCGTTTGGTGTGAAAAATTAACTATGGGGAGAATATCTGAAAAAAAATACTGTAAATTTTTTAAATCTTGTCTATTCTTAGTTTCTTACAGTAGATCCTCTGGAAAAAGGCAAACTATGCCTGTGTATCCAGCTCAGTACCAGTACTTGCACTGCTGCGGTCGTTCACGGTGTTGGCTGGGAGGGCGGTAGCAGACGCAACATTTTTACTATTCTGTATTTTTGTTTTATAATCAAACTTCAAATCTTGTCTTCCCCATGCTTTATCAAGATTACTTTCAAACTCCCTTATTGATTCGGAATCGACTACATACTATATACATAGGGCATCTATACTACATCTATAGGGCAGGGTGTCAAACGAAAGCCGAATAGTTTCTTTTTAGTGATTATTACTGTATACGCAGTATACATTATGCAGTAAAATTGTGGTTTATAGTTCAAATTATGTCTTTGGAAGTGATAAAATGGCCAAAACAGTGCAATTTCACATCCATGTATTCCTTCTCATATTCTTTCGAGTCTTAAGAACATAAGAACATAAGAAAATGGGAGTCTGCAGAAAGCCGATTGGCCTAAGCAAGGCAGATCCCTGTCCCACACAACCCCAATTATAGGCTCAACACTCTAATAACCTGAGGATCATCTTTACCAAACCGGTTAGAGATTAACGCAGGATTACGGGGGTACTGCAGAGCGCTGATTGGCCCAACCCGGCTGACCCCCTTCACACCAAAACCACTTCTCGTCCATAGGCTTATCCAATTTGTTCTTAAAGCTCCCTATCGTTCTTGATCCCATCTATAATCCACGTTGGTAGCCTATTCCACCCATCTACAACTCTGTTACCAAACCAATATTCTGCATATATCTTTTCTGAAACGAAATTTATCTAATTTGAAACCCATTGGTACGAGTTCTTTCGCTATCACTGAGTTTTAGTACATTTGTACATGTCCCCTTTGTAATCCCACTAACCCACTTGAACACCCTCTACTTCATATCCCCTCTAACTCCTGCGTCTCTATAACGAATGTAAACCATAATTTCTTCAACCGTTCTTCATACGGAAAATTTCTAATATTAGGATCATTTGTGTCATTCTACGCTGAATTCTTCTCCAATGAACCAATGTCCATTCTGTAATAAGGACACCAAAATTGGACAGCATAATCCATATGGGGTCTCACTAATGACAAGTAAAGTTTTAAGATAACTTCAGCAGTTCTGTTACTCACACTCCTAGAGATGAACCCGAGAATCCTGTTTGCCTTATTACGAACGCTGATACACTGTTTTCTAGGCTTCAAATCATTGCTAACAAACACACCTAGATCTTGCTCTCAGTCTGAATTTTCTAATTCTAAATTAGCAGTTTTATTTAACATTTGTTTGCATCTTCCCTATCTTTAATACCTTGCATTTGTCAATGTTAAACTTCATCTGCCAATTTACTGACCATTCATGTAAGGTATCTAGATCCCTTTGGAGGCACTCTATATCGCTATCTGAATCAATTGATCTCCCCATTTTAGTATCGTCTGCGAATTTACTTATCCTACTAGTTATACCTAAATCTCGGTCATTTATGTACATAAGAAACAACAGGGGACCTAATACCGATCCCTGGGGGACACCACTTTTGACTGCTCCACACTCTGACTTGGTACCATTTATGCTGACTCTCTGTTTCCTACCAATTAGCCATGACCTAATCCATCCCAACAACGACCCTCCTATTCCATGTGCCTCAACCTTTCTCATCAATCTCTCATGAGGGACTCTGTCGAAAGCTTTACTGAAATCTAAATATAATATCATATGACTTGTCACTATCTACTGCTTCATATACCTCTGAGAAAAAGCTAAGCAAATTAGTAAGTCCGAACGTCCCTGAGTGAATCCATGTGAGAAGAATTTATTAAGTTAAATTTTACTAAGTGGCTTCTAATTTTCCTAGCAATAATAGACTCTAGCAACTTTCCTATGATTGATGTGAGACTAATGGGACGGTAATTGGATGCTATCGATTTATCACCTTTTTTGAAGATAGGAACTACATTTGCAAGCTTCCAAGCTTCTGGAACTAAACCTGTTTCTAATGACTTGTTAAATATAAATGCTAATGACTACTTAACTCATCTCTGCATTCTTTTAATACTCTAGCATATACCTCGTCAGGGACCAGGCGATTTTTGAGGTTTCAGTCTGTCAATTTCCTAAGCACATCATTTCTACTTATACTAACTGTCAACTAACATATTTTCTATACTATCACTATATACCATATTGACTTCTGGAATCTGTGCCAAATTTTCATTAGTGAAAACGGAAAGAAACTGACTATTTAATGTACTGCACATTTCTAAATCATTGTCTGTTATTTCTCCTATTGAAGTTTTTAGGGGGCCTATTACATCTCTAACTTTAGATTTATATAGTTGGTAAAAAGCTTTAGGGTTATTTTTTGAGTCGCTGGCTATCCTTATTTCATAATTTCTTTTTGCTTTCCTGATTTCCTTTTTGACCTGTCTTGATAGAGTCTGATAGTATATATGTAAATGATTTTCACCTTTCTTTATTTTTCGATATATTCCTTTCTTTTTTCCTATAAGATCTATTAGCTTATTAGTCATCCATTTTGGTTGGTTCTGCGTCGATCTAAATCTTCTTTTAGGGATATATTTATTTTGAGCATTGTGAGTCTTCAAACAACATTGCTCCAGTTTGACACCCTGCTATAGGGAGAGTTATGGAAAACAGGTACGGCTATTCAGGATTGCCGTGGGATTCACAATGGGTTGATGGGGGCTCTGCCCCCTTTTCAAGACAAGATTTTAAATTTGTACAGTCAGTAATTTAAACAAAATTCTCCCCATAGAAGTTATTTTGGCAAGAATGTAGTTACCGGGTATACCGCCCACCTTGTTTACACTATGCGGATGCATTTGGATATAAAAATACATTAGCCTAACCAAACAACCTAACCTAGTATTCATGCAGTAATGACAGGGGGAAAATAACAGAAAATATAGCGTCGAAATAGACGGGAACGTAAGTGCGAGCGCACATGACAACCGTACACCCGGAAACTACATCCTTCCCGTTATTTTTTTAAATTAGGAAATTGCCATCTTTAGGGAGAGTATGACAAAGCAGTTCAAAAATGGAAAAAATACCAATAATCTTCAAGGACACTACATCCGCCTTCTTAGAAACAATTTATTAGGGAAAATAGGGACCTATGACTCGCCATATTTTTCTCATTATAGTCCGCATGGAGGAATTTCGTTATCGACACTTGAAAACCCCTGATTTCACAGAAAAATACACCAAAAATCTGTCAAAGATGTCAAATAGCGGGGGTGTGGGGGTGGCAGCCCCCACCCATAATACTAGGATAGGTTAGGTAAGGTTGTTAGGTTAGGCTAATGTCCTGTCAAAGGGGTATAGGCTAGTAAACACTAGGATAGCCTATACCTGGTCAGAGGTAAGAAGAAGAAGAGTCCTGCTGTAGTCTCCTTGAATGCTACCAAAATACCTTTTACAGTATAGTTCTCAAAAAATACTGTAAAATTATATAACTGTCCTGTATGCGGAGAATTTTTAAATTGTATCGTTTGGTGTAGTAAATGAACTTCTATGGGTAGAATTTTTTGAAAAATTACTGTAAAATTTGAAAACCTTGTCACGACCACTACGCATCTAATTTGACCATGGTCGTGACTCAGAGCATGTGAAACACATTATCGCTGCAAAAGGTTGCTTATATAATACCAACATCGTAGCCGAGTAATCAAGTTTATAGTCCGCATGGAGGAAGTTCATTATCGACAAATTAAAATAAATCTGATTTCACCGAAAAATACCACCAAAAATAATGGTACGATTTTACTTACAGGACACGCATTTGAGAGGTACCACCAAGGATTTAATACATACAGTATTTGTTTTCGGTTTCCACGCATCCAATACCAAGCTACACCCTTTTCTGGTGTACGAAACACTAAAAAAACAATGGGGACACTTTAATATTAATAATAAGAGATGAAATATAAAGAGAACACTGTTGCGTTCGTGGAAGTAGCGGCGTCGCTTTGTTTACTTTATGCTCGAAGTTAGCCTACTGCTTCCTAGTCCAGTCAAATTGTAACTGAACCTTGCACAAATTGCAACATTAATGATTTCACCTGTATTGACTTGTGGAAACCCACATATATAACACATCAAAAGTCCTAAATAATCCGGATAGTGGAAAGTCCACAAAATAGCATAATTAAGTTAATTAGTCCAATCAAAATGTAACTGGACCTGGAAATAATTGCAACATAAATTATTTCACCAGTATTGGCTTCGGGAAACCCCCAAATACAACATATCAAAAGTCCTCATAAATCCGGATAAGGGAAAGTCCTCAAAATTGCGTATTGATGTTAATTGCTATCGCCATGAGCCGAAAATTGAAAACCAGCATAACTTTACAACCAAGTGCCCTAACATAATAAAAGTGGGGTCTATATCCATGTTTTCATGGCCAAGGAATCCAATGTACAGTAAACCCTCGCTATCTCGGACTAATTGGGGGGAGACCCAGTCCGAGATGTCCGAAGTCCGACTTGAGAGGAAAATGTTCGAATTGGAAGAGGGAGTCCGAGCCACCAGAGAAAACGGAGACTTCCCTATCACTAACAACGTAGATTCCAGATAAATTACAGTACCTGTACAGTATCCAGCAGACATATATTATAAATATCACTTTCCTTCTCCACCTCACTGTAGCCTTAGATCTCGGAATTTTCCGAGATATATGACACCTGTCCGACAGACCATGTGGGCCCTCGGAGTTTTCCCCTTACATCTCGGAATTTTCCGAGAAGCCGATGCCAGTCCGAGTAGTGCGGGTTTCCGACTTCTAGAGGTCCGAGATAGCGAGGGTTTACTGTACATACCCTATCTCAACACACTACATGGCTGGTGCCCTACAAACAGACTTAATCTAGCCCCAGCCAAATCCACCGCAACCCTGCTCACAAGCTGGACAGGCGAACACGAATACATCCCTCAACTCACATAAACAACACACCCCTAACACATACACCCAAAATCCTAGGAGTAACATATGATACTCATATGACATTCAAACAGCACACCACAAACATTAAAAAGAAACTAACACCCAGACTTAACGCCCTCAGGTCACTTGCTCACACAAAATTTGGACACAACAAAGAAACTACCACCACAGTATATAAACAATACATAAGATCAGTGATGGAATACGCAAGCCCAGCCTGGGCTTCTAACCTAGCTGAAACACATCAAAAGACCTTACAGACTATTCAAAACAAAGCCCTGAAGACTATTACAGGCTGCACAGCTACTGCACCCACAGATCACCTACATCAAGAAACCAAAATCCTCAAAGTCAAAGACCATCTGGACATGAGAGGCACTCAATTCCTGGCAGCAGCCTCCACGAACCAAGACCACCCACTAAACTACATGGCAACACACCCACAGACACCAAGAAATATCAAAACAACACCCAGCACACGGTATCACACACAATTATTTTCCTCTCTCCCTCCCTGCCCACCCCGAACCAACTTCCAGAAGCACATCCATACTCATATCTCTCGCCGATCCATCCACTCACTCACAGACAACACGCAGCTGCATGCACGACCTCCCAAATCCTCCCTCCCTCGCGAGGACAGAGTCCACCTGGCCAGGCTGAGATGCGGACACCATCCAGCTCTCCTGAGCTATCAGAAGAGACTGGATGACTCCGTTGTCGATGCCTGCCCGGGATGTAACACAGCACCCCATACCATTAAACACATCATAGAAGACTGCATTTCACACAACCACTTACGCCAACAACACAATCTACACTCAATGAGAGCTCTGTGGGAAAGCCCGATCGTGGCCATGGCCTTCCTCAGGGACTCGGGGCTGTTCGGCCAGGCAGCTTAGGGAACAACAACAACAATTGTACATACAATTAACCTCCCTCAGGTATTACATAATATGGATTATGCAAATCAGCAGCAGCAAATACCCAAACATCTAAATTTGTTCCGTTACAAAATCAGGACTTGTTGTGATACAATAAAGTGCACCTACAGGAAACATGGACTTGATTACACAGCTGCATGTTGTGACTGTAAAGGATAGAACTGTTCAAATCCATCCAAACCCCCTCGACAAATTGGACTTTGCTGAGTGAAGCAAGCAATACTGCCAACATGGTACTTGAGTTCCTATTAATTTCCTAAATATATTTTTGGGGGGTAAAGTGCTGATGTGGACAATTTTTGTATGCTCTAATGGAATGTAGGTATTTTTGGTTTCACCTTTTAATACACTGACCCTGAAAACACAGATATAGACACTTATTTTACTGAGATTGCATTATTGGTCACCTGTTGATTAACATAATACATGTTATGTAATGCATAGATGGTAGGTTACTCTAATGGTCATTGAATTCCTTGGTGTTGAAAATATGGGTATACAGTAGCCACCTATTTTACTAAGTTTGCACCATTGGTTGCAAGGTTACAAAATGTTCTATTTTGGGGGGCATTTGCTGCTGCTGATTGGCATAATCCATATTATGTAATACCCGAGGGAGGTTAATTGTATGTACGGTCGCGCTAATAAGTCATGTCCCACCTGTCATTGCGTTTGGCTTACTCTGTGTTGTATTAATGTCTGTCAGATGTTGAATAGGGTGGGTGAGTGTAGGAACATGTTTGTATATTTCACTTGATATGAAGAAATGAAGCTTACTGTAGATATTGCCGATACCAATTATTCATCAAAACATACTTGGTGCCGAGACATCACTTATTAGCGCGATTGTACACTGGATTCCTTGTGGAATCAAAAATCCTCAAAAATCAGGATAGTGGAAAGTCCTCAAAATAGCATAATTATGTTAATTAGTCCAATCAAAATGTAACTGGACCTGGAAATAATTGCAACATAAATTATTTCACCTGTATTGGCTTCAGGAAACTCCCAAATACAACATATCAAAAGTCCTCAAAATTGCATATTGATGTTAATTGCTATCGCCATGAGCCGAAAATTGAAAACCAGCATAACTTTACAACCAAGTGTCCTAACATAATAAAAGTGGGTTCTATACCCATGTTTTCATGGCCAAGGAATCTGTGCTGGATTCCTTGGCCATGAAAGTAGTAGCTGCGTTACTCACTTAACCCTCTGAGTACCCGCGACGACAACGTGTCGTCGGGGTTTAATTACTCCGGTCCTATGGCACCTAGAGGGCTCAGATTTGTATGGGAACTGTGTAACTATCCCACGCAACCATGCCAATGGTTGAAAACTCTCAAAGTCCAACCGCGTGCGCGTGAGCGCGCAAAAACATGATTTTTGGGTGTTTTTGCCTTCAATTTTTTACTCTTGTAAAATAGACTTTCGGGGCTCCGTAGGACCCCTTTTTGATTGATTTTCTTTGGGCGGTCCTTCATTCCTAACCCATTCGCTATTGTTTCTGGAAAAAAAATAAAATTCAAAACCTGCTGGTCCCTGGTGGTACATTTATTTATAACTAGCTGGGGCTCAGTGGGTTAAAGTACTGGCAACCTGTGTTTGCCCCCTTACAGATCAACATAGGCCCTATGAGGATGACAATAACGATTAAGTCAAGGGGGGCTATCCCCCCTCAACCCATCATGTATCCAATTTGGTTTAATTCTAGTTTCGCTTTCACAGCATACTCATAAATTTCTATGGCTACTTTAGAGTTGTCATATACCATACTTAATTCCTATATAGGCCTATGTCCAAAGCGGCGGAAATGCATTAGGCATATAAGGAATTATAGGCTACCTACTGTAAAAAAAAAAAAAAAAATCTCCCCATATGCGGCACCATAGCTATTACATAATACTAAGTTAGGTTAGGTAAGGTTGTTAGGTTAGGCTAATGTCGTTAATGTAGTTTATTATCATTATATTACGTCTTTTACCCAGCAATTTCCGATCTTCATAGTTGGTTGGGAAGCTATGCCTTTACAACGGCGCCTCCCTTTTGTCGCTGTGTACGTGAAACTAGAATTTTACCTCCAATTTACCCCACATTTCCGTTACCTACTGTAAAAGCGCGATTCACCCAATAAATGGCGCAATTTGACGCCGTATCTTCAGATTGATAGATAATGGGTAATTATATGCAAATCCTCCATTCAAACCATGCAAAACAACTATGAAACACTATATTTCTAGAAGAAAAAACAAAAAACATGGTAAATAGGCCTAACCTAAGGTTCTGGTCTTGTTGAACGTTACCGGCGACAGGAAACCCAACATGGAAAGTTTCACAATGTAAACAAGACAGATATCTACTAAATTCCCCAAATTAATATGCGAGAACGCCTCATACATACCTCTTTATACATGTAGATCTGTCGTAGCTCTTAAAAATAAGTAATCGGCGGCAAAATAACTACATATTGCAAAACAAAGCGTCGCCAGGGAGCCATCTTTGACTCGCCCTCTCCCTCCTCACCTCAGATCAGATCAGATGTTGTTCGGGAAGTAATGCCTTAACAACGGCACTTCCCTGAGAGGTTCTTGTAATTTTCCTTTTGTGACGTGCTCTGTTACATTATATTGTATTTCTTTTTCTTTTTTCTATATGTTGCATTATTATCTATTTCTTCTTATTCCAGCTCCTTCATTTTCTTGGTTCTTGTTCTCCACATACCATATAACATCTTCTTCACTCGTTCCTGGTTTTCTTCTTTGAACAGTAGATTTCCTATCACTTGGTTTTCCTCCTCAACGTAAGGTTGTTGTAGCGCTGTTTCCTTTACTCTCTCCTCTATATATATAGGGCACCATAAAATAAAGTGTTTGATGTCCTCTATCTCAGCATTACATAGTAAGCATTTTATATCTCCTCCTACATGCCTGTTCCTGTCTCTTAAATTTAAATTATTCGTTCTACACCTATATAATATGACTGAAGCTTCTGTATTATCATAAAGTTCTTCTTCTCCCTTTATTTCTGATTTAAAGGCCCTGTATATTTCTAAACTGCTTTTCTCCCCTAGCTCTTCCTGCCATTTCCTTGTATCACAATTTTTAACTTTCTTCTTAATTTCTTCCTTCAGTATACTCGCTAAATCTGTTTCTCCTAAATTTAAATGTTTATATATTTTCTAATTTCCATTGTCCATGGATCTTTTTTGTTGTTTAATTTTTCTTCTGTTATTCTTCTAAGTAAATCATTACTGTCTTCTCCTCTTAAATATTTTAAATATTTTATACTTCCTTCCATAATTCTTGCTTCCATTGTGGATGCTCCTATCTCCCCTCTCAGGGTCACTTTTTGTGCATATCTCGGTGCCCCTAATATTTGTCTAAATACCCTATTTTCAATATTTTGTAACTTGTTTATTTGTTTTTGTAAATCCTATTATGCTTGAGCCATACAGGACCGACGGGAGCACCACACTCTTCCAGTATGTTTTACCAATTAGAATTTTGTTGCAGCTTTGTGCTATTACCGGATAGGTCATATTAGCCATTCTATTCGCTTTTCCTATTGCCTCAGATTTCTGGTCTTTGAAACAATTGCTAGTATCATTTACTTTATTCCTAAATACTTAATCTGCTTAACTACTTCTATTTCTTTGATATTGTTTGGTTTCTTCTCCTTCATATTAAATATTAATATATGACTTATTTTTATTTATGTTTAGCCCACATTCATTTCCTATTTTAATTAGATCTTCTATTGCTTTTTCAGCCTCTTTTATTGTATGTGCCATAAGTAGACCATCGTCAGCATAGAATAGCGCCTTTATTTTAAAAAACTCATCTGTGAATCCTCCTTCTTTTTCCAAGTTTTGTATAATTTCATAAGTTAAAAGTTTAAAAAGTGTGGTCGATCCCGTGCAGCCCTGTCTAATGCCACTAGTGACTTGAATCTGTGTTTCATTTTTATAACCTTTATTTATAATTGTGCTGTCATCAATATAAACTTTACTTATTACATTAATTATATCTGAATTTATATTATATTCCTTTAACACTTCAATCATCTTCTCTCTTCTTACCTGTCGCCTGTCGGCCATCTCAGTTCAGTTCAGTTGGAATTCGGGAAGTTTAGCCTTAACGTCGGCACTTCCCTAAGATTTTTTTTTTTTTTTTTTTTTTTTTTTTGTGACGTGCTCATTTGTCTAAAAATAAATATATCTAATTTTTCATCCCTTTTTCTGAAATCTTCTTTCTTCTCTCTTCTTCCTTCATTCTTGCTTCTTCTCTCTTCAGTCTTCTTATTTCAGTTCTTTCAATGTTTTCTCTCGTACTCTCCACATTTGATAGATTGTCTGTTTCACTCTATCGCTTATTTCTTTGTTAAATAAAAGATGTCCGATTACTTGGTTTTCATTTTCAATATAAGGCTGTTGGAACCCTGGATCTTTTATTCAGCATGCTTTATAAAATGAACAGTGTAGTAGAAAATGTTTTAGGTCTTCTGTTCCTTCCTTACACAGATTGCATTGTGTCTCTCCTCCCACATGCCTATTTCTATCTTTTAGATTTAAGTTATTTGTCCTACATCTGTAAAATATTATAGATGCCTGTGTGTTGTCATAAATATCTTCCTCGCTCTTAATCTCCTTTTTATAACTCCTATACACTTCTAGGCTACTCTTCTCTGCCAACTCCTCTCGCCATCTTCCCGAATCCCAGTCCAGAACTCTTTTTTTTCTAATGTCGTCCTTCTTAATATTTGCTAAATTTGTTTCTCCTAACTTCAAATTCCCTACATACTTTCGAATTTCTGCAGTCCAGGGATCTTTACTATGTCTAAGTTTTTCGTCTGTGATTCTTCTTAGCAAGTCATTACTTTCCTCTCCTACTAAATATTTAAGATATTTTATGTTACCTTCCATAATTCTTGCCTCCATTGATGAGGCTCCTATTTCACCCCTTAAGGTTACCTTTTGGGCATATCTGGGTGCCCCTAATATGTGTCTAAAAAACCCTATGCTCTATATTTTGTAATTTATTTATTTCTGTTTTTGAAAAATCAATAACATTCGAGCCATACAGGACTGCTGGTATCACAATACTTTTCCAATAAGTATCTTATTACAACTTTGTGATATTACCGGGTATGTAAGGTTAGCCATTCTATTTGCTTTATCCAAAGCTTCTATTTTCTGGGTTTTAAAACATTTTTTATTATCATTAATTTGTATTCCTAGATATTTAATTTGTTTTACCACTTCTATTTCTCGTATATTGTTTGGTTTGTTTTTCATATTAAATATTAGGATTTTACTTTTGTCTTTATTTATACTTAAGCCACACTCTCCCCCTATCTCTATTAATTTATCTATTACTCTTTCTGCTTCCTGGATTGTATGAGCTAAGAGTAGCCCGTCATCGGCATAAAACAATGAATTTATTTTGAAACACTCATCTACAAACCCTCTTTTATTTTCTAACTGCTTAATTATTTCATAAGTTATTAATTTAAATAATGTTGTGGACCCCGTACAGCCTTGTCTGATGCCGCTTGTTACCTTAATCTCCGTCTCATTTACTTGCCCCTTATTTATAATTGTACTATCTTCTTTATATATGTTACTTACTATGTCTATAACATTTGAATTTATATTGTAATCTTTTAATACTTTTATCAGTTTCTCCCTTCTGATGGAGTCATAGGCCTTTTTAAAGTCTATTGAGATTACTATGAGTGACTTCTTTTGTTTAAATATTTTATCTATACAGTATTTCAATATAAAAAGATTATTTTCGATTCTACCCTTATTTGTAAACCCACTCTGTGTCTCCCTTACCTCTCCATTCTCCCTAATGTGTTCTTCTATTTTATTTTTAATTGCTGTCGTCATGAAAAGTTGATATGATATGTCTGTTAGAGCGATTGGCCTCAATTCATTTACCTTTGGTTTATTTACTTTTGGTAACATAACAGTTTTTGACTTCTTCCACTCTTCTGGAATTACATTTGTGTCCATAATATTATTAAAGCACATTGCAAGTTTTTCTAAGCACTTATCACTTTGTGACAATGCTTTATATAACTCAGGTTTCATTGCATCAAGGCCTGCTGCTTTTCTATTCTTTAATTTCTTTATATTTTCCTTTAATTCTCCCACTGTAATGTTTGGTTTCTCCATGTAGTTTATGTTTGGTTTCTCCATGTAGTTTATGTTTTTATTAACTCTTAAAGCCATTTCCATGTGTTCCCGTAACTCCTCTGTAACTGTGACTGATTGTATGTTATAATTGTGTTCATCATTTACATTCATCCCTATTTTAAATAATTTACTTTCTTGCCTGTCCTCCATTTCTTTCTCTTTTAAGTCTCTATATTCCCTATTTATATCCTCATTCCAAACTTCCTCGATGTTATTGTCATGCATTTTATATATACCACTCCAAAACATATTTAATTCCAATACAGCCCTTTTATCTGACAATACTTCTCCTTCATCGTTATAGTTTTAATTCTTTTATTTCGTTTTGACTTTTGTTTCTTAGTTTATTTATATATTTCCACATCTTTTTACTCGCATCTCGTCCCTCTATTATCTCTCTAGTCTTTTTCCTCTCATGTATATAAATGGCTTCCCTGATCTCTTTCTGTACTTTACTTTTTTGTTCCAAGAAAAGTATGTTACTTCTCTCCTCTTCCTCTCTATTTTTAGCATTTCTTCTTAATCTATTATAATATCTCCTCTTTTGTATACCTTTTCTAATACTGTCATTCATCCATGGTGCCTCTTGTTTTATTTTGTCTCTTCCTAATCTCCTCCTATAGGTAGTTTTAAGTATATCATCAGCTGTCTCCTTCATTACTCTATTGAAGACTCTTATATCGTTACTCTCTTCTCTAGTTATTCTATTTTCTAGTTCCCTAATAAATTTGACTATGGTCTCCTCGTTTGTTTTATAGTATTCTTTTGTTTCCCATTTCTTCCCTTTAAAGGATTTACTATTTGAATTATTCCACTCAAGATATACCTCAATAAGGTTATGGTCTGACAGATCATAGACGTCTTGCTTTTCATCTATTTTCATACTTTTAAAATCTTCATACATTTTATCTGAAATTAAAACATAATCTATTACGCTAGATTGCTCGTTTCTTCGCCATGTTATCTCCCCATTACACTCCTGGTCATCATTTAACATATTTAATTTAAATTTATCCATCAAATCTAGTATAATGTGTCCATTATAATTTAGTTTTTGTTTACCTATGAACCCTACATGGGCATTCATGTCACCTAATAGTATAACTCTTTCATCTTCCATTTGGTCTAAATGTCTCTCTATCTCCTTCTTCATTTCATCATTCCTTACCTTATCATTTACAGAAAGGTATAACAAGAACAAGTGTACAAATTTCCCATGTATAGATCCTTTTACATAAAAATCTGTATTTTTACACTCTACCTTGCTTAAACTTACTTTATCTGTTGTTTCAAAGAGTAACATTAAACCACCACCCTTCCTATCATTAATATTCCTCATACTTTCAATTACTTCAAATCCATCCACCAAAATGTTTCGTATTTTAAATTGTGTCTCAGTTAGACAAAGAAAAATATTGTTATTATTATTATTATTATAGGTCATCCCTTTAATTCTTCATATTTTGCTTTAGTCAATCCTTGTACATTTATTAATTTAAATACTAAATACTGAATATAAATACTAAATACTAAATCTTCTGAGCGTAGCGTAGTGGTCACCCTGCTGCAGTGCTTCCACAGCCTTAATTCTGAATTCCTTATACATGCCGCCAAAATTCCTTAGATTTCAGAATTATTCCTCAGATTTATATTCTTTGTATTACACACACACACACACACACACACACACACATATATATATATATATATATATATATGTTTCTAGTCTCTCAGTGGGGATCGAACCATCGACCATCAGAACGATAGCCGACGCTTATTCAATTACACCACGGCAGTCTAGACTGCCGTGGTGTAATTGAATAAGCGTCGGCTATCGTTCTGATGGTCGATGGTTCGATCCCCACTGAGAGACTAGAAACATTTAGTGGCTCACGTGTATTTGTGATATATTCTCAATATATATATATATATATGTGTGTGTGTGTGAGTTATACTATACATGCTGATAGTGTAAACTGTAAATGAAACCATAATTCCTTCATATTAATGATGAATATTAAAAAAGGGTACAATTAGACGATGCCAAGATATTAATGTGTGATATTAAGTTTTATTGATGTTATTGATTGTAGGAATGACCTACAATATTATTTATGGCTAAATCATTGCCTACATTGTAAATTAACTCGTAATTTTGACTATTCCCTTCTCAAATAATAACACTATGCGACCTTATGTAAACTAAACGCAAACTTTTATCATCAAATGAATAGTGTTTATCTGAGTATGGATGGCATTGATAGATCCTGCTGAAGAAACTTAGTAAATTCAATATTTCTCCAACAAATCAGAAATATTGAGAAATAACAACAGGATGAAGAATATATGTTCGTTAATCGTTACTGGTATGCCAGTAAGAACAAGGATCCTTCCAATAAGACACGTAACCTGGAAAAGGTCTCCATGATAATCACTGGTATGCCAGTAATAATACAGATCCTTTTAATAGGATACAGTTACCATATCTGCAGCAATAAAGTATTGAAGCGTAGGTATGCCTGAAAACTTCAACTTTTACCACTGAAGGTACAGCCCATTAGAGGCGTCAATGTTAACTGATGGTATGCCACAATTAACAATGATCCCTTAATAGGATTTTTAACTCCTCAGACAAGTAGATGTTCGGTATGCCGTCTATCCAACTGAATGGGAGGGTAATCTTGAGGTTTCTTACGTGGTATGACAGATATAAGAAGCATCAAAATTGCTTACTCCTCTCAGAATTCCTTGGCATAGTGTTGACGATTACTGAGGGGTACCCGTTCCTAATTTGAGGAGAACAAGGGCACTAGCACGCACTCTCTGTTAGGCTAGAGAGTCCTTCTTGCTCTGGGGTGAGGTCAACTTGATTTACTTTAATCAAAAACTCAATGATAAAGGAGTTTCGTAAAAATTATACTTGATATCACAAGGTTCTTAATCAAGGCTTATTTGGGGGTCATATCAAAAGGCAGGGTCATGAGGTTCTCGAGATAACATAATTTTTGTTAAAGGTTTTGAGTTTCTGGGCTTTAAACTAGAAGTGGGAAAACCCCACTAAATATAAAGTATAAAATAATATATATAAATAATATAAATATAAAATATAAAGTCATGAATGTTGCTATGCGGATCAGGGTATTCAATCTACAAGTGTAATCTATTAGAATTATGATTTTATGTGTGATAGTACTTTAACAAGTGCTATCTTAATATCTTTGACAGGTAATAGAGATGTTTACTTATACCCTAAATTGTATATATACACAAGTAATGATTCTGACAGGTTAGTAGTCCTGGCGAGTATAGGTTGGTAGGCTATTACTGGCGGCGTGTGTTGACATACGCTAAAACTTGAAGAGCTCGATGCGCACGATAACAAGGATACAGAAGTATACTTAGTTGTTGTTGTTGTTGTTGTTCCCCAAGCTGCCTGGCCGAACAGCCCCAAGGCCCCGAGCAAGGCCAAGGCCATAACCGAGCGCCCCCACAGAACCCTCCCTGCTGACCACAATAAAGCCTGGGTGACCGAAGCCACTCCATGCGGGGAGCTGAGGAGGGTGCGGAAACGCCCGGGAAACCAAAGCCCCACCCAGGACCCTGTGCCCCTCAGCAATTATGAAGAGAAAGTTGAGGGGCAAAGGAAAAATGTGACGCTTTGGCTTCCAATCTTGGTAGATTGGGAGGTCAATCCACGGAAGAGACGCCGTCACTTGAGATCTAGAAAATATATAAGTAATAGGAACAGTCAGAGTAAGCTATGGCCCGGGTATGGCAGAGATCGCTCAGCTCTCACTCTGATAGACCAACCCATCACCACATGACTAGAACCCAATCCTCTCAGCATCAGCTAGGAAAGGCCCTAGAAAGCCACCTTTGGCGAGGGGATAGCTCCCCTATTTCAACCCCTTTCGGGGTTGGGCACCCGCCTGTATACTTAGTAAAGTTTAAATACATGAAGGAAGGTAATGTGGTTTGTTTATTAGTAGAAATGGCTTAGTAAGAATAAGGCATGTGAGTATATTATGTTATTGAGACAAATAATTAAAAGTTTATCTATTTAATATCGTATTATTTGTGCATAGTTAAAAACATGAAATTTCATAGCATAATTGGTTGTATCATTTAGTGTTATAACATAAGATTATTGACATATTATATAGTAGCATTGATAAGGTAATGCATGCGTACTTGAAGACAATCGTCTTGTTACATGGTATATTCTTAATATTATATTTACACATCTTAATAACTAGCTAACAATAATTTATTCTAACTTGTTTTGGTCTACTCTACAGACATAGCTGATTTAGTATAACGTTTACGTGGAATCTTCTTTCCTGGTGTAGGAGGACATTCCAACCTAATGGTTGCAACTCTGGCTCCCCCTTCTCTTGATTCCTTTGGTCGTGGAGCTGACTTGATTTCCCGTTGCTGCTTTGCACATTCTCCTTTACATTTCCTTCTGCTTTTGAGGGGTGTCTTCACTTTTTCTCGGTATCTTAAAACAGTTAGATAGATGGACAGGTAAAAAGATAGCCAGGTAAATAGATATACACATAGATAGACAGACAGACAAATATATAGAAAGACCAGTAGACCAAGAAGAAAGAAAATAAAAGAAGAAAAGAACAACACATCTGAACATAAAGCAGTAAAACGAGCACGACAAAAGGAAGGCGCCGTTTTAAAGGCCATGGCCTTCCCGCCCAACAAGTCAACAACTGAACTGAACTGATACACAAATATAAAGATATATTCAAATATAATTTCTATAACGTATTTTATGTGTATATGTAAATTAAAAGAGAGGATAGCTTAGTATATAATTATAATAATATAAAAAGTGACAAAATATCCCGTCAATGTTACCAACTTACTTTATTGCAAGATCTACATATACTATATTTACTTTGATCTAGCGTCAATTAAACATGTTAATTATATATATATATATATATATATATATATATATATATATATTCTTAAAGTATGAGCATTTTCAAGCAATAAATTAGAGATTGTGAAATGTTCTACCTATGTTTCGCATGTTTGTAATCTAGCGATATGTCGACATTATGAATTGGTAACGTTGATCCCCTTCATCCTGCGGATGTCATTACATTGTTGCAGACGCTCGAGTTTGGATGTGAGTTGTTTGATCGTTATTTAATATAGGTTCGCTTTAGCAGTTCGAGGTTGGGTGCGATATAGATACTTTAGGAGTTTAGGCTACAGACATTTAAACACTTACTTGTAAATATATTAGTACTAGGCCTACAATGGGGAGCTGGGGAGGTGCCCGCAGGTTGAACTTGCATTGGAACAAGGGTGGGACTGCTTTGTGTCTGGATGCATATTTTTGCGGAGTAAAAATTAAATTTAAATTGGATAGCAAGTCTCCTATGACCTCGATCTCTATGGATTACTCGGACTTCTGTGGGATTGGACACCGAGTAACTAAAAATAAGTCGGTGCCTGGCCTTTTGGGAACAATTGGCAATCATGAAGTTACGTTTGAAGGTGGTCTAATCCTCCGTCCATATATGGCAGTTTACAGTATTGATATATGCCTTCTTGGAGCTGACATTTTAATGTCTCATCGGGCAACAATTGTTATGGATGCCAAGTCCCCGTATCTATTGTTGAGGGACTTGGAAGTAACACCCATCCCTCGAGTGGCAGACAAAATCCCTATTACCATTAATGGGCAAACCATAATGGCATCTCTTGACATTGGTGCTACAGAATTGTTTCTCCCTAAAGCATCTGTTGCTAAACTACAGATGCCTTTGCCTGTTAACAAGATTTCTAAGAAGAGGATTATCATGGGTATTTCTCACACTACCTCATCAGATGAGTATTACCCCAATGTGTCTATTGGTTTGTGTGGTATTAAAATGGTTGTTAACGCTTTACCAGTGGGATCCCTGGAGAGGGACTGTGAAGCTTATCCCTATGTCGGCTTGTCGATTATAAAGGAATTAAAAGTGCTTCATATGACACATTATGGTCATGGAGTCCTTGAGGATGAAGTATATGTAAATACTTGCAAAACTTTGACTAAAACAATTCACATGGTTTTGGGTGTGCCCAGTGAGCTGTCCAGCCTGCTCACTGCAGAGGTAGAGAAAAATTACAAAACTACCAAAAAATCTAAGAAATATCGAAAGGGAAAGTAGCTTAGGCCTATTAGACTATAATCCAACTCCTAACCACCCTCCACTCTCAAGAATATACAATATCCCTCCAATGGGTACCCACTACCCAGCCACATTGACATCCTCCATAACAGGGTGTCAAACGACGCTGTTTTTTTGAGTGATAACGCAAATGAACTTTTTGTATAATGATAACAGAAACTCCCCCAACCCCCTTTTTTTTTAAAGAAACAAAAAAGGTAAATTGACATAGCCTAATTTTGGTCTCCATATTTTCCATTTTGATTGCTTTTAGATTGCAGGAAATACTGTTTTAGACACCTAAATTCTCAAAAAAATCACGGGGGGGCATGCCCCCGGAGGCCCGGACCCCCCTAGAGCTCGCTCCGTCGCGCTATAATGATAACAAAATAATAAACCATAATGATAACACAATTCATATTTTGTGGATTGACACCCTGCTCCATAATGAAATAGTGGATGGACTAGCCAAAGGGATGCACTCCTACCACCTAACAACAGTCATACCTTACACCACAACCGACCGGACAAACATCCTCAGAGAAGACGTCCACCAAGACTTAAAGGAAGAGTGGAAAATAACCATAGCTGGCACACAATACAGTAACATCAAGTCCGAGTGGTCATTGTGGAAACACTCCATCTACAAGAACAAAGCCTTAAAGGTGGGTGTGCATGCTATTATTTTCCTCCACAATCATTACCGGCAGTGTGCACTATAGCTTTTGGTGCAATATTTTCTGCTACAATGGCTTAATTATTTATATAATGGCCAAAATAGGATATGGGTGACACTTTTCTGGATTCGGAGTTTAAGCGCTCTGATGACGTATGCCCAGCAACACAACAAGTTCTTCTGACAGGTGGAAATGGATGATAGTGACTGTAGTTCCGATTCGTTTGCCAATACTGAGGGTGATAACCGTGATTATGGCAAAGAACCTCAAGTGATGAATATTGGTGGTGTCCAGGCTTATATGTATGAACCTGTAGGACGAGATCCAGCAGCAGGAGAGGAGGGAGAAGCAGCTGTGATTACCGGTGTACAGCCAACTCGGCCCTTTTCCAACTCGGCCCATCTAAGATTACCAACTCGGCCCACTTACTACCAACTCGGCCAGTCTTGCATTACCAACTCGGCCCGTCTTTCATTACCAACTCGGCCTGTCTTTCATTACCAACTCGGCCCATTTATTTGAAAATCTTTAATCAGTTTTATGAACAATGGATTCAGACTTCAGTGGTTTGAATTAACATAAATAGGTCCACCAAATACAATGATAGGCCTACACTGATTTGAAAGAGATTAATTTTCAAAACACGTAACGTTGACAAACTTTAATAATCAGTGCTTCGAATAATGTATTGCTTTAGTGGTTTGAGTCAATATAATATATTGACTCAAACCAATAAAGTAATACATTGTTCGAAGCACGTCTGATTATTAAAGTTTGTCAACGTTGCGTGTTTTGATAGTTAAAAGGGTCGCTCTATTGGATTTGGTGATCTTCTTTCATATCTTACTAACTCTTGGTCATCCTCCTTTCGGAACTTTCTGTTGCACTAAACATATCGAAGGCCTTCGATAGAGCCTGGCACAAATCTATAATTTCCAAACTACCCTCCTTCGGTTTCTGTCCTTCCATCTGTGCCTTTGTCTCTAATTTCCTTTCCAGCCGTTCCATATATAGCTGCGGTTGTGGACGGCCATCGCTCATTTCTTCATCCTATCAACTTCGGTGTTCCTCAGGGTTCTGTCCTATCTCCTATTCTCTTTCTATTTTACATAAATGATCTTCTCAACTGTACATCCAGACCCATCCATTCATATGCAGACGACTATACCTTACACACCCAATTAGTTTTCCAGAACGCCTCAGCAAGCAGTCCCTCAAAAACAAACGTAATGAAGTCATAAAACGCTTATCTTCTGATCTTGCTACTATTTCCAATTGGGGTAGAGAAAACATTGTGGTATTTAATGCTCCCAAAACTCAATTTATCCATCTTACTACCCATCAGGAACCTCCAGAGGACTATCCCTTATTCTTCAACAATACAAAAATCAACCCTTCATCTTCTCTCAATGTTCTCGGTGTCTGTTTTTCTTCTGCTCTCACTTGGAAAGACCATATTATCAGTCTCGCTAAGGCAGCCTCCCAGAAGCTGGGTGTGCTCAACTGCCTCAAGGGGTTCTTTACCCCTGCGCAGCTTCTTGCTCTGTACAGGGGCACAGTGCATCCTTGTATTGAGTATTGTTCACATGTGTGGGGAGGATCCTCTCACACCGCACTCCTAGACAAAGTAGAAAGGAAAGCCTTTTGTATCATTAACTCCCGTCCACTCACCAACTTTCCGCAATCTCTCTCTCTTCGCCGCAATGTTGCATCTCTCTCTTCGCCGCAATGTTGCATCTCTCTCGCTATTTTATCGCTACTACAATTAGGGGAGGTGTGGCAGAGTGGTCTTGCCACTGGACTTGTAATCCAATGGACCCGGGTTCGAATCCCAATATGCCAATGGGAAGATATTATTGGGATGAAATTTGTGCTGTACCTAGTTTCAGTGCATTAACACATCACACCGAAATGCCATAAAAATACCCTCATTGTTCCCTGATTAAATAGCAATATTAAAAATATGCTACAGGGGGGCAATGCCTAGTGAGTTAATTGCTCAATAGGTGGCTTTCTGAGAGTGAGGGTCCGAGTCTGGGTGATGAGACTGTGAAGCACAGAGGCGGAGCAGCTTCAGAGATGGAGTTGCTTTGAGCCGAATGGGTGCTTCGCATGTCTCACTCCCTAGACTGGAACAAGACCTCACGGGCCTCACCGTGTTCAGCTGTAGAGTGTGCAGGCTCTCGGCCTATACCCGAGAGGGAGTAGTGGAATATAGAATAAAAAAAATAAAAAAATAAATAATCAGTGTTCCTCGGAGCTTTCCCAGTGTAGGCCTATACCACCTCCTCTATGTAGGGTACGTAGTACCAGCCTTGCAACACAATCCCACCCCTACTCTGTGCAACTGTCCAACCTAAGAGTGAAACGGTATTCTTAGACTTTCTTCTATTCAACTGCTGAGCTCTGGAACTCTCTCCCAGAATCAGTCTTTCCCTCTTCCTATGACTTAAAAGCAGAACAGAAATGCGGCATCGTATCTTCACAAAGTTATAGCTCATATGCAATCTCTCCATTTTCCTTTAATCTTATTGAACATTGTCAAATGTACTGTCAAATGCGTTATGATTCGAGCCATAGGGGGTTGTTTCACATGTCTCACTCCCTAGACTGTAACGAGACCTCACGGGCTTCACCGTGTTCAGGCTCTCAGCCTATGCCCGAGAAATATTAGTTGAAAACAAAAGGTTTAATTATAGAAATTAGCCACATCTGGTTGAATGCTGTTAGTCAAGAATGAAAACAAACGCGTGTGAATAATGTAATTATACACTGAAGAATTTACCACTTCTGTACCGATGACGTGATTATAATTATTATTCTGGCCATATTTAAGCAATTTTCTGCAGTTTAAGAAGGATCTGTGGTAGTCGAAAGAGTAAGTTAGATAGTTCGAAGCCTATTCATTCCTGGAGGCCTTGTATAAACTGAATAAAATCGTCTAACAGTAGCCAGAATAAGGTTAAAAGGACGGCACCGTTACTGTAAGGGTTACATCGGTAAAGGTTGAATGATTGACAACGGACTTAACCCTATCAAGAACAAGGCGTCTTTTCCACGATATTCTGCCTAACACCATGCGATTTTATGCAGCTTTAGGACATCTAGCAATCAAAAGGATACACCCGATCTCTCTCACAAGCACACCCTAAACTTTAATAATTTCGTCTATTAACCCTTACAGTACCGGGGAAGTACTTTCATTTTATATTTCAGCTACATATAGATGATTTTATGCAGATTAGGAAGGATTTACGATAGTTACAAAAATGTATTTATATAGTTTGCAGCCTTTTTAATTACCAAATGTCCTTCCTAAGCTAAAGTAAATCGTCAAATGGTTTCCAACAATAAGATCAAAATGTCATCACTGGTACTGAATGGGTTAAATAGTCAAAATAAGATATAGAAATGAGCCATAGTATATGGCACGAGTTAAGGGGAGGTATGTCGTTTTACTAGACCCCCTTCTCCTTCATGTTTAGCCCCATTTGTTTTCAGATTATAAGATGTTCGTCCCATTAGTTTGTCGATTTTATGACCTTTTGCCTCATTTGTGTTGTCAATAATAAGACCTTTCGTGCTATCTAGGTGTCAAGTATTGTCTTGGCGAGTGAAAGCGAGCCTGTAATTATGGAGGAACCAGCCTTCGGTTGGAATATTTTTCTACCGAAAAATGGACAAATTAATATCGAAGGGGAATCTTGAAAAAGTGTTTTATGTTTCATCTTGATGGAGGCCTAGGGAGTTGTGACGCCTGCAGCTTAGCAGAACGCCACGTGGGCTCAGCCGCTCGCTTGGCCACTCGCTAGCACTCGCCAGGGCAGTATATTTGGCTACAGTCTATCTACAATGTTGTACTTTCTTTCTTTGAATCGTCATGTCACAGGCAGTACAGAAGTGGTCTTTATTTTCGCCTGTGACAATGCCTTGTATTTTATATCATGAGTTGAACATAAGATGCATTGTAGTGAAGGAGAGAGAGAGAGCGAGCGGGCAGTGAGACGGTGGTGAGTGTTGCTTTTCTTCCTCCCTCCTCCTCCCTCCCGGAGGAGTCCCTCGCTCGCGTGATCTTTCTCTCGGTTTTGATTGGCTGGTGGTTCCTGCCGCCTTCTGCAGGCCTGCTGTCTGGTGACGTAGCAGCCTGTGATTGGCTGACCACCATGGCTTTGTGTGTGATCCTGGAGGGGTCCCGAGGAGCTATTCTCTTCAGAGCTTGCCTGACCAGCATACCCTTCACATATCCCTTGCACCTGTCTCCCGACTTCTACCTATAGAGCACTTTCTCTCTCTCTCAACTTCTTACCTCTCATTCTTCCACTCTATTTAATATCATAACTTCCCTTTGGTTCTGCACGATTTCATATATCGGCCATCGTATTATATGCTGAAGCTCTCAGATATTACATGTTTAGTTAGGCATTTTGGAAGGGTTACCATTTTTGTCTGTAGAGGTTCGACACACTCACGGTGTCTCCCTTCCTGTATCTTGGTGTTCTGCTGGGCTATTTAATGCTAGACTGGGGTAAGGCTACTGGTGTTGCGATTTCCGATGTGTACTAGGTGTTGTTGAACCTGTACAATCGCAACGGATACTTGGGAAGCCTAGGTTGTCTTTCTGACTGTGTACCTTGTGAGCTTAGCCTTGTGTTGCGAGTGAGGGCTTTTGCCTCTGCCACCCAACACTTTGCTAACTCGTTTGTTTTGACTTTAAGAGGGTCGCCAGGAGAGAACCAGATACTAGCGATCTGGATCTCTCAAGAGAGCACCCCGTCACTTAACGTAATTTGGCCGCACAGCCTTAAGGACTTCGCTAGGCTACGAGCCGCTTGCTCAGCCATTGTTTCCTAGCCTACTACATCCCAACTAGACTTTATTCGCCTAGCAGACACCAGATTAAGATTATAAACTCTTTATGTTATGTATGCATTATTATTCACGGCATTTATTAGTCTAGGTTGTTGTTGAGTTACACAACCATAGTAGGCTGTTTCATTGATAACGAAGTACTTCTTTTGCTGTTGGAGTTCCTACTAGTGCGCATTTATTATTATTCCCGTGCCAGTTAACCCTATATGACCATACAATTGTCCTATCTTGTTCCTGCTTTATATAACTGTTCAAAATCCGATTCGATCATCTTAAGTAGCATCCGACTTTCTTCAGAAGATTCCGGTTCGGTGCTTTAGGACTTTCATTCACTTTCTTTAATATAGGAGTGACAGTTTGTTATTGTTTAGAGTAACGTTAAATATACCTTCTTCTAGTTTGCATTAAATCATTGCAGTGATTTAATTAAGCTTTCTATCTTTTTCCTTGTACACTTTAGTAACGTAATTGTATGTTGTTGTGAACAGGCTGTCTCAGAGATCATCAGCCTGTAGTAGTAGTGCACTTATACCGAGTTATAAGATACCCCGCTATCGCAGATTTAACTCTGGAGGGTATAGGTGTTTTTGTGCGCCAGCATTATAAGTTCGAGGGTTGGATCTAGTGTTACCGTTGTGGCTGTGTGCCTTTCTAGTCCAGTGATTAAGAGCCCTTGTTTTATACGAGTCCCGGTCGTAGCAGAGTAAACTATAATAATAATATATAGATAAATAGATCAAACAAATAAATAGATAAAACAAATATACAACCCATTCAATACTGTTCACGTCATTTTCATTTTATTCTGCCAACTATTAGACGATTGTATTCAGTTTAGGAAGGACCTCTAGCAGTTAATAGATCTCCAACTCTCTCACGCGTCCCTTTTAACTCCCACATATCGTTCATAAGCTACGGTACATAAATATAAATATAGCTAAAATATGACAATATTATTTTTTAACATCGTTCTTAACACCAATAATCTCCAAATGAAATTAATGAAAGCATGTGATTCTCCCAGGACTCGAACCTAGGATATCTCATACAAAACGTACACGCTCTAACCATTGCACAATCAAGACAGTTTAAAACAGACGTCGCCGGTACATAAGGGGTTGAGAATCATATGGTTCGATGTACTCTCAAAGTACACCAATGGTACTGGGCAACAGTTGTCGGATGTAAAGGCAGTGTCACACAAGCGCAATTTCCGACGATGAGCAGGTTTTTTCTAGTATGATTTTAAGACTATTGCATTGGAATCGGAACCTTGAATGACGGCAGATTATAATATAAGGTAGTTTAATTCTTGAGGATCTGAATTATTGAAGCTGCCAGAAAACAATTACCCGTACAAATTGACGGAACAATCGCTCGTGTGACAATGCTATAACTTCCAGCTTAGTAGTGTAGTCGAGATCAAATAATAATAGTGAACAAAAATACAAATACAAAATATGAGAGAAAAAGAGAAAAGCTTGGTCATTTTCCTACTGCTGTTGATAGTAGAACATGGCAACTTAACTCCTTGAGGATATGCCGCGTTTTAGCAGTTTATTGTGACAATCATTAGACGATTTGCTCTGTCTTCAGTCGGCTACCCCCAAAATGGGGATTGGGCCTGAGCATATAGATAGATAGATAGATTAGACGATTTTTTACAACTTAGGAAGGACCTGTGGGAATTAAAAGGGCAAACCCTGTCTTCCATATACCCGTCCCAATCTGAATATAATCTATATAATATTTGCGGTTGTCTGTCTGTCTGTGTGTGTGTCTGTCTGTCTGTTCTTCATAGGCGGCCGCAGTTTTTAAGCTAGAGCGTTCATACTTGGTATGCATAGTACGGGGGTCCCTAGGCAGGTTTTAGTGAACAAATAGAATTCCCCAGGGTGAAAGGGACGGAGAAAATGGGCGCGTTAAAAAAAAATGGCCGGTTGGGGCAGAAGGAGGCCTCCGATCGAAAAGGTGTATGGAACGAAAGTTGTTCGCAGCCTCCCAAAATGGGGGTACGGATGAGGTCAGATCCAAAATCGGAGGTAATTTAGCGGCCGAAATCGAGGTCGCTGTTTAATGAGGCACAGGGAGGTCGAGGCCGGTGATTATGGTAGTATTGATGATGGTGCTTATGGTAGTAGTAGTGATGGTGATTATGGTGATTACCCGGGCAACGCCGGGTACCCCTGCTAGTCTATATAATAGTTTCGATTGTCTGTCTGTCTGTGTGTCTGTTCTTTATGCATGGCCACATTTTTTAAGCTAGAGCGTTCATACTTGTTATGCATAGTAAGGGGGTCCCTAGGCAGGTTTTAGTGAAAAAATAGAATACCCCAGGGTGAAAGGGACGGAGAAAATGAGCGCGAAATCGGAAAAACCGCTTTTGGTTTTAAAAAAATTGCCGTTTGGGGCAGAAGGAGGCCTCCGATCGAAAAGGTGTATGAAACGAAAGTTGTTCGCAGCCTCCCAAAATGGGGGTACGGATGAGGTCAGATCCAAAATCGGAGGTCATTTAGCGGCCGAAATCGAGGTCGCCGTTTAATGAGGCACAGGGAGTACAAAGGAGTACAAAGGAGTACAAAGGAAATCAAGCAACAACAGGTCTAGTGACCCTTCTAGGTTGCTTGTCCTCCAAAACACTGAGGATCAAGTGTCCAAACAGTGGTTTAGAGTGGGTAAGGGAACATTGGAAAGGGAATTACTGCCCTGGAACTAATGTCCGTGGCAGGATTAGGAAGTTAGTAGAGGACAGATGGGTTAGTAACTGAGGGGGGGATAAAATAAAGTTATTCATTTACAAACGCAGTCAGTCGCGGATTTGATGAGAGATATTTGTCTAGGCGGAGTTTAAATGAATCAACGGTGATGCAGTCTATAACGTTTCGGGGAAGCCCATTCCACAAGTTGACAACTCGATTGAAGAAGAAATTCTTAGATTCGTGCGAGTTAAAAGATTTACCAATAATTTTGCAATCGTTTCCCCGCGTGTAATTAGATTGGTCGATAGTGAAGTACTTACTACAGTTCATATTGTCGATGCCTTTGATGATTTTGAACACTTGAATTAAGTCAACTCTTAATC
The DNA here is from genome assembly GCA_032716605.1 of Paralithodes platypus. Lineage (NCBI taxonomy): Eukaryota > Metazoa > Arthropoda > Malacostraca > Decapoda > Lithodidae > Paralithodes > Paralithodes platypus. The sequence goes on along the minus strand of CM064493.1, from coordinate 37,757,288 downwards.
TGCGCTGGGTTAAAGGAAATAGATTTAATTCTCTAAGACGCTCTTCGTATGGTTTGTTCTTTAGGCTAGGTATCATTTTGGTAACTCTACGTTGAACTCGTTCTAGCTTGTTTATATCTTTTTGGTAATAAGGGCACCAGGATTGAACGCAGTATTCCAGAAGAGGGCGGACTAAGGAATTGTAAAGGGTTAGGATAACTTCTTTGGATTTATGCTCAAATGACCTGCCTATAAAGCCAATTATTTTGTTTGCCTTCTTAACAACTTCTGAACATTGTTGACTCGGTTTTAGGTTACTCGATATTGTTACTCCCAGATCGGTTTCTCTGTTTACATTCTTAAGCTGAGTGCCATTCATCGAATAGTTTGCTTTCTCATTTAGGTATCCGACATGTAGTACTTTACATTTATCCGCATTGAAACTCATTTGCCAAATTTGGGCCCAACATGACAATTTATCTAGATTGTGTTGCATATCGTCAACTTGTTCTTTTGAGAGTACGCTATTTGCAATTTTTTGTATCGTCAGCAAATTTTGAGATTGTACAGGTGAGACCCTCATCTATGTCGTTGATGTAAATTGGAAAGAGAATTGGTCCTAGTACCGATCCCTGGGGTACCCCGCTACTTACATTGGTCCATTTAGATGCCTTACCGTTTATGACTACCCTTTGCTTTCTGTTGCTGAGCCAATTTTCTATCCATTTCAACACACCGTCTTGTATTCCATGCGCTTTTAGTTTTAGCAGTAAACGTTTGTGGGGAACTTTGTCAAAGGCCTTTTGAAAATGAAGGTATATAATATCTACAGCTTTACTCTCATCGTCGAGGTTGAGGATATCGTGAAAGAAGTCTAAGAGGTTTGTTAAACAGGAACGTTTTTTACGAAAGCCGTGTTGAGTATCTTTAAGGGTTAGTATGTTATTTTCCTCTAAGTGATTTACGAGTCTGTCTCTTATGACCGTTTCTAGCATTTTACATACAACTGAGGTTAAGCTAATTGGACGATAGTTACTGGGTAGGGATTTGCTGCCTTTTTTGAATATCGGTGTTACGTTGGCTATCTTCCACTGATCAGGCATAGTTCCAGACTGCAAGGATTTATTGAATAGTAATGTCAGTGGTTTGGAGAGCTCATCCTTAGCTTCCTTTAGAACTCTAGGCGAGATTGTATCAGGTCCAGGCGTTTTATTTACCTTGAGTTTATCTAAACAATTCAATACTTCTCTCTCTGTAACGGTGATATTGCTTAGAACATCTGAATTATCAATCTGAATCGGCGATGGTGTAGGGATATCACTCAGGTCTTCTGTTATAAAAACTGATGCAAAGAAGGTATTGAGGGCATTACTCATTTGTACTTCGTCTTTGGTGTATTCTCCATTTTCATCGACTAACGGTCCAACAGTTGAAGTAACTACTTTTTTCTTTCTGATATAACTATAGAATTCTTTCGGGTTTGTTTTACTTTGATTCGCAATATGTAACTCTAGGGTCTTTTTACTTTGCTCTATTAACTTTTTGGCTTTGCGTCGTAGCTCTACAAATTTCACCCGTTCTTCGTCATTTTGTGAGGATTTTAATCTATCATTAGCAAATTTTTTAGCAAGCAGGCAGTTTGAAATATCTTTATTCCACCATTTGGGCTAATTATTATGGCCTGGACGCCGTATTTTCGATGGTATGCAGTCTTGCACTGCTTTTAGGTAAGTGGTTTCGAATAACTTCCAAGATGTATTTATGTCGTTATTGTTAATTAAAAAGCTCCAGTCAGTTTCTTTAAACATTGCTCTAAGTTTATGAAAGTTTGCTTTCTTGAAATTATGCTACTATTTGGTTCGTTACTAGTAGATACATGTAGAAGGTATGTATATATAAAAGATACTAAGCATAGAAAAACAAAAATATATATAATGGAGTATGTTTTATGTTATTTTGTGTTTTCCCTGTTCTTGCTCTGTCTTGAGTCGGCTACCCCCAAAATGGGGATTGGGCCTGAGCATATAGATAGAATAGATAGATGGATAATCTACATAGCGATTGGAGCACATGTGTAGGGAGGGAGGGATGGACGGGCAAGAAGTACAGACATAATGCGAAGACAAAAAATAAACAGTAAATGGCAAAGGGGATAGACTTTTAGAGAGAAAAGAGATACGTAGGGAGGGAGCTTAAATACGTAACATTTGGGTTACGAAAATACATCGCAACGTAAGCGTACCAAAAATACACAAATGGATATTAGATGCATAATAACGCATGAGTGACTTGAGGGAAGAAAGAGAGGAAGGGGAAAATTACATAAAACAGGGATTATCTCTCTCTCTCTCTCTCTCTTTATATATATATATATATATATATATATAGTATATATTATATACTACAGTATATATATATATATTTTTTTTTTCTATGTGATTGAGGGAGGCAAAAGGCATAACTGCCTATAGCGAGTGCCTCCCCCATAGTTGAAAGAGTGACAGGGCCAAAATCAAGGGACGTTCGAGCCAAAATGCCTGGACACACGGAGTTTGAAGCAATTTAAGTCATAGGAAGCGGGAAAAACTGATTCTGGGAGAGAGTTCCAGAGCTCAGCTGTTGAGTAGAAGAAAGTTTGAGTGTAACGTTTCACTCTTGGGTTGGAGAGTTGCTCAGAGTAGGGGTGGGATTGAGTTGCAAGACGGGTACCACGTGCCCTACGTAAAGGAGGTGGTATGCACTGGGATAGCTCTGAGGAACACTGATTATTATAGTAGCGATAGAATAGCGAGAGAGATGCAACATTGCGGCGGAGAGAGAGAGATTGCAGAGAGTTGGTGAGTGGACGGGAGTTAATGATACGAAAGGCCTTCCTTTCAACCTTGTCTAGGAGAGCGGTGTGAGAGGAACCTCCCCACACATGTGAACAATACTCAATACAAGGGCGCACTATGCCCCTGTACAGAGCAAGAGCTGTGCAGGGGAAAAGAACCCCCTAAGGCGGTTGAGCACACCCAGCTTCTGGGAGGCTGCCTTAGCAAGACTGGTAATATGGTCCTTCCAAATGAGAGCAGAAGAAAAAGAGACACCAAGAATATTGAGAGAAGATGAAGGGTTGATTTTTGTATTGTTGAAGAATAAGGGATAGTCCGCTGGGAGATCCTGACGGGTAGATAGATGGAGAAATTGGGTTTTGGAAGCATTAAAGTTAACAAGGTTTTCTCTGCCCCAATTGGAAATAGTATTTAGATCAGAATTTAAGAGTTGTATGGCTTCATTACGTTTGTCGTTGAGGGATTGCTGGCTGGGGCATTCTGAAAAAGTAATGGAGTAGTGTAAGGTTGAGTCGTCTGCGTATGAATGGATGGGAATTAAGGTACAGTTAAGGAGATAATTTATAAAAATTAGAAAGAGAATAGGAGATAGGACAGAGCCCTGAGGAACACAGGAGTTTATAGGGTGAGGAAGTGAACAATGGCCGTCCACAACCGCGGCTATGGAACGGCCGGAAAGGAAATTAGAGACAAAGGCACAGATGGAAGGATAGAAACCGAAGGAGGGTAGTTTAGAAATTAAAGATTTATGCCAGACTCAATCGAAGGCTTTCGATATGTCCAGTGCAATAGAAAAAGTTTCACCGAAGTCCCGAAAGGAGGATGACCAAGAGTTAGTAAGATATGATAGAAGATCACCAGTAGAGCGACCCTTAAGGAAGCCATACTGGCGATCTGAGAGCAGATTATGAGAAGAGAAATGCTTAAGAAATTTGGAAGCAAGAATAGTTTCAAAAACTTTAGAAAGACAAGAAATGAGAGCAATTGGACGATAGTTGGAGGGTTGAGAGCGGTCACCCTTCTTTGGGACAGGTTGAATGTGAGCAAACTTCCAGCATGAAGGGAAGACGTTAGAGGATAGACAGAGACGAAAGAGTTTGCCTAGGCAGGGAGTCAGCACGGAAGCACAGTTTTTGAGAACAACAGGAGGAACACCGTCCGGACCGTACGCCTTATTAGTGTTAAGCCCAGAGAGGGTAGAAAGTACATCTTTTGAAGAGATTAGGATATTAGGCAGAAGTAAGAGAGAGGAGGGCGGAGAGGGAGGAATAGCACCAGAATCATCCAAGGTGGAGTTTCTAACAAAAGTTTGAGCGAAGAGTTTAGCTTTGTCAGAGGAAGAAGTGATGGTTGTGCCATCAGAGTGGGAAAGGGGAGGGAAAGACGAGGAAGAGAAATTGTTGGAGAGGTTTTTGGCTAGATGCCAGAAAGCTTGGGAAGAGCTAGAGTTGGATAGTTCAGTGCATTTATTATTGATGAAAGAGTGTTTGGCAAGTCGAAGAACAGATTTGGCTTGATTCCGGGCAGAAACATATGAAGAATGAGAGTCTTGAGTTTTAAGGCGTCGGTACCGTTTGAATACTTCCTCCTTATTGCGGACAGCAGTAGAACAGGTGTGAGTAAACCAAGATGTTTTAGCATTAGTCTGAGAGAAAGAGAATGGAATGTATGCTTCCATGCCCGATAGGATTACCTCGGTAATGTGTTCAGCACTCTCCGAGGGTCCTCGGCCACGGAAGCAGAAATCATTCCATGGGAAATCAAAGAAGTACTGCCGAAGAGCCTCCCAGTCGGCAGCGCCAAAGTGCCACAAGCGCCGCCGGCTAGGAGGATCGGGTGGCTGTACTGGAGAGATAGGACAGGTGACAGAGATAAGTTTATGGTCGGAGGAGCCCGAAGGAGCCCGAAGGAGAGAAAAGATCGACAGTATAAGAAGAATAGAAGGGTTAGAAGTTAGAAACAGGTCAAGAATGTTGGGCCGATCTCCGATGCGATTCGGGATACGGGTGGGTTGCTGAACTAACTGCTCTAGGTCATTTAGGATAGAAAAGATGTAGGCTTGTTCACCAGGTGGATCAGTAGTGTGAGAGGAGAGCCATTGGCGGTGGTGAACGTTGAAATCTCCTAAGATGGAGATTTCTGAGAAAGGAGAAATGGATAGAATGTGTTCCACTGTAGAGTTTAGATAGTCAAAGAATTTGGGAAAGTTGGTAGAGTTAGGGGAAAGATAGACAGCACAGAAATATTTAGTAAGAGAATGACAGGAAAGTTTGAGCCATAAAGTTGAGAATTCAGAGGAGTCGAAATCGGGAACACGAGAGCAAGTGAGTTTGTTGTGCACATATGCACAACATCCGCCTTTGGCTTTGAAACTAGGATAGAGAAAGTAGGAGGATACAGAGAAGGGGCTGCTGGATGTTGCTACAGACACCTGCGTTTCGGTGAGGAAGAGAAGATCAGGTTTGTAGGAGGAGAGATGGTGCTCAACAGAGTGAAAGTTAGAGGAAAGTCCACGAATGTTGCAGAAATTAATATAAAGAGTAACAGGCCGAGGTCCAGGTAATTGTGTGGGGTCGTCAGGGGATGGTCGGTCGGGTGTGGGGGCATTTATGGTCCCTCCCCCTGGGGACTCCGAGGCTGGGCTAGAATTCATAATTTTTGTTTTTTTTGTTTTTTTGGTGTGGTGTGGTGTGCATGTTTAGTGTAGTGAAGTGGATAGGAGGAGGAGGTGTTTGTGAGAGATAGCTGGATTGCTCTCAGTGTAAATGAGGCACAAAGAAAATCAGTAAGAGAGGCCAAGCAAATGAAACAGGAGTTCCAGCGACTCTTTATCACATGCCTATAACCTCACCTGGGTCTAGCCCTGATCGATTGGTGCCTACAATCTCCCCACAGAGATATATATATATATATATATATATATATATATATATATATATATATATATAAGTGAATTGAAGGTATGGAAGAAAACAAATATTGTAGAACACCCAGGAAATAGGGAATACATGCGTTAAGGAAAATGAGTGACATACTTGAAGGTATTAAAATGATAACAAAAGGAAGAATAGATACATAGAGGAAAATAATTATATGAGTTGACGGTATGAAGGGAAAAAGGAGAAACGCACAAACCAGAGTAATACATACATAAAAGCTAATGAGTGACTGAACGCAGGAAGGACAAGAAGAGGAAAAATACATACAGTACATAGAAAATGGGGCCTAGACGCACAGAGGCTAGGTAAGTGACGTGACTGTACAAAGGGAGCAACGAAAAATGAAGAGAAAAGGGGTGAATAACTGCATAGAGGCTAATGAGCGACTTGAGGGAGCAATTGGAAGAGGGGTAATGGGAGAGGGAGGGGGCTGGGTAGTGTAATGCTGAAGGGGCCACTGTCCTAAATACATCTACCCTCATTGTGAAATAATTACCTGGCTGATTAATGAGGAGGGTGATGAAGTGCAGAGCTTGGGGAAGAGGGAAAGGGGGAGGGGAAGGAGAGGAGGAGGGAGTCATGGGGAAATGTGAAGGGGAAGGGAAAGTGACCGCAGAGAGATGGAAGGCTTGGGGAAGGGAAGTCGAAAAATAATAATACACCAAGGTAGGGACGATATTTATATTATGATTATCCATTATAAACCGAGGATACATTGCAGAACGGGACGGAAGGGATGATAAGATGGGTTAGAATCAAATACGAGAACAGATATACGATTAAAGTTATTGGTTGGGTCTTGGGTGTGTTATAAGAACTGTCTCTTTGGGATTAATAAGCCTGCTGCAGATTCAGTATTCTTATAATCTAGAGAACTGAAAAGAAAAAATGTGAATATGAATGAAGAAATAAATGTAAGAAGCAAACCAAGAAGGAAGAAGAGTTGGAAGAGAAAGATATATGGAAGAAAGAAAACGCGAGAAGGTTGAGAGAGAGAGGGTGAGTGAGAGTGAGTGTATGGTTAAAGCTAATGAATGGTACTAGATTTCAAAACGAGGCTCCATCACGAAGAACCAGTGAAATAAATATATAAAAATAAAAAAATATAAATACGTAAATAAATAAATAAATAAAACCTTATATAATTATTACAATATAGGGGGAGATAAGACATAAAATAGACGAAAAAAACACACATTGTAAACATGAGCAACACAAAATATACAGAATAAGTTATCTAAATAAATATATATGTTCATTTTATATTAACTTTATCATATTTTCTATTGTTTCCTCCTTCCCTTTATATTTTAAATTTCATGTATCTTTTATGCCATTACTAGTCCAATGAATAAGAGCCCTGATATATTTAAACCTCAGTCGTAACACTATCTTTCCGCTCCATGTTACCGCTCTCTGTCGTCCTTAGTAATACCAAGGTCCATAGATACATCTATGTATCTATGTATCTATGGACCTTGAGTAATACCTCCCTGGTCATATTTCCCACACACCTCCTCCTCCCTTGCTCTGCTTGTTAACCGCCATAAATTAAGGCACCAACAAGAACCCCTTCTGTACCGGCGACGTCTTTTTTATTTTTTGTTCTGGCTACTATTATACATTTTACTGAGCTTAAAAAGGGCCTCAAACAAATAACATGCTTCGAACTATTTCACTTGATAATTTTTACTATCACAGATCCTTCTTAAACTGCACAAAATCTTCTAAATATAGCTAGAATAAACCTAAAAAGACATCGCCGGTACAAAGGAGGTTAAGGTAGGGGCTAGTTAATGGAGGAGCTCCCCTTTGGTTACCTGGGATATGGAACGCCAGCGGGAATTAAGGTGTCGTTAAGCTTGCCGTAAATAAAGGCACCAATAAGAAGAAACTTAAGGTAAGGCCTAGTTAACCCTCTCGCATTCGGTAACTTAAATATGTAACTTATGGTAAGGCCTTCTCTAATTTGCCGTGAAATATCAGATTGGGTGAGTTTTCGAAGCCTTGTGTTTTTCTGTATTTTCATCCACCAGAATGCTGTTTATTGTGATGTATCATATGTCAATGGAAAGAGGAATATTTATAGTACATGATAAAACAAAAACAAATGTAAATAAATCGAAATATGAAAGTGTAAATGAGTCCGGAATACAATTATTTCCCATGCAATTGTCTTCACACCGTCTTAGCTCTAAATTGTGAGTGATGACCATATATTTTTTTTTTTGCTCAAATAATAGTATTTTTTTCTCTTCTTTCCAAATCTGAAAACAGAAATTGTTTATCTTCAATAGTTCTCAAGCAGTGACCGGGAAAAAAAAATATGATTTTGATTGATATGGTTTATAACATTTTCGATTTATTTCGTTGCTACGAAGTGTATGGTTTTAAATTTAGGCTGTATGAATACGGCAAATAATGCTGATGAGTATAAAACAAACTAGAAGTTCCTACGACAAAAAAATTTTGCGCTATGAATATTTGAAATGAAGAGCCAAAATGCGAATATTTACGCTTCACCCGTCTCTTTTCCGCCGATGCTAGCCGGGTTCCGAGCTGTTCCCCACCTCGGCGTTGGTTTATTTGCTTGGATACGTATATAACTGTTTATATCACCGTCATCGGAAAATTATGCTCTTTCTAATGGTGAAAACAAAAATAATATAGCGTAATTGGTTCGCGAGCTATGCGCAATTGTTTCCATGCACTGTTATTGTTTTGTAAATAAATGAGAATGTTTATACAGTTGTTTATCTTTGCCACAATATACAACACTTTTATATAATTTTCCTTGCCAATAATTGTATAATGTTCATAGAAGACATGTCAGTCATGAAGGTTGTCAATTTTACTTACCTGATAGGGCCACAACCCTTTCCAACGAGAAGGGAAATGGCTCCTGGGTTGACACTGAAAAAACAAAACAAGAAAGCCAGGTTATCATCAAGTAATAAATTCAGAAATAATTCTATTGTACACACAAATAAAGTAATATATAAATATATATATATATATGTTAGTAAAGCCAGGTAATAAATTTTCTTTAATACATACGAGGTTGAAAGAAATGGCAATTTCTGCGTTGGAAATTTTATTATTCAAAGTTTCCAGGTCTCTGATGAGTTTTCTCTGGGTGGCAGGAAGTAGATGAATGAGATGAGCAAAATTCATGGTGGTACAGGGTTACATAAATGTACATGATGATACAGGATATACGACGCGTTTCACTGGACAACCAGCATTATCAAGTAAGGGTAGAATGATATAAAAGGTAAACAGGAAGGGTATATATAGAGGGTGGAGGATCAGAGGAGGCAAAAATCAGGGGGCAAAAGTCTCCCATTGGTGGAGGGGTATTCTAGGAGTGCAAAAGGGGGGAACCGCTTCACGCAGGCGCACTGGATGCGGGATGGTGTTGGTCGGGTGGCGGGGTCAAAGCAGATTGGCTGCGTGTCGAGGGGCGTGGCCTAAGTTGTGTGGTCCGTGTGGCGCCGGCAGAAGACGAAGCTGAAGGAGGTAGCGCGGGGGGCTGCGTCAAGGGCACCGGGGGGTGAGGAAGGGCGTTAGGTCCTGTAGGGTAGTGCCTTTTGGCAGAAGGAAGGATCTGAAGGTCTAGAGTTTGGTTGTTGATGTTAGGATGTATGGCTTGGATATATAACGCTTCGAGTATAGGTAATCTCCTTGGGTCACTTTCTTTATCGAGTATGGTGGTGTGTTTCTCTAACTCGTTGCGTGTGAGGTGAGGGTGGTTGGGGGTGAGATAGTGGTCTTTGATGGCTCCAGCCTGAAGGTGAAGAGTTAACCGACGTGAAAGACGAGTCTGCGTCATGCCAATATAGGAATGAGGTCCACAGTCCTCATAATTACAGGTATGTTGGTAAATGACGTGATCGACGGTCATCGGGCTCTTTATCTTGGTAGAAGCTGGTTTGTTGCGGAGAACGAGGCCTCCAACCTCGTTCTCCGCAACAAACCAGCCCTGTACCACCATGAATTTTGCTCATCTCATTCATCTACTTCCTGCCACCCAGCGAAAACTCATCAGAGACCTGGAAACTTTGAATAATAAAATTTCCAACGCAAAAATTGCCATTTCTTTCAACCTCGTATGTATTAAAGAAAAAAAAAAAAAATATATATATATATATATATATATATATATACAAGGTGTCAAACAAAATATAATGAATGGTAACAAAAATGTGTGTATGTGTGTGTGGGACTGTGGGTATATATATATATATATATATATATATATATATATATATATATATATATATAAAAAATACAAGGTGTCATAAATATATATATATATATATATATATATATATATATATATATACAAGGTGTCAAACCACAGAAATATGCAGATTTCCAAGCCACCCTAGGAGGTACTGCATTTGACTCGTTATTTTTTTAGAGTGGTTTCCCCAGGAGGCCTATATCCACTTTGATGATGAAGGTGGGTAAATGTAGGTGGGTGAATGTCGGTGGGTGAATGTCGGTGGGTGAATGTTGGTGGGTGAATGTCGGTGGGTGAATGAAGGTGGGTGAATGAAGGTGGGTGAATGAAGCCGGGTGAATGTAGAAGAGAAATGAATGAATCAATGAATGAATGATTGCACATGGCTCCTGACTGTAGGACACCTGCATTGTGATGATGGAAAAGGTTGAAGCAGTCGTTGACGTCAATGCAGAGGGCAACCGTGCAAGTCGTGCAGCGGAAGCTTGTGTCCTTGCGAATGCCGTTCATTACTTTGCAGTAATAGCAACGGAGTCGCTTCTTGGCCGGAATCCTCTGCCGAGAATGGTCCAAGGCCCTGTTCAACCGGACATGGTTCAGAACAATAGGACAGGGCCTTGGGACCACTCCAGGTCGAGGTCTCCGGACTCGCACCGCTCCTGCTGCTTCCAGTACTGGTGGCGGTTGGTTGGCAGCTTCAAGAGCTGCTTCCCCATCGTCACCAGCAGCAGCTGCATCAGGTGCTAGTACCTGATGCAGCTGCTGCTGGTGACGAGAGGGCACCACGTCTCGATGTCCCCTCCCCACCACCAGAACCAGATGATGCTGCTGCTGATGCTGCTGCCCCGGGGGGAAACTATGTCCTGGTCTCCCCGACATAGGCCACTCTGCAGGGTTGAAGTGCAGCAAGGAAGTACAGATGTGCTCCTGGAAGTCCAGCAAGGTCATCTTCCTCCTTGGGTAGCACTTCCTGTACAGGACATGGGCGTTGAAGAGGGCCATTTGGATGAAGTAGAAGGTGATCTTCTTCGTCCACTTGACCGTCCTTCGCTGGATGGGGTAGTACTGGACCATCTGGTCGAAGTGATCCATCCCACCCATGTGGATGTTGTAGTCTTCAACGCAAACAGGTTTGAAGATCTCCCTCTGTCCATGACGCCACTTGCCCTGTTGGTCCTTCTCTTTGAAACTGACAAGCTTCGTGATGGTGTCCTGGTTGTGAAAAGTGGACACCATGTTGACGATGCGCTTGTCTCGCCAAAGTAGGACCATGGTTAAGCCGTTGTTCATTGCTATTGTCGCATTGCGTTCAAGCTGTCTTGCTTTAGCAATGTCGCACAACCGCTTAGGAGCTCCTCGTACAAGGCGCAGGGTGCCACACACATAGATGTTGTGTGTGAGCATTTGCTGGCACAGGTCAACTGAGTTGTAATAGTTGTCCATGTACAGCCTGTACCCCTGGCCTCTGAAGGACTCCGTGAGACCCTCCACCGTCTCCTGGAGAGATGTACCCGAACCGGTGTAGACCCGAAAGTCCCACACATAGCCAGTCAACGCCTCTGCCAGGATGTACAGCTTGATACCGTACTTCGTCGGCTTCATTGGGTTGTAAACCTTGAATGAAAGGCGACCCTTCCATCCAAGGCTGCCTGCGTCAAGGGACAGCTTTTCGGCGGGGATGTATGCCAGCTTGAAGCCTTCAAGTAGGTATTCCATCACCATCCGAACCTTCACAAGCCTGTCCTTGTTCTGCCTGCAGACTGCCTTGTTGTTGAAAGCATGGAAATACTTCAACAAGGCTAGAAACTTAGCCCTACTCATCGTTCTCCGAAATACTGGGTAGTCGTGAAGGACAGTTGAATGCCAGTAGTGACTCAGAGAAGGAATCTTGGTGATGCCCATGAGGAAGTACAGGCCAAGGAATTTAGCCATTTCCTCCTCACCAAACAGGTGCCAAAAAGCGGCTGCTCCGTCAACGAACTTGGCGTAAGCATTTGTCTCCAATACCAGGTATTGCTCCAATACCAGGAAGAACTGGAGAGGAGTCACCGGCTTTGGAACCTGCATGCCAGGGGTCCCTGAGAACAGATCAGGCTGGGGGTCGAAGGGGGTGTCGGTCCAACCGGCATCACGATCGGGGGCAGGATCGCGAGCACGGCCACGACCACCGCGAGGACCACCGCGAGGAACACCTCTGCGGCCCCTGGGCCTACCACCTGCCCCCCTACGGGGACCTGGCCTCCGGCGTGGCATAGGTGGTAGGTCGAGGGGTTGAGTGGGGGGGGCTTCTGCATCAGATGATGCAGAAGCCGGTGAACCTGGTGCAGCACCAAGTGGTGAAAGGTGTGGAGCTGGTGAACCTGGTGCAGCTGCACCAGCTGGTGAAAGGTGTGGAGCTGGTGAACCTGGTGCAGCTGTACCAGTTGGTGAACGGTGAAGAGGAAGCCTTTGGGGAAGAAGCTCCTCGATTGCTGCTGGAGGATTCAACGCTGTGCGCGGCACCTCAGCAACAACCTGAGCACGCACTGCGGCATCAGCAACCTCAGCACGCATTGCGGCTCGATGCTCAGGCAGAACAAATGCCGAGGGGGTCAACGGTGTGTCGCTGAAGGGGGACACTGCGGGGGTGACCGTTCCCATGACATGCGAAGGCGGGGTATTCAAAGTGCCCACAGCAAGTAGCGTAACAAACAGGTGTGGGCTGCGGGCTGGTGATCCTGCTGGAAGCAAGGATGAGGCACCGCCACGCGAGGTGGATGGAAGAGGTGACGTGGGAAGTTGGGTGATGGTAGGAGGTAATCGGCGATGTTATGGATGGGATGAGATGTAGATGGGATGGGATGGGATGGGATCTGGATGGTGGTGGTGGATCCGCTGGGGCTGGTTCAGTTGGTGGTGGTGGTGGTGGGTCGTCTGACGTTGCTGGGGCTGGTGGTGGATCGGCCGAGGCGGGGGGGTCGAGGCGGAGTCGCTTGGGCGGAGGTGAAGCCCAATCCTAATCGTCAGACCACTCGTCCGACTCACTCTCGCTCGCCGTCTCGTCCGTCGTCGTCAGGTCCAGCACCTCGTTCACTACATCCTCCAGCTGGGAGTCCCGCAAACGTTTCTTATTATCCCTCTTGTCCGACATGGCAGCTGGCGTATGGCGGTAGGCTGGCGTATGGCGGAAGGCTGGCATATGGCGGTAGGCTGGCATATGGCGGTAGGCTGGCGTATGGCGGCAGGCTGGCGTATGGCGGCAGGCTGGCGTATGGCGGCAGGCTGGCGTATGGCGGCAGGCTGGCGTATGGCGGCAGGCTGGCGTATGGCGGCAGGCAGTAGTTAGCTTACGATGCTGAAACCAAGAAATGGAAATAAAGGAAAAACGTAATTGACGTTGATAGTTGTCATGACGCAAGTTCGCCATCACTGGATCCATATGACGTTGGTATAGTTCGCCATGACGTAGTCATAGTTTTGCATTATCCGATTCCAGATGACGTGAGTATAATGGATTCATGACGGTATAGTTCCGCATTTTGTAATTCAAATGGGGGAACACCATGACGTAGTCATAGTATGGCATTATAAGAATATATTTATACCTTGGGGCTCTTTGGCCAAACACCCTGGGGAACAGGAACAACACAACAGGGAAGGGGACAAGGATTTTGTTTTATATATATACGGTATATACCTTTATATATAAAATAAATAAAATCAAATAAATAAAAATATTTATAAAATAACAATATAAATACTCGATTATGGACCCTGCCCTTGCTGTGGACCTAGGGGGTGGTCCCATGGACACCCTGGGGAACAGGAACAATAAAAAAAATATATATATAAATGAAATAAAATGATAAATAAAATAAAATGATATAAATAAAATAAATAAAATAAATAAAAACTATAATAAATAAAAATATATAAAAAATAACTATATAAATACTCGATTATGGGCCCTACCCTTGCTGTGGACCTAGGGGGTGGTCCCATGGACACCCTGGGGAACAGGAAGAATAAAACAAAAAATATATATAAATGAAATAAAATTATAAATAAAATAAAATGATATAAATAAAATAAATAAAATAAATAAAAACTATAATAAATAAAAATATATAAAAAATAACTATATAAATACTCGATTATGGGCCCTACCCTTGCTGTGGACCTAGGGGGTAGTTCCATGGACACCCTGGGGAACAGGAAGAATAAAACAAATATATATATATAAATGAAATAAAATTATAAATAAAAATAAAATTATATAAATAAAATAAATAAAATAAATAAAAACTATAATAAATAAAAATATATAAAAAATAACTATATAAATACTCGATTATGGGCCCTACCCTTGCTGTGGAACTAAATAAAATAAAATAATAGGCCTATAAATAAAATAAATAAAATAAATAAAAACTATAATAAATCCCAATAAAGAAAAATAGGCCTATATATAAAATAACAATAGAAATACTCGAATATATATATAAATATATATATAAAATAAAGATAGGCCTAGCCCATGCCTAAACATATAAAATATCCCAGCTGTGAGGAAAAGGTAAAAGGTCAAGGAGTGCTGACCCGCCGCGGGCAAGTAATTGTGGGATTAGCTTAGGTACTTTACCCAGACATCTGTGGCTGTCCAAAGGTTCACTGCTGTAGTGTAGTGTACAGTGGCGCATAAAAGTCTTGTATGTTTTTATGTCAGGCTATTTACCGTGACATATTTGTACTTACCGTGACATTTTTGTCTAAAAAAAATGTTTATAATCTATCCACACTTCACTGTTAGTTACTTCACTCAAATAAAACTGTGTATTCACTAAAAATTGCCCAAATTGGGCATAAAAAAATTCTAAAAATGGGCAAAACACAACTATATTTCGTAATTACAGCTTTATTATACTTCGAAGGTAGTATTTATTGATAAATATATTGGTCTTTCAAACGAAAATGAAGGTTTTAGGGCAATATATATACGACACACGTATAGCCTAGCTTACATTCGTAATCACAAACCTAACATAAGTTAGGAATGTGACTACGAATGCTTACTACACTAACCCCACGAATATGATATAAATAATATTGTTATTCACAGTTCACAACACTTCCACTGGGTCCATTCTAGCCGCCTAAAAACCACATGGCTGGCTATGGAGAGGCGAACAACGAGGCACAAAGTCACAAATCACGAGTTATATACATAAATTATAAATACATAGCCACAAATTGATGATACACTGCCCCTTGGTACATAAATAATCCAGATTTGCCCGCCTGAAACCAGCTCCATGGCGGGCAATGGAGGCGAGACGAGATTTAAAGGTCCGGGAGTACTACCTCACAGACTGGCGGCCGGCTCACAACTTTTTATTTTATTTTTGTTTTCTATATTCCAACTTACTTCCTCTCGGGCATAGGCTGAGAGCCTTAACATTCACCGCTTTACAATGAACAGTGAAGCCTGTGAGGTCTTGTTCCAGTCTTGCATCATTAGTTCCACTAATTTCTTCTTATCTTCATAACAGAAAAATATGTGTATTGGTAGATGGCCTTTATTCTCAATTTCACTCAATAAATGCTGGTGTTCCCCAGGGATCAGTTTTGGCCCCAATTCTGTTCCTCATTCATATCAATGATCTCATATCTACCACTCATAATCCAATACATTCCTACGCAGATGACTCAACACTCCACAGTTCCTTCACATTTACCAATTCTTTCACCCAACCCGATCTTATAAATTCAAAAATAAACACTGCAATTTCTCTGAACCAGGACCTTTCTAGAATTAATGGATGGGGACAAAAGAATCTAGTTTCCTTTAATGCACAGAAAACCAAATACATTCAATTTTCTAACCGACAGAATCTCACTGACTCCCATATATTTTTTAAGGATGTAAATATTCCCACTTCCCCTAGTATTGACATTCTCGGTGTAACATTAACTACTAACTTGAGCTGGACACATTATGTTAGAAGCATTGCTAAGAATGCCTCTAAAAAACTGGGACTCTCCTGTACAGAGTTCGAGAATTCTTCACTGACGAGCAGTTGGCCGTGATATATAAAAGTCATGTGCGCTCTCAGATGGATTACTGTTCACCTCTGTGGGGTGGAAGTGGAGTGGTTGCATTGAGGCAGTTGGACAAAATTCAAAATAAAGCTATTAGATTAATCAATAACCCTGCAATCACACAGGACCTTCCTACATTATCCATACGAAGAAACATTGCATCCCTTGCATTATTCTACAGATATTTTCACAGCAATTGTTCCGAGGAACTTGCTTCAATTGTGCCGCCTCTCCACATCTTTCCCCGTAGAACTAGGGCAGCTGAGAGCGCCCATGAATTTACACTTTCTCCTCCACAATGCAGAACTTCTGCTTATCAGAATTCATTTATCCCCAGAGCTACTACTCTTTGGAATTCACTTCCCTCGAATTGCTTTCCACAAACTTACAATCTACAAATGAGGAGGTCCGTGCCAGAGGGGCCAACTCGCCACGAGTAAAGTTTTGAGTTATTGATGTTTAAAGTAGCGGAGGTAGTCACTCATGTGTTGACTCTAACTCGGTTTGAGCGTGACTACTGAAGCACGTCTCGTACAGCGCCTGTGAGTGGTCGGGCGGGCAGCCATTTAATTCCCCACGTCGTAGCCGCGCTCTCATTGGCTGAGCGCGTTGGCGAGTTGGCCCCTCTGTCTACCCAGATTCACACCCATAAACGGTCTGCCAAACGGCAAAAACAAGGGACGCTCAACCCTATGTGCAGTTGCTATAAGGACGAAAGTCGGATGTGTTTTTTTGCCAGATGATTCCCAAGAATTTCACGGAGCGGGAACCAGCTAGAGCGCTGTTTTTGAAAATGTGGCGAGTTGGCCCCTCTGGCACGGACCTCCTCAAATGTTTAAATCCAGTTGTTACAAACATTTTATGAATGGAGGATGCCTTTAGGCACATGGACCTTTTTGTTTTATCTGTGTTTTTCCTTCCTCCGTTCATTGTCTCTTAAAATAAAAAATAAAAAAAAGTCTAGGGAGTGAGACATGTGAAGCACGTAGAGTACAACGAGCACCTGCCATCTTGCCTTCACATGAGGCACGGTGCTCACTCATGGCCCGAAACGACCCCATCTCTGAGGCCACCTCGTTCCCGTGCTTCACTGTCTCACTCCCTACACTCGGACTCTCACACTTACACACACACAACGCCACCTGTTGAGCAGATAACTCACCAGGCATTGCACCCCTATAGCATATTTTGAATATGGGAATATTCATACAGTGCTATTTAATCAGGGAACAATGAGGGTATTTTATTGACGTTTCGGTGGGCTTGTGGTAATGCACTGATACTAGGTACAGCACAAATTCCATCCCAATAATATCTTCCCATTGATACATCGGGATTTGAACCCGGGACCTTTGGATTACCAGGCCAGTGGCAAGACCACTCCACCACACCTCCCCAGGTGAAACAAAGCCCCGCACTCCTCACACAGGGATGCTAGGGGGTTGCCAGATATTTCATTTTGTAACTTACTGAGGGCTAACTTACCAGCCAAAAATGCGTCCAAATCGCATCATAAACTTATTTACCACGAATATTTCTAACTTACGGGTGGCATTATGACGCGATTGCGTCATACGAGCACCCTTCGAGGGGTGGCGTTAGGACGCGATCGCGTCCTAAAAATGCGGGAGGGTTAATGAATGAGCCCCCTTGGTTACCTGGGGAACTGATGGAATGCGAGGGGAAATTAACCCTTTGAAGATTATGACACATTTTTGACAGTTTATTCTGGCTATTATTAGACGATTTTACTCAGATTAGGAATGATATATGGAAGTTAGAGGGTTAATTGAGATAGCCTTTACCCTTTTGATTCCCACAGATCCCTCCTAAGTTGTATAATATCGTCTAATAATATCCAGAATAAACTGTCAAAATGCGTCATAATCCTTAAGGTTTTAGGTGTCGTTAAGTTTGTTGGGTATTCCATAATTGTGTGTTCATTGACTAGTTGACCCATAAGACACTTCGCCCATTCTCGATAATATTACCACAGTTTCTGTGGAGTAGTTCAAAGGTCAGGGTAACTTGCTTGAATTAAGTTAGGCTAGGATAAGAAAGTAAAATGTGCGGGTGTGTGTGTATGTACGAGATGAAATGGTTTGCATGTGTGTGTGTGTGGGGGGGGGGGGAATACATGAAAGTTAAAGGGTTAATTGAAATAGGTTTTACCATTGTGACGCCTCCCGGCGTTAACAGAATGGTTGCGTGGGGCATTGCAGCTCGCTAGCGCTCGCCAGGATGGGGGGATGGGCTACAGTTGTCCTAGAATTATCTGCTTTATTTTATTAGTGTCGTGTTGCCACAGACAGTCTAGAAATGGTCTTTGTTTTGGTCTGTGACCGCGCCTTGTATTTTATATTCGCTATAATATAAATGTTGCTTGTGTGGGAGGCGAGCGAGAGAGGGTGAGGGAGTACACCTGGCAGCGGGGTGAGCTATCACGCGGCTCGCTTGGGCGCTGACGGCGTTGGCGGCCGGGTGGTCAACTAGTCCCTGCCCATCGCGGCCTCGTGTTTTTTACCAGCTCAGAGCTTGCCTGACACGCGTATCGTCTACATCCTTTGCAATTCTGTCCCCCATACTCGCCACTTTGCATACTATTTCTCTCTCTCGACTTCTCCTTTCTCATTCTCTAATCTTTATTAAACTCAACATCCCTTCTGGTTTCAGCATAGACGTTCACCGTCGGCCAGTCGTATTGTACGCGAAGCTCTCAGATATTTCTATGTATGAGGTTAGAGAGACGGACTTTTCCGTGTGTGTCCTCTCTCGGGAAGGTTGTAGACCGGTATATGTCTCCCTGGCAAGGTGTTGAGTGATTCTGCTTGGTTATTTAAAGCTAGACTAGGGGTAAGGTTACTGTGTCGTTGTCTCCGATGTGTGCAGTGTTAGCTAAGCCCTGCACGACATCGACAGGTACTGTGGGAGCCTAAGTTGTCTTCGGGTGGGTTTACTTTGCGAGCACAGCGCTGTGGTGTGAGAGGGCCATAGCCTATCCCTCACAACATAGTGCTGCCTCTTTGTGTTGACTTCTGAGGGATCGCCAGGATAGAACTAGGTACTAGAGACCTAGATTTATCAAGAGAGCATCCCCGTCATATAACGTAATCTTCATTATACCACCTTCGGACCACGTTAGGCTACGAGCCGCATGCTCACCCATTGTTGCCCTGCCTTGATACCCCAGCTAGACTTTATTAACTGAGCAGACACTGGTTAGAGGTAAGCCCCCATTATTATATGTATGCAGCATTATTATTCACTGCACTTTTGAGCCGAGGTTGTTGTTGAGTTGCACAACCCTAGTAGGCTGTTGCGTTGTGTCACGAAGCATTTATTTAGTTGTCGAGCATTACTACCTTTGCGCAGTCTTTATTATTCGCCTGCCTATTATTACTATATGTCCTAGTATTTATTGTGACCCGTATTCTGCATTATAATTGTTCAAGATTCTTTACGAACATCTTCCCAGCATCAGACTTATTTCAGAAGTTTCCAGTTGATGTTGCAGGACTAGCATTACACTTTCTTTAATACAGGAGTGCCAGTTATTTGAGTATCTACCGTAACGTTAATTAATCACGTTAACTATCTTTTCTTTGTGTAACCTAATCGAGTAATCTTTTACTGTTTGAGAATAGGCTGTTTCATCGAGCGTCAGCCTAGTGTGTGTGCACCAGTTACCGAGTCATAGGATACCTCGTTGTCCAGGCACGACTCAGGGCGGTAATGGTGTTTTGTTTTCCAGTGTTTAAGGCAGGGGTTGGATCTAGTGTTACCGTTGTTGCATTTTGCCATTATCTAGTCCAATGTTGAAGAGCCCTGTGTCTTTGAGAACCTGGACCGTAACAAATGGCGACCTAGCTCAGGATCTTGTGAACTAAGAGATAATTGCAGGATTGTTGTGGTCATTTGTTTTATTGAGGAATATAGTGGGCACGTTGATTTTTTTTTTGGCAAAGTAGTATAGCACTTGAGAGTCTTCAGACATTGTTGGCAAGTGAATAGTGCTACATAAGAGTTTGGGGTACTTCATTTCTGAATATTGTGGTGAGAAATTTTTGTGAGCATCATGTCTTATACCGGGTCAGAGGAGAATGGAGACACAGTACGTAATGTCGAAACTGAGGAACAGCAGCATGATGAAAGGGTTAATCGGGTGAACTGTGAGGAGGATGCTAGGATATTTTTGCAATGGCCTGTTACTGCCGAGCGGTTGGAGGGTATGGATCGGTACGGTCTTCAATGCCTGGCCACAGCTATCGGTCATGCGGTTACTAGCAGCATGACCAAGGATAACTTGATAACGTGTGTACTGGGCAGGGTGACTGGTGAGCGAGATGGGTTGAGTGCTCAGAGCCCTTCGGCCATGCTTCCCCTACACTCGACTCCCAGCCATCCCAGTAGTTTGCCGACCCCGGGTACGCTTCCACAGGTGGGTGGTGACTGGCAGGGTGGGTTGCCCCTGGGGGGACCACCGGTAATTTCAAACATTGTAGCACCTTCACCTCCTCAAGGGTTATCTCCAGAATTATTGCTTCAGCTCGAATTAGCGAAGATCGAAGAGAGAAAGGCTATCAGGGCGGGTGAGCAGCAAATAGAATTAGCCAAGATAGAAGAGAGAAAAACTATCAGTCAGCAGCACATAGAGCTAGCAAAAATCCAAGCTGATTTAGAGTCGACTAGGTACTGTGCCGACATGGACGTAGAGAAGTCGCGAGTAGAGACAACGGGACAGCGACTTGGGGCTGGTAACCGTGTTCATGAGCAGTCTCTCTCACACTTATTGAAACTGGTTCCGGTGTTTGATGAGAGTGGTGTTACAGAATTTTTCGCACGCTTTGAGAAGTGCCAGGAACACCAGTGGCCAGAGAATAAATGGGCAGCACTTGTATCCTCTAGATTAATAGGCAAGGGTCTTAAAGCCTACGATGCGTTGCCTATAGAGTCTTGTATTATCTATGAGGAACTCAAGGAGGCTGTCCTGAGAGCATACGAACTACAACCAGAGACGTACAGGTTGAAGTTCCGGGGTGTTACCAAGGGTCGGGAGAGCACCTTTTTGGAGCATGCCCGGGAGCTGTCCGATGCTTTTGGGAATTGGCTGAGGTCGGAGAAAGCTACTACGTTTTACGACATTGAACAGTTGGTGCTTTTAGAGCAGTTTTTCAAATGCACGGGCGGCGACCTGACGTTAAACCTTAAAGAAAAGCAACCAAAAACTCTACAGGAGGCAGCTGAGATGGCTGACCTCCGGCTATCACTAATTCGTGGGTGCGGGTTTGCCCAGCGTAGTGAGGCAGGTAACAAGGGGCGTGACGCCCCACCCCCCCCGAGTTAGTGATATACCTTATGCAAACAAGTACAAGAGCCATGATACCAAGACTGACCACAAGACTAGCACCGTCCCATTTAAGAAGGGGCCGGGCCCTTCCCAGTACCAAGGGAAGCCCAAAGGGGAGTTGGAGTGTTATCATTGTCATCAAAAGGGGCACTTTGCAAGAGTCTGTCCTAGCAAACCACCTACAGCAGCTGTGTCTTTGGCCTGCAACATTGGTGTGTCTCCGAAGTCATCTGAGTTTGCCTGGGGCAGTTCGTCAGAGGCTGAGGCACAGCCAATGCAGAAGCACCTGGGAGGCTCGAACCCTGCTCAGGATGTTTTTTGCGACCATAGAGGGCGGGGTTGCGTGATGTGGGCGGGGCGCAAGCATGGAGTAGAGGTCTTGCGTGATACAGGTGCTTCCCAGACTATGATGAAAAACTTGACTGGCTACCCTATAAACTCGGCTCGGGTGGTGGTGGTGCAGGGTATTAATGCAACTCGGTCATACCCGCTGGTGCGGTTGGAGTTGAAGGTGGATGGTGTGGCACGTGAATTGGATGTCGGGATTGTGGAGAAACTGCCAGTGGAGGGCGTCGACCTTCTTCTCGGCAACGACTTTGCAATGCCCGCTTCTGAGGTTCTACCCTTAGTCGTTGCCGAGAGGCCGGCCGACGTGAGTAGGGAAGAGCAAGAGTGGGTCGAGCGGTGCCAGACACAACCCCTGGCATGTGTTGTCACCCGAGCTCGGGCAGCTAAAGTGTCACAGCCTAGTCCTCCGTCTTCAGACCAGCGGAGGAACGATCAACAGGAGGAGGCTAAAGCTGGAGTTGGTTTTAAGAGTTTTGACTCGGCGGCTCTCCTGGGTGATTCAGTATTAGCACCATTACTTAATTCTGGAGTAGCCCCTGGGCCTGTCATCGAGAGTGACGAGGCTGGGCATGACGAGTCTCCACGACAGCAACGTTATGAACATCGAGAGAGACAAAGGGAGCAGCCCAGTATCGGGGAAGGTCATGCATTGCTCCGGGAGCAGTTAGATCGCTTGGCACCCTCAGATATACGTCGGTTGCAACTAGAGGACCCTGAGCTCCAAACGTGTGCTAATGGAGCTGTAGAGCTCGACGAGGACGGCGATGCACAGCCAGGAGATTTTTTTTATTTAGAAGGCATCCTCTATAGGCGTTTTCAAGACCCTAAACGTAGTTGGCAAGAGGGGTCCGGAGTTGTGGACCAGTTGGTGGTGCCACGGGAGTGCAGGGATAGCCTACTGAGGTTGGCGCATGACATACCACTGGCAGGACATCTAGGGGTGAGAAAAACGGTGGCGGCTTTAGAAATTTTTTTTTGGTGGCCGGGGTTGAAGGGGCAGGTGGTAACCTGGATAGCAAGGTGTCATACGTGCCAGAGGGTTGGAAAACCTAACCAAACAATTCCGAGAGCCCCGTTGCACCCCATTCCTCTCAGTGGACCGCCCTTCAGTAAGGTCATCATTGATATGGTCGGACCCCTACCCCCTACTAGTGCCAGTAATAAATTTCTAGTAACTATCATGGATGTGGCCACTCGTTATCCTGATGCATATCCAATGAGAAATGGCACGGCGAAAACTGTTGTCCGGAACCTGCTCTGGTATTGCTCGCGGTATGGTTACCCGCAAGAGGTGCAATCGGACCAAGGTTCTAGTTTTACATCTAATAATAATAATAATAATAATAATAATAATAATAATAATAATTCTTTATTCCAGACACATAAGATAGATACAGTATAAATACAGTACGACCTAATGGTCCATATCACATACACTTCTCGTCAGAGCACAGATAATAATTATACACAAAGATATATTAATAAAGACACAATAAAATAAAAAATACAGTAGGCCTATTTACAGAATAGAGCACATATCACATTTTGTCACAATATAACACAGATAGGCTAACTAAGGCTATTGCTTAATGTTGGTTAACACCTATTGCACAGATCATTGCTCATAGTTCAATTAGACCTATATATTACATTACAGTACATACTATGTGTGCAGCAGCTTCTGCCAGTGAGATATAATACGGGATTCATAGATATGATCACTAGACCAAAGAGCTACAATCAGTGTGTTACTGGAGGATTGCAGTCGCTGCGAAAAGCTGTACACCAGTCTCCTGATGACAGCCCGACAGCACTGCACATCCAACAGTGTGCACACCATACTAGTGCTTTCATATTTAGAGAGACCAATGAACATCTTGAGTATATTATGATAGGATGTACACAGACCATTTATGGTGGCTCTCTTATACTTCCACCACAAATGGGCCGTGTACATAGAGGAACAATATGTCCGGAACAAAGTGACTTTAGTTTCCCAATTACACATGTGGAATTTTCTCAAGATGGTGTTACCACGTAAATATAGCTGTCTGCGCTGACGGCCGATATCTGCATCATCTGAGCAATCGTTTGAGATAATGTGTCCCAGGTATTTTATTTTGTTTACTTCTTGAATAATTTGATTATTGAGTGAGAAATTTGGCAGTTTACTTTTATACAGTAATTTTGATCTAAATATAAGAACAGCACTTGTCAGTGGGTTGAATTTAACACAATGTTTACTACCAAAAGATTCACATATATCAAGAAGTTTGCTCAGACCCGCAGAAGACGGTGCAATAATGACCAGATCATCAGCATACATGAGATGGTTGATGATTTTATTCCCACCATAACATCCAATCTGCTCTTTATTCAATTTATCACTTAATTCATCCATATATACATTGAATAAGTAAGGTGAGAGAATACTACCCTGTCTCACTCCATTGGTTACTGTAAAGGAATCCGAAATAATGTTACCCCATCTTACATTAAATGTTTGATTGGCGTACCAGTACTTCAAGATTCTCAGTATATAGGATGGCACTCCCCTTGTTGCTAATTTATCAAACAGGATATTGTGGCAGACTCTGTCAAATGCCTTACTAGCATCAAGAAAGCATGCAAAAATAGAGCTGTTCATTTTGATGTACCCATCCACTAGCTCCTTCAGAGTGTAGATGCACTGGTCCGTACCATGATTCTTTTTAAAACCAAATTGATTACTATTAGTTGAGATATACACTGAGATTCTGTCTAAAATGATTAACTCTAGTATCTTACTTACAATACTGGCAAGGGCAATAGGTCTATAGTTGTCTTTTGATGTAATTTTGCCAGCCTTGTCTTTAATTACTGGTATCAAGGTAACGGACATCATAGATTCTGGTAGGAAACCATGGATTAGAAAGCTGGTAAAGCAACTGCTGAGTTTCTCCAAGAGGAGAGTGGAGGAGTACTTCAAATGTTCAGCATATATACCATCAAAACCACAGGATTTGTTAGCATCTAGCCTACTTATTGCAGCCTTGATTTTTTCACTTGTAACTTTAATTGTGTCATATTTTTCTTCTTTGTTACACTCTGTTGTAGCAGCAATGGTATTTCCTTGGTGCCCAACAGAGTTAAACAACGTTTGGTAATGTGTTTTCCAAAGATTGGCTATGTTATTAGTACCAGAGATCCCATCTACACTAACGGGTAGAGGTGTGCAGCTATTATGCATTTTTTTAATATCCTTCCAGAAGGCCAATGTGTCTTTGCTAGCAAAGTTTTTGGCCAATGCTTCTCTTCTTAATACATTTTCATTGTTTTTTATATATCTGATTGCATACTTGCATCTAGCCTTTAGTCTGGTGAACATGTCAAAAATGGGTCCCTGTCTCGGTTTTTGTTATGATCCAGCCATACACTACGAGCATCTCGGGATGCCTGGTATAGTTCTGAAACATGGTCATTCCACCCAGGTTTGTTAAAAGAGTAATTTTTGTTATGCTTGTGAAATACTATGTCACTAGCCTTAGTAAGACAAGATATAATATTATTGTACAGCTTGCTGACTTCTTCTCGATGACTAGCATTAACACAATTGGGGTCTTCACAGGTAATGGCATCCTCACTGCCAGGATCAAGCTCAGAAAGGAGAGTGTGTGTTAAAGTGCAAAATTGCTCACACTCCTCCTCGTCAAGCCCGCCCCATGGCAGTTTTGGATTTACACTATTGTTTGACTGGGTTAATTCTGGCGCTCTTTCCAAACTAGCTGTTAAGGTCAATGGGATATGATCTTCATCTGTATATGTATACTGAATTTCCATATTTGTTATCATATCATGGAAATCAGCACTAGCTACGGTATGATCTAGCCAAGACGTTGAGCCCCATGCTGCACTGACACATGTGTAACTACTATGAGGGAGCATGAGCTGAGAAGAGATAATTAGATCATGCTCACCACAGAAGTTAGTCATATGACTAGCAAACAGAGAGTTACTCATGTCCTTCAGATTAGCATTCCAGTCCCCTATAACAGAGTAGCAGGTGGTATTTAGTTCTTGTAAAAGAGCACTTAGCTCTCCAAGGCATTCCAGGTATTGTTCTTCATTTTCATTACATTGGTAGGGCAAGTACACACTAAGAATAACTACTTTCCGTTGGATATCTTCTATTTCTATACCTGTACACCATGGTAAATTTGTTACAAGTGGTTTAACCCGGCTGTCTAAAGAGTCCCTCCACAAAATAGCTACTCCTCCCGGTGGGTGACCTGCTACTAGACCATCCATAGCATCGGTTGTCGAGACCCCAAACCCATGAAAATTATCACAGATAGTACTGAGGTTACCCAAATCCTGTTTAAAATACCAAGTCTCCTGCAGGCACACAATATCACTGGTATTAAATACGTCTACTACATCAGGGCGTAGGAGATTGGCTCTGTTGGTTTTAGGGAGCCCCCTACAGTTATAAGTAGCAATACGCAAATTGTTGGGAGATGAAGTAGACTTTATATCCATGATTAAGAGTTGTTGGGAGGGTGGGTTACCGTAGTTATAGAGTCCTCATTTGTTGATACCGGTACCTGTGCCCTACGTTCTCTCCACCAGTACACCGATGCTTCCTCTGGCCAAAGTTCTTCATCCATAAACACCTCGGGATTTGGACACTCACAGTTTATTCTGAATGAAATATGTGTGCCTATCAGACCAGGGAATAATTGGTTCAACATCCATACTAAGACTGAGTTTATTGGAGAGATATTCTTTCAAGTCGGATGCCGTCACTCCTGGCTTAAAACCTGTCGCGAATACTTTGGCTATGCGTGATCTTTTCACTTTTTTAACTGTACTTATCCCCGTACTTTTATTTTTACCCTTAATCCCCTGATGCATAAAGTTCCTAGGTTGAATTTGCACAGCCATAGAATTCCTAACATTGTTTGTGGTACCAGTACCGGTACCTCCATTCAGCCTCTGTTCCCCCTCAGGTATGTGATGAGTTTTACCTTTGGTGGAATGTACCCTAAACCATTGTCCTTGAACAGTACCCTCCCCTTATCACCTGAGGGTGGAGGCGTTGTGATCCTGTCGATAGGGGTTGTCGTCGAGCTCCTTCCCGTCGCAAGTGCTGTAGTGATGCCTTGCGCGTTGCCTGTACTTACAGCTACATTATAGGCCCCAGGTGTTGCTATACTCATTATAGCGGGTGTACCGCTTCCGACGCTCCTCACTGCAGGGTTGACTTCATTAATTTCCTCAGTGGCAGAAGTTACGTTGATGTTAGGCCTACCTCGGGTTGTCTCGTTGGTTCTACTCGTTATGGCTGTGGCTTCCTGTGTGATGGAGGAGGTGCCACTGGCACCTGGTGTGGAGCAGCTAGTGGTGGCATCAGTAATTTCCCCTGTGGCAAAGGTTTCAACGGAGTTAGGCCTCCCTCGGGTTGTCTCGTCGGAGTCGTCGCCGTCGGTTCTGATCGTTGTGTCGTGGACAGTTGTGGATGTGGCCGTGGTCTCCTGTGTAGTGGAGGGGGCGCTATCTGATGTAGTGCGGCTGGTAGTGGACACTGCAGGTGTGGTATTTATAGGCTCTGGATTAGTGTCATTTACAGATGCAGTAGGCCTAGGCCTATTTGAGGGAAAGCCACCTGAAGATATTAAATTTCCTTGGGATTGGCTGTAGTCCTCAATCACTAGCACTCTACTACTCAGATCACCAGTTGCACTCAATAAGTCCTTCATACAGTCATTTTGGGCTGAGGAACACTTTCTCAGATTAGAAACTTCTGACTGAGTTTTCTTGATCTCACTAAGGAGCACAGTAACGTCAACATGATCAAATTGGATGGGTGGGAGTTTACCAAGGTTATGGGCAACAAATGTGGGTATATTATTACCTTTTTCCAGAATCAGCTTAATTATGTCTTTAATATTCTCACTATTTTTGTTGGGACCCTGTCTTTTCCTGTTCCGGTCACTATTGTCGTCAGCACACAGTTCAAACAGTCTATTCTTGGAGGACACAATCACTTCCTCATCATAGAATTCAACACACAATTTTGTTAACACGTCAGTACTCAGAAAATTGGATTTATTAGTCAGGAAACACAGTAGCTCATCGATAATAAGTCCATCTTGGGAGGGGTGAGTTGGTCCCTGGCTTGAGATTGTCTCTTCGGGAGCCATGTTGTTGTGATCACTTTTCGACGGCACTTTATTTAGAGCAAATTCACACACTCCATTAAGAAACTACTATGTCCTTTATCAGAGTGTGAACACTAGGTATTCATGCACCTATGTGATAGGTAGAGTACTTGCTGGATGGCCCATTATGTGGAAAATGTGATGTGAAAACTGGAGTCTAATCACACCGTCACACCATACTTCTTCTTCTTGGTAAGATATTATATTATTCTGTTCAAACAAACTATGATTCAGCATGGCATCAGCACTGTCGTCTCTTCTGCGTATCACCCGGAGAGTCAAGGGGTGTTGGAGAGGTGGCACGCCACGCTGAAAAGCATGCTTCGATGTTATTGCGCAGAGAACGGAAAGGATTGGGACCTTGGTCTGCCGTATGTTTTGTTCGCGGCAAGAGAAGTACCTGGAGAGAGTCTCGGTTTCAGTCCGAATGAGCTTGTTTTCGGGCATCAGGTGAGGGGTCCTCTCCACATGGTGAAGGAGATGTGGGAGGGCACTAGGCATGTTGTTCTGCGAGATAAGTTGCAACCTCTTGTTCCTGAGCGACAAGAGGAGTTGTTTATTGGCTGTGGCAGTCCGTCCGCATGTTTGGTGCTTCTCCAGGCCTGGTGTGCGGGGTGGAGTCCGACATGGAGGCTGGAGACAGTGCAGGGCTCGAGTTGGTTCCCTACCGTGTCAATCCTGCCTGTTGTGAAGGCGGAGCTGGACGGCGTGTGGAGAGGGGGTCTGAGGGATGAGGGATATCGTGAGTGGTCGTTGCCAGTGGCTTTGCAACCTGAGTTTGGTGGCAGAGTCCATGTGTATGTTGATTGCAAGAGTGTGGAAGCATTATCCCTGACAGACGCCTATCCATTACCCAGAGTTGACGACACCATAGACCGCTTCGGGGCTGCCTCGCTCATCACGAAGGTAGAACTAGTGAAGGGTTATTGGCAGGCCCCGTTGCCGGAAAGAGCGAAGAGAAGTGCCAGTCTTGCGATGAACTGGACAGTTTATCAGTGTCAGGTGTTGTTGTGCTGCCGGAACACAAGTTGGATGTGTGGCATGCTAAGGGCACTGATAATGTTTTGGCTTTGTTTGCAGGAGAACCCTCGCTGCTCAGTCAGTGTCTGTCGCGGGTGGAGGATCCGGGGTAGGCTACCACAGTATGTTGGTATAGCCTCCTGTCTTGGCTCGCGGTGTATTTTTGCGCTGGTGCTTGTTGGCTCGCGTGTGTAGCATCAGCGTAGGGTCGCAGGGCAGGAGTTGTTGGCTTTGATTAGAAGAAAGTTAGGCTACATCTATAGTAGCCGCCAAAAACAACATTAAAATAAAATATGAAAAATTAAATAAAAACTCTTTCTTTTAATAATTTATTTTAAGATAATATTGTAGCTGAGTACTGAGTGCAGATGTTTTCCCTCAGTAGGCTGTGCTTCTTAAAGCTCGCTCTGGGAGCACAATGTTATGAATTAATGTATTATATTTGGGAAGGGTGATAAGATTTTTTTTATATAAAAATTTTGTATTTTTTTTTTTTGAGGAGACTGAGCTTCCATTCCATGAGTGGCAGAGTGGTTAGGAGTGGCAGATTCTAGCGACATTCTGTCTGTTCAGATATGGGCCCATGGTTGAGTGTCCCATATCTTGGGGGGGGTGTGACGCCTCCCGGCATTAACAGAATGGTTGCGTGGGGCATTGCAGCTCGCTAGCGCTCGCCAGGATGGGGGGATGGGCTACAGTTGTCCTAGAATGATCTGCTTTATTTTATTAGTGTCGTGTTGCCACAGACAGTCTAGAAATGGTCTTTGTTTTGGTCTGTGACCGCGCCTTGTATTTTATATTCGCTATAATATAAATGTTGCTTGTGTGGGAGGCGAGCGAGAGAGGGTGAGGGAGTACACCTGGCAGCGGGGTGAGCTATCACGCGGCTCGCTTGGGCGCTGACGGCGTTGGCGGCCGGGTGGTCAACTAGTCCCTGCCCATCGCGGCCTCGTGTTTTTTACCAGCTCAGAGCTTGCCTGACACGCGTATCATCTACATCCTTTGCAATTCTGTCCCCCATACTCGCCACTTTGCAGACTATTTCTCTCTCTCGACTTCTCCTTTCTCATTCTCTAATCTTTATTAAACTCAACATCCCTTCTGGTTTCAATATAGACGTTCACCGTCGGCCAGTCGTATTGTACGCGAAGCTCTCTGATATTTCTATGTATGAGGTTAGAGAGACGGACTTTTCCGTGTGTATTTCCTCTCTCGGGAAGGTTGTAGACCGGTATATGTCTCCCTGGCAAGGTGTTGAGTGATTCTGCTTGGTTATTTAAAGCTAGACTAGGGGTAAGGTTACTGTGTCGTTGTCTCCGATGTGTGCAGTGTTAGCTAAGCCCTGCACGACATCGACAGGTACTGTGGGAGCCTAAGTTGTCTTCGGGTGGGTTTACTTTGCGAGCACAGCGCTGTGGTGTGAGAGGGCCATAGCCTATCCCTCACAACATAGTGCTGCCTCTTTGTGTTGACTTCTGAGGGATCGCCAGGATAGAACTAGGTACTAGAGACCTAGATTTATCAAGAGAGCATCCCCGTCATATAACGTAATCTTCATTATACCACCTTCGGACCACGTTAGGCTACGAGCCGCATGCTCACCCATTGTTGCCCTGCCTTGATACCCCAGCTAGACTTTATTAACTGAGCAGACACTGGTTAGAGATAAGCCCCCATTATTATATGTATGCAGCACTATTATTCACTGCACTTTTGAGCCGAGGTTGTTGTTGAGTTGCACAACCCTAGTAGGCTGTTGCGTTGTGTCACGAAGCATTTCTTTAGTTGTCGAGCATTACTACCTTTGCGCAATCTTTATTATTCGCCTGCCTATTACTATATGTCCTAGTATTTATTGTGACCCGTATTCTGCATTATAATTGTTCAAGATTCTTTACGAACATCTTCCCAGCATCAGACTTATTTCAGAAGTTTCCAGTTGATGTTGCACGACTAGCATTGCACTTTCTTTAATACAGGAGTGCCAGTTATTTGAGTATCTACCGTAACGTTAATTAATCACGTTAACTATCTTTTCTTTGTGTAACCTAATCGAGTAATCTTTTACTGTTTGAGAATAGGCTGTTTCATCGAGCGTCAGCCTAGTGTGTGTGCACCAGTTACCGAGTCATAGGATACCTCGTTGTCCAGGCACGACTCAGGGCGGTAATGGTGTTTTGTTTTCCAGTGTTTAAGGCAGGGGTTGGATCTAGTGTTACCGTTGTTGCATTTTGCCATTATCTAGTCCAATGTTGAAGAGCCCTGTGTCTTTGAGAACCTGGATCGTAACACCATCTTGATGCCCACAGATCCTTCCTAAATTGCATAAAATCGTCTACTGATAGCCAGAATAAACTGTAAAAGTGCGTCATAATACTCAAGTGGTTATGCATATATTACATACCTACATTAAAGAACTACATGTGAGTAGGTCAGTCTCTTTGTTCACCTAATGGTGGCATTCCAGGCAGCCCGATCTTTGGCGTCCCCTTTAGTCAGCCCTTTGGCTGCGAGATCTGTTTGTGCCTTCTTGGTGTACTGCTCCTTGCGACTCCCTCCACGTTTATAGCTTTGCTTTTCTTAACCCAATTATTCTCATCCATTCATTCCACATGTCCATACCAGGACCCACACAGTGTGTGGGTCCTGGTCCATACCCTCTAAGCTTTCTCCTACGCATCTCCTCACTAATCACTCTCAATGCCTAAGCGCCCTCCGAATTCCACCCACATATTCATCTCACCATCCTCATTTAAGTTTGCCCCAGCCTATTTATATTTTCCATCTTGACTGGCCAGGTTTCGCTAGCATGCACCATTACTCTTCTAAAATAGGTGCTATATTACCTCCCTTTTAGTCGTAAAGAGAGAGAGAGAGAGAGAGCCCTTTCATGGTCACTCCAAGCCATATTATTTCAAAAAGTTAAATTCGAAAGCTTTCTTTCATACTCGATACAACCCTAAGCGAACATTATACCTTATCATGCATTAATCCCTTCAGTACCGAAGACGTCCTTTTACTACCGGTATATCTTTATTCTGGCTGCTATTAGACGATTTTTGTTTTCAGTTTAAAGAAGGCCTCCAGCAATTAACAGGCTTCGGACTATCTCACTTATCCCCTTTTACTACAACGGGTGGCCGACTCAAGACAGAGACCGAACAGAAACATTATTTAAAGTTCCAATTG
Source organism: Paralithodes platypus (assembly GCA_032716605.1). Lineage (NCBI taxonomy): Eukaryota > Metazoa > Arthropoda > Malacostraca > Decapoda > Lithodidae > Paralithodes > Paralithodes platypus. The sequence continues at coordinate 37,725,108 of CM064493.1, read as the reverse complement.
AGTGTAATTGATAACATTAATTCAAGCTACCGGTACTATTATAGAACAAACTTTCATCTAAAGCCATTCATGCTATTATATCAAATTTTGGGGAGACACTATATACTGTACAGGCAGCTTAGCCTTTTGTATTCTTCATTCACATAGAATATAAAATACATAGAATCACGGAGGGGTAAACAACTTAAGTGCGCCATTGTATACTTTATGTCTAGCTCTACCTTTGAACATTTTATGCATAGGCTAGGGAAGCTGAAAGAAACATCTAATATTCTAGCAATACCGTCTACAGAATAAGGCTTAGAGTAAACATTACCGTACGGTACTTCTGAAGAACTTGACAACCAACTCCCAGCATATTTCTTCGAAGACGATTATAAACAAACATGAATTTGTATCGAGTAGTGAAGTTGAAAGTTGAGGGGGAATAGACAGGTTGGGGCGGTGAGAGGTCTCTTAAGAATTAGAGAGAAGGAAAGGAGAAAAGAAAGAAGCAAGTAGAAGAGTAAAAGGTGGAGGGCTGTCCTCCTTGCTGTTTTTGTTTTTTTCTATGTGAGTGAGGGAGACAAAAGGCAGAACTGCCTGAATCAAGTGCCTCCCCCAGAGTTGAAAGAGCGACAGGGCCAAAATCAAGGGACGTTTGAGCCAAAATTACTGGACACACAGAGTTTGAAGCAATTTAAGTTATAAGAAGAGGGAAATACTGATTCTGGGAGAGAGTTCCAGAGCTCAGCAGTTGAATAGAAGAAAGAGTGAGAATAATGTTTCGCTCTTGGGTTGGAGAGTTGCACAGAGTAAGGGTGGGATTGAGTTGCAAGACGGGTACTACGTACCCTACATAGAGGAGGTGGTATACACTGGGAACGCTCTGAGGAACACTGATTATTATAATAGCGATAGAATAGCGAGAGAGATGCAACATTGCAGCAAAGAGAGAGAGATTGCAGATAGTTGGTGAGTGGGCGGGAGTTAATGATACGAAAGGCTATCCTTTCTACTTTGTCTAGGAGTGCGGTGTGAGATGGTCCTCTCCACACTTGTGAACAATACTCAATACAAGGACGCACTGTGCCCCTGTACAGAGCAAAAAGCTGTGCAGGGGTAAAGAATCCCTTGAGGTGGTTGAGCACATCCAGCTTCTGGTAGGCTGCCTTAGCAAGACTGGTAATATGGTCCTTCCAAGTAAGAGCAGATGAAAAAGAGACACCGAGAATATTGAGAGAAGATAGGGGATTGATTTTTGTATTGTTGAAGCGTAAGGGATATAGTCCAGTAAATCTAGCAATCATTTAACTGGACCTAGAACAAATTGTAATAGAAGGTTTTTTGGCTTTAACTTGTTTATTAGGTCCCTCTGATGAACATATAAAAAGTCTCCAACTTTTGGACACCGGGAAAGTGGTTAATTTGCATAAATTCAAGATGGCCGCCGTCCAAAGCTTCAATTTACAGATAACTTTTTTCTGGTTGCTCCTAGACCCTATAAATGTATTACAAACAACGTTTTTGGCTTTAACTTGTTTATTAGGTCCCTCTGATGAACATATAAAAAGTCTCCAACTTTTGGACACCTGGAAAGTGGTTAATTTACAGCCGAAAAACCTTACAGACAGGCTGAACTGTCTCTTTCACAAGGGGTGACACAGGCACTTTGTGCTTGTATGGGTTTTTTGACCTGTTGTCCCTCTTTTTTATAAAAAAAAAAAAAAAAAAACATGACGTAGTATGACGTCATTCAGAGCCAATTATGTAATTCATGATAGGAGTTCGTATTCACTTGGATCATCGGTGCTTGCATCAAAGTTGCTATTTTGACAGAGTCCTTTACATTGACCACATGCACTGGAACATTCAAGCTCATTCCGTTTGCAACTACAGCGTTGAGTGTCACAGTTGCCCTTACACTGACATCTGACCAATTTCAGTAGTGAATCAGGAGCCACTGGCGAATCCATCGTCTTCGGTTCAAGCTGTCCCTTCCGCAGACACCAGCCCCATTTCTCGGGGTCCACACAGTTCCCCATCCATTCCTGGACCTGACAATAAACTCGGAACGAGTGGTATTTGGCTGCATCGGTTGTTGGGGGAAGGCTGTGAACTTCAACGGTAGTTGAACTTTTTGCCACCTTGTTGCAAAACTTTGTCTTTCGCAGTCCGTCAAGGGTGTCATTTCCTTTTCCCCCGTACAAATAAACCAAGGCCTTTTCACCAGCTGATGATATCGCGTCTTTACTTCCACTTTGGCAACAGAATGCTTCTATACATTTCAAGAAACCGTTGTCTTCCCTCACTTTCCTCAAGGCAGCCCCTTTACCAATACCATACAGTCGTGAGGTTGTGTCACATCCACAGAGTGCATGGACAACTGGCAGGACACGACAGATGCTTTCACCGAGAGCTTCTGCTACTGAGTTAATATGCCAACATTTCCCACCTTCCTTGCTCGACTTGAAGTACAAATCATTCATCCCTCGTTCCGCATAATGACACAACAGCACCAACAAGTCTGTGTCCTCACCTATCACATATGTCACGGTTTCCCTTGCATGCTCAATTCCCTTCTTCGCAATCATGACATCTGCATCTGCTGGCGCATTGACACAGTCAATTCCATTTGCCTTGAATGTTTCACACAATAAGTCAATGAAGTTTTGCTTATTGTCCGAGTTTGACAAGAAGTTTTCCTTTTTTGACCGAAGGGGCATGGTTGGAGTGAACATCACCTTTTGACCAAAGACTCCTTTTGATCGTCGATTGTGTGTCATGTCCTTGGTAGTAGGTCCTGATTTATAACCGTCGAATACAACCACCGGGTTGAGAAAGTTTTTGGAAACATGCTTCATGTACATGCTTGCAATGTCCTCAAATGTGTCACCCTTCTTCCATGGAATCCTTTGCAATAAGGAACCACCATCCAGAACATGGGTCACAGTCCTTTCTTCCTCAAATGATTCCAATGACGACTTGGGAACAACAGCAGCTATCTCATCTCCTAGCTGTGGTTTATTGGCTTCCCTGAGCCTCCCCCACTTATCGAACAGAGCAGTAGGGTAGCTAGACAACTCATACGCAAAGACCTCTTCAACACCTAAGTCCCTGTTATTAGCAAAGATGAGGAGCCTCTGGAAAAGGAGCTGTGGGTCGATTGGTACTTTTTCAGCACTGATTGTAACCTTTGCACCCAACGACTCAACTTGATCTTTCTTCCTAAATGAAAAGTCAAAAGCATTGCTACCTTCCATCTTCTGCACAATGTTCATACCAACCTCATACAGTAAATGAGGATTGGCCGAGGCTGGTCCTGTCACACCGTTGGCAATATTCCTGAGTTCATTTGATTCTTGAAATGGATCATAATCCTTGAAGAATGCGAGAACCTTCTCTGTGTCCTTCCTATCTCGTTCACGCCTTGCTTCAGTCATTTCTTTGTGCTGCTCAGAGGTGTGGAAATGCTTCCCTGTCAGTTCTTGCATAACTTCACTCACCTCAGCGCAGGCTGGCATAGCAAGTAACCAGCGCAGGCGTTGCGTTTCCTCCATGCCCCTACCACGTGTCAATCCACCATTCGTTTTCAAAGAGCGCATCAAAACCTGCTCTATAACCAAGTCGCTTGGCAGTCCTGCCCACAGCCGATCACTTCGGCGGATCACAAATAGACCGGAGTTCAATTGACAGAACATGTCTGGGTTGAGCTGCTCAAGTTCAATCATGTCTTGAATGTACACATGGGCTGACTTGGCATAATTGTTATGACCACACGCTGCAAAGTACGGCAACATCTCCTGGAGTGTTCCGAGGTACAGTAGGAAATCGCCCATTCTCAGTGCCCTCAGGAAGCGACGCAGCAGGTCAATCATGTCCATGTATTGAATCCATAGCTTTCCCATCTTATGCTCTGCTAAGGAGCTCTTCTCAGCTTTAAGTTTTTCAGAAATTCTGTTGAAAACGTCTTTACTGCAGACTTCATCCGGTGAAACATCTTCACGCAACAGCTTATCCAAAAGATCTGCAGCCTCCTGGAAGTCCTTGCATGAAACAAGAAACAAGATGATGGGATTAGTATAGGCCTAGGCAAAATGTAATAGACAATAATGTGCAGTAAAGGTAGGGCTTGACCTAGAACAAATTGCAATAGAAGGTTTTTTGGCTGTAAGGTTTTTTGGCTGTAAATTAACCACTTTCCAGGTGTCCAAAAGTTGGAGACTTTTTATATGTTCATCAGAGGGACCTAATAAACAAGTTAAAGCCAAAAAACGTTGTTTGTAATACATTTATAGGGTCTAGGAGCAACCAGAAAAAAGTTATCTGTAAATTGAAGCTTTGGACGGCGGCCATCTTGAATTTATGCAAATTAACCACTTTCCCGGTGTCCAAAAGTTGGAGACTTTTTATATGTTCATCAGAGGGACCTAATAAACAAGTTAAAGCCAAAAAACCTTCTATTACAATTTGTTCTAAGTCCAGCCCTACTTTGACTGGTCTAATAGTCCTCTGGGAGTTCTGAACGGGTGGTAAGATGAAGAAATTGGGTTTTGGAAGCATTAAAGGTAACAAGGTATTCTCTGCCCCAATTGGAAATAGTAGTTAGATCAGAAGATAAGTGTTGCATGGCTTCATTATGTTTGCTTTTGAGGGACTGCTGGATGGGGCGTTCAGGAAAACTAATTGAGTAATGTAAGGTAGAGTCGTCTGCATATGAATGGATGGGACTAGAGGTACAGTTGAGAAGATCATTTATGAAAATGTTAAAAATAATAGGAGATAGGACAGAGCCCTGAGGAACACCGGAGTTGATAGGATGAGGAAGTGAGCGATGGCCGTCCGCAACCGCAGCTAAGGAACGGCCGGAAAGGAAATTACAGACAAAGGCACGGATGGAGGGATAGAAACCGAAGGAGGGTAGTTTAGAAATTAAAGATTTGTGCCAGACTCTATCGAAGCACTTCGATATGTCTAGTGCAATACAAAATGTTTTACCGAAGTCCCGAAAGGAGGATGACCAAGAGTTAGTAAGATATGAAAGAAGATCACCAGTAGAGCGACCTTTAAGGAAGCCATACTGGCGATCTGAGAGTAGATTATGAGAAGAGAAATGCTTAAGAAATTTGGAAGCAAGAATAGTTTAACGTATACATTGCGGGCTTATTTGCGCTATTTACCGCATATTCAGGCACTCCTGAATGATTAATCAAGTATCAGCATGAAATGAACTGTATTCTGCCGAAAACTAGGCGAAAATAGCTTCAAAATGACACCAGAATGAGCTTCGTATGTAGCTGGGTTCACCCGCAGTGTTGCCATAGACATTCAGGAAAACTCGCTAATTATTAGCTCTCGCTCGCTCGGCAACACTGTCGAGACAGCTGCGCGAGACCAGAGACTTAATCAGTGAGCGGCTGGCTGCTCTGAGGGTCGGACGGAGGTCCCTCACGCTCCCACCCATTGACACTCGATTTCTACGGCTTTTAAAAGCTTTTAAAGCCTGGAAATTGCTGTAAATTGCCATGGTGTTCCGGAAAGTCACCAGCATGGAAAGGGTTAAAAAACTTTAAAAATGCAAGATATGAGAGCAATTGGACGATAGTTGGAGGGTTGAGAGCGGTCACTCTTTTTTGGGACAGGTTGAATGAGAGCAAACTTCCAGCAAGAAGACGTTAGAGGAGAGACAGGACGAAAGAGTTTGCCTAGGCAGGGAGTCAGCACGGAAGCACAGTTTTTTAGTACAACAGGAGGAACACCGTCCGGACCGTACGCCTTCTTAGTATTATGACCAGAGAGGGTAGAAAATACATCTTTAGAAGTTTATAGGTTTTCCCCAAATATTATCGAGTAGTGAAGCTAACAAAAACTATAGATTTAATGTCTAAGTTTGCTCTTGTCCATGTATTAATATATATAGCATACCAATTCGTTCATAAGACAATATCGTTCCAAGAGATAAGAAACTGACATTTGGAAAATATGTGCAGTCACTTTGTCAGCATAGAGAAGGGTGTCCAAGCCCTTAACCCCTTCAGCACCATAACGCCTTTTTACCTTTGATTCTTGCTTAAATTATGCGATTTTATGCAGTATAAGAAGGACCTGTATTATTCAGAGGGTTTATTGAGATCTTATTTATCCCTTTGAGTCCTAGAAGTAGATTATAAGCTGAAGAAAATCGTGTTATGGTAACCAGAATATTATGAAAACTACGTCATCGTGCTGAAGGGGTTAACCCTTTCCGTACCGAGATGTCTTTTTTAGTTGTATTCAGGTTATATTCAGACGATTTTGCGCAGTTTAACACCTTACGAGCGGCCTATGCGGTTTATTTATATGTACCGCACAGCGGGGTGTTTTTAGCCAAAATAGGGCTGTTTACGTGATCATTTTCATGCCTAAATAAGACCCAGAACGTAAAACAAGTACCTATCCCTGAAAGGGCATAAACAGAGCTTTCGAATGACACCATAACGATCCTTGTATGATGGATAGTTTTCTTGCAATAACCGTGCAACGCGAGTGCAAAAAGCAGGTAATTCGGTACTTTCGGTACATAATTGAGTATGTAGCGAGTGAGAGAGGGAGGAGGGAGCTGAGATTTGTGTCAGTAGGTTCGCCGCGGTGGTCTGGAGCAGTCATACGCTCGCTAGTCTCCTGCCACCACTTGTCTCTCTCTCTCAGCCACATTACGTGCTGAAATTGCCACTCGACCTATGTCGAGCGCCGCCACATAGTCCAGCTTTATTTAACTCGACTTATGTTGCTCGCCGCTAATTAAGGGTTAATACGGATCTGTGGTAGTAAAAAGAGCTAAGTGAGATAGTTCGAAGCTTGTTAATTGCTGGTTGCCCTTTTTCAACTTAATATAATCGTCTAATAGTTGCCAGAATAAAATGAAAAGGACGTCGCCGGTACTGAAGGGATTAATAGTTGTACTGGTGGGAGGTTGTCCAGGTGCCCTTGCTGGAGGACACATAGCTCCGGACAACTCCTCCTAACTAAACTTACTCTCACTTTGTCATCGCCGGTATGACTTGTGACCCAACTCTCCACTTACACACACAGACGTACATACACACACACACGACCCCAGTAACTTCCGACACACACACACAGACGTAGCCTAATCTTTCTCTCTCTCTCTCTCATGACCACTTTTTCCACACACACACACACACACACGACCACTTTGTCCACACACGTCACACACATTACAAAACAAACCCCTCCACTCTCTCTCTCTTTCCAAAACACACTTCGTACACATCCAACCACTCTCCACATTTTGTAGCCTACACACACACAATGATTCCTCTATCAGCGCCTACACATGCTGTACACTAGATTACTGTACTGTACTGTACTGTACTGTACTGTAGATCGACGCACCTGACAAATTCTAAGACAAGGCCTTCAGCACAAATAGCCGACTAAAATATTTGTGTCTGAAGGAAGAAGTTGAATTCATCAACCTCTGGGATAATTTCTATAACCAGCCTACTCTGTTCCACAAGGATGGCACTCATCTAAACCCTGTGGGTTTAGCACGCATGGGTCGTCTCCTACACGAAGCAGTCCGCAGCCATGGATCAAAAAACGCCATCCGAGAAGAAGCAGCAGTGACATAAATCATCCAACGCCAAGCAAAAAACAAAGGCAACCGAGGACCACCAAGGACCGAAGACAGCGAGGACCGAGGACAGCCATGAACATACATGTAGATCCGACAAGAACCAACAATATTATTAAAGAGCGTTCCGTGAGTTATAAAATAACAAATTTAACCCGTTGAGACCCAGCGTCGCACGTGTTGCGTCGGCAGTCTTTGATCACCAACTCCCAGCGACGCATCACGTGCGTCCGACATATAAAAAACACTTACGTGGCTCGTAAGGTAGGAAATGGCGGGAGAATAGGAGGGGGCGGTACCGTAGTGTGGGGGAGCCGGGCCAGTAGGTGTGAGCGGGCCGAGACAGCCGCGCGGCTGGTGGTGGTGGGCTTAGTGGGGATAGTTTACACCCCTAGTTTACCGCCACTTTGAACCTTCATTACTCCGGTCGTATGGGAGCTAGAGGCTTGAGATTTATGTGAGATACTCCTTAGGATGTATGCCGTACAATGCCATACTCAGTTTTTACCCTAGTGCTCCCGGGCGGGTGGTCATGCGAGGGACACGAACTATTGAAACCCCCCCCCCCGCCCCCCAAATGACCGAAATGAGTTTTTTTTTATTTGTGTGTTCATTTCTCACCATTCTCTTCCATTTTGGCTCAACAAATTTTTTTGAAGCTCCCCCCCCCCAACCCCCCACCGGCCCCCCCCCCCAAAAAAAAAATGTCAAAGGGGAATTTTTTTTGTTTTTTTTTCCATTTCTCATCCTTGTCTTCCATTTTAGCAAACAAAAAAAATAAGTGAAAATGGCTTGGGACTGGGGTGAACAAAATATTATAACTAGCCGGGGCTCAACGGGTTAAAGGTTTTCTATGCAAACACTCGTAGCATACGCAATAAATTTTCAGATTTAGAGGAGCTAGTGTTTACAGAAAATTATGATGTGATTGGCATAACAGAATCTTGGATCAATACAGAAGATAGAGACTTTTTAGCAGAGTATTCACTTCCCGGTTATGTAATGTTTGAGAAAAGCCGAATAAATCGAAATGGAGGTGGCGTTTTACTTTATATCAAAGAAGTCTTAACCCTACCCTCTTGTCAAAACCTCAAATTGTGAACATCGACACATCTTTTGTGCTAATAAAGAATAATAAAGGTACAAAAATAATATTTGCGTTAATATACAGACCTCCAGCTCAATCAGTGCAAACTGACCGAGAAATTTACGAACAAATTGCAGATGTAAGTAACTCACAAGATACCGTAATTTTTGGCGACTTTAATTTACCTGTGACCAAGTGGGGCGCTACTCTTACTTCACACTCCGGACATGACTTGTATACGAACTTGCAAGAGAGTTCGCTTTATCAATTTGTTCGAACACCGACCCGTGGTAATAACGTTCTTGACATTGTACTTGCAACAAAAGAAGAATTAATAGAGAATTTGAATGTTGGTGATGAATTCAGTAACAGCGACCATCGTACGATAACTTTCACTTTAAACTTTACTAGTAACGAACCAAATAGTAGCATCGAATAAGTCCCTAATTTCAAGAAAGCAAACTTTCATAAACTTAGAGCTATGTTTAAAGAAACTGACTGGAGCTTTTTAATTAACAATAACGACATAAATACATCTTGGAAGTTATTCGAAACCACTTACCTAAAAGCAGTGCAAGACTGCATACCATCGAAAATACGACGTTCAGGCCATAATAATAAGCCCAAATGGTGGAATAAAGATATTTCAAACTGCCTGCTTGCTAAAAAATTTGCTAATGATAGATTAAAATCCTCACAAAATGACGAAGAACGGGTGAAATTTGTAGAGCTACGACGCAAAGCCAAAAAGTTAATTAAGCAAAGTAAAAAGACCCTAGAGTTACATATTGCGAATCAAAGTAAAACAAACCCGAAAGAATTCTATAGTTATATCAGAAAGAAAAAAGTAGTTACTTCAACTGGTGGACCATTAGTCGATGAAAATGGAGAATACACCAAAGACGAAGTACAAATGAGTAATGCCCTCAATACCTTCTTTGCATCAGTTTTTACAACAGAAGACCTCAGTGATATCCCTACACCATCGCCGATTCAGATAGATAATTCAGATGTTCTAAGCAATATCACCGTTACAGAGAGAGAAGTATTGAATTGTTTAGATAAACTCAAGGTAAATAAAATGCCTGGACCTGATACAATCTCGCCTAGAGTTCTAAAGGAAGCTAAGGACGAGCTCTTCAAACCACTGACATTACTATTCAATAAATCCTTGCAGTCTGGATTTAATCTGGAACTATGCCTGATCAGTGGAAGATAGCCAACGTAACACCGTTATTCAAAAAAGGCAGCAAATCCCTACCCAGTAACTATCGTCCAATTAGCTTAACCTCAGTTGTATGTAAAATGCTAGAAACGGTCATAAGAGACAGACTCGTAAATCACTTAGAGGAAAATAACATACTTAAAGATACTCAACACGGCTTTCGTAAAAAACGTTCCTGTTTAACAAACCTCTTAGACTTCTTCCACGATATCCTCAACCTCTACGATGAGAGTAAAGCTGTAGATATTATATACCTTGATTTTCAAAAGGCCTTTGACAAAGTTCCCCACAAACGTTTACTGCTAAAACTAAAAGCGCATGGAATACAAGACGGTGTGTTGAAATGGATAGAAAATTGGCTCAGCAACAGAAAGCAAAGAGTAGTCATAAACGGTAAGGCATCTAAATGGACCAATGTAAGTAGCGGGGTACCCCAGGGATCGGTACTAGGACCAATTATCTTTCTAATTTACATCAACGACATAGATGAGGGTCTCACCTGTACAATCTCAAAATTTGCTGACGATACAAAAATTGCAAATAGCGTACTCTCAAAAGAACAAGTTGACGATATGCAACACACTCTAGATAAATTGTCACATTGGGCCCAAATTTGGCAAATGAGTTTCAATGCGGATAAATGTAAAGTACTACATATCGGATACCTAAATGAGAAAGCAAACTATTCGATGAATGGCACTCAGCTTAAGAATGTAAACAGAGAAACCGATCTGGGAGTAACAATATCGAGTAACCTAAAACCGAGTCAACAATGTTCAGAAGTTGTTAAGGCAAACAAAATAATTGGCTTTATAGGCAGGTCATTTGAGCATAAATCCAAAGACGTTATCCTAACCCTTTACAATTCCTTAGTCCGCCCTCTTCTGGAATACTGCGTTCAATGCTGGTGCCCTTATTACCAAAAAGACATAAACAAGCTAGAACGAGTTCAACGTAGAGTTACCAAAATTATACCTAGCCTAAAGAACAAACCATACGAAGAGCGTCATAGAGAATTAAATCTATTTCCTTTAACCCAGCGCAGATTAAGAGGTGACTTAATTCAAGTGTTCAAAATCATCAAAGGCATCGACAATATGAACTGTAGTAAGTACTTCACTATCGACCAATCTAATTACACGCGGGGAAACGGTTGCAAAATTATTGGTAAATCTTTTAACTCACACGAATCTAAGAATTTCTTCTTCAATCGAGTTGTCAACTTGTGGAATGGGCTTCCCCGAGACGTTATAGACTGCAGCACCGTTGATTCATCTAAACTCCGCCTAGACAAATATCTCGCATAAAACCCGCGACTGACTGCGTTTGTAAATTAATAACTTTATTTTATCCTCCCCTCAGTTACTAACCCATATGTCCCCTACTAACTTCCTAGTCCTGCCACGGACATTAGTTCCAGGGCAGTAGTTCCCTTTCCAATGTTCCCTTACCCACTCTAAACCACTGTTTGGACACTTGATCCTCAGTGTTTTGGAGGACAAGCAGCCTAGAAGGGTCACTAGACCTGTTGTTGCTTGATTTCCTTTGTACTCCTTTGTACTACACACACTCGTGACCTCTCTCTACACACACAAACACACGACACCTCTCTCTCTCTCTCTACACACACACACACATGCTATACACACACACGCGACATCTCTCTCTCTCTCTCTCTACACACACACACACACACACACACATACACACATGCTATACACACACACGCGACATCTCTCTCTCTCTCTCTCTACACACACACACGCACACACACATACACACATGCTATACACACAAACGCGACATCTCTCTCTCTCTCTCTCTCTACACACACACGCACACACACATACACACATGCTATACACACACACGCGACATCTCTCTCTCTCTCTCTCTACCCACACACACGCACACACACATACACACATGCTATACACACACACGCGACATCTCTCTCTCTCTCTCTCTCTACACACACACACACACACACACATACACACATGCTATACACACAAACGCGACATCTCTCTCTCTCTCTCTCTTCACCCACACACGACCCAACAACTTCCTACACACCACTCATATTACTTCTGTGGACTTATGGTACAGTTGCCACCATTAGTTACCTTCCTTGATTGTACCCACAACGCCGCTCTCTGACAGTTTTAGCTGTGGAGAATCAAAGATTTTTTTTCTTTCTATGTGGAAGACAAAAGGCAAAACTGCCCGTGACGAGTGCCTCCCCCAGAGTTGAAAGAGTTAAATGGCCAAAATCAATGAACAGTTGAGCCAAAATGCCTGGACACACAGAGTTTGAAGCAATTTACAGTAAGTCGTAGGATGAAGGAAAGATAGATTCAGGGAGGGAGTTCCAGAGCTCAGCTGTTGAATAGAAGAATTATTGGGAGTATTGTTTCACTCATGAGTTGGAGAGTTGCACAGAGTAGGGATGGGAATGTGTTGCAAGGCGGGTACTACTTACCCTACGTAGAGGAGGCGGTATAAACTGAGAGAGCTCTGAGGAACACTGATTATTATAGTAGCGATAGAATAACGAGAGAGATGCAACATTGCGGCGAAGAGAGAGAGACTGCAAAGAGTCTGTGAGTAGATGGGAGTTAATGATACGAAAGGCTTTCCTCTCTACTTTGTCTAGAAGTGCTGTGTGAGAGGACCCTCCCCACACGTGTGACCAATACTCTATACAATGAACGCACAGTGCCCCTGTACAGAGCAAGAAGTTGTGCAGGGGTAAAGAATCCCTTGAGGTGGTTGAGCACTCCCAGCTACTGGGAGGCTGCCTTAGCAAGACTGGTAATATGGTCCTTCCAAGAGAGAGAAGAAGAGAAAGAATCTCCGAGAATACTGAGAGAAGATGAAGGGTTGATTTGTGTATTGTTAAAGTATAAGGGATTAGATAGTCTTTTGGGAGTTCATGACGGGCAGATAGATGAACAAATTGGGTTTTAGAAGCATTAAAGGCAACAAGGTTTTCTCTGCCCTAATTGGAAATGGTAGATCAGGGGGATTGGCGTATATATTTGCTGATATATACTGTATATTTGTTTATCATGTTTTCAGTTTCCTCTCTAGACCACCATCAAGCTTTAAAAAATACCCCAAGACCCTCATTCAAGATACATTTGTACATTTTTCGATAGAAAACTGTCCCGGCCTTCGACCGGGTTCCTCTTAAATTACAGGCTCGCTATCGCTCGACAGGAAGAAATCGACACGTAAATGACACGATAAGTCTAAATATTGACAAAGAAATGGGGCGAAAGGTCTTAAAATCGCCAAACTAATGGGCCGAACGTCATAAAAACCCAAAAAACTAATGGGGCTAAACATGAGGGAGACATAGGTTCGAAAAAATATCCTTAACACTCAACGAGCGGCTAGGTTATTAACTTCTACTACCTGCCAAGCGGGCAGATTTACCCTAAACGAGCTTCATTCCATGCTCTTTTTCATGCATAAAGAAGAGCCAGAGCGTAATACAATTATATATCCGTGAAAGGGCGTTAATTGAGCTTTCCAATGACACCTGAACCATTCTTCTACAACCACGGGTTGTCTTGCAACGATCGTGCAACACGAAGGAAAAATCCCTAAAATACGGTAATTTCCTTACATATTTCCCTGTCTAGGGAGGCACTGGATGTGGATGTGTGTGGAGGTGGGGCCAGTCGCGGTACGGGAGCCGTGCCAAACGGTCAGAGTCAACCTACGCTCCTCCCACCGCTCGGACTCTCTCTCAGAGCCAATTATGTGCTCAACATCGCATACGACTTAAGGCGGTCCCCGCTCTTTAGTCCTTGGTTCTCTTGACCGCCTTAAGTCGAGCGCCGCCAAAGAGGGGTTAAATGAAAATCTCCCCTTAAATAACTCCGTCATACAAATTGATCAATTAATGATACGCTTTATCCATAAATATTTCCCAAAGGTCCCATTAAACGGCCTCATTCTCTTGATTTACTATGTCCATTTTATAAAACACAGAGATTAATCATTCTGTGTATCTGTTGACATGTGATTGTGTCCACATTTTTGTCGTAATAAATTATCTTCTACATGCAATGGGAGAGAGATTATACATAAATTTATAAAAATACGATGACCACACATGCCTTACGATTCAAGCCAGATAGTAAGTTCAGAGGCATACGTTGAAACAGCGTCGCCGCTGCGCTCATCTCCGTCTCATTGCCCATGGGATGTCACAGCTGCCGGTATCACACGAGAGCTTTTATAGTCAACATTCGATCATCAACATTTTTCTGGTAACCTTTCTGTAATGTTTGGCACTGGTATCCGAAATTAGACGGATTTTAGATGAATTTTGGTACCCAAAATATTATAAATGTTGACCTAATTAGCTGCCAGACCAGTGTTGAGGATTAATGTTGAGGGAAAAAGCGCTTGTGTGATACCGGCTTAAAACGAGGTACCTAAGTTGCTGCTAAGGTGAACAGAGGCATTGGGTAGGTTCGAGTCCTTGGAGTACCACAATTGTATTCATTACTTTAATTGATTTCATTAGTTGGATTTATTTGTAAATTGGTTGGTGACTTGGTGAAAACAAATAGGAATTTATCCAGCTTCGGGAGTAATTTATTGCGAGGCCTTCCTTTGTGGTTAAGTGTCCCATTAATTGCCCCTTCCATTCGTCTAATCACTACGTTATCAGAGTGCAGTTGGGTATATGTACAGGCTAAGATCAATATGCAGTATTCAAAAATGCATAATATATCGTAGGCTTGTGCATAAGCCTTTAACTGTCTTGATAGTGTGACGCCTCCCGGCGCTAGCAGAATGGTTGCATGGGGCATTGCAGCTCGCTAGCGCTCGCCAGGATGGGGGGATAGGCTACAGTTGTCCTAGAATGATCTGCTTTATGTTATTAGTGTCGTGTTGCCACAGACAGTCTAGAAATGGTCTTTGTTTTGGTCTGTGACCGCGCCTTATATTTTATATTCGCTATAATATAAATGTTGCTTGTGTGGGAGGCGAGCGAGAGCGGGTGAGGGAGTACACCTGACAGCGGGGTGAGCTGTGGCCCAGCTCGCTTGGGCGCTGACGGCGTTGGCGGCCGGGTGGTCAACTAGTCCCTGCCCATCGCGGCCGCGTGTTCTTTACCAGCTCAGAGCTTGCCTGACACGCGTATCGTCTACATCCTTTGCAATTCTGTCCCCCATACTCGCCACTTTGCATACTATTTCTCTCTCTCGACTTCTCCTTTCTCATTCTCTAATCTTTATTAAACTCAACATCCCTTCTGGTTTCAGCATAGACGTTCACCGTCGGCCAGTCGTATTGTACGCGAAGCTCTCAGATATTTCCATGTATTAGGCTTTAATGAGGTTTGGAGAGACGGACTTTTCCGTGTGTGTCCTCTCTCGGGAAGGTTGTAGACCGGTATATGTCTCCCTGGCAAGGTGTTGAGTGATTCTGCTTGGTTATCTAAAGCTAGACTGGGGGTAAGGTTACTGTGTCGTTGTCTCCGATGTGTGCAGTGTACGCAGACGACTCAACCTTGCACTACTCCATTAGTTTTTCAGAACGCCCCAGCCAGCAATCCCTCAACGACAAACATAATGAAGCCATAGAACTCTTAAATTCTGATCTAAATACTATTTCCAATTGGGGCAGAGAAAACCTTGTTAACTTTAATGCTTCCAAAACCCAATTTCTCCATCTACCCGTCAGGATCTCCCAGCGGACTATCCCTTATTCTTCAACAATAAAAAAATCAACCCTTCATCATCTCTCAATATTCTTGGTGTCTCTTTTTCTTCTGCTCTCATTTGGAAGGACCATATTACCAGTCTTGCTAAGGCAGCCTCCCAGAAGCTGGGTGTGCTCAACCGCCTTAGGGGTTCTTTTCCCCTGCACAGCTTCTTGCTCTGTACAGGGCATAGTGCGCCCTTGTATTGAGTATTGTTCACATGTGTGGGGAGGTTCCTCTCACACCGCTCTCCTAGACAAAGTTGAAAGGAAGGCCTTTCGTATCATTAACTCCCGTCCACTCACCAACTCTCTGCAATCTCTCTCTCTCTCCGCCGCAATGTTGCATCTCTCTCGCTATTCTATCGCTACTATAATAATCAGTGTTCCTCAGAGCTATCCCAGTGCATACCTCCTTTACGTAGGGCACGTGGTACCCGTCTTGCAACTCAATCCCACCCCTACTCTGTGCAACTCTCCAACCCAAGAGTGAAACGTTACTCTCAAACTTTCTTCTACTCAACAGCTGTACTCTGGAACTCTCTCCCAGAATCAGTCTTTCCCTCTTCCTATGACTTAAATTGCTTCAAACTCCGTGTGTCCTCCGAACGTCCTTTAATTTTGGCGCTGTCACTCTTTCAACTATGGGGGAGGCACTCGCTATAGGCAGTTATGCCTTTTGCCTCCCTCAATCACATAGAAAAAAAAAAAAAAAGTGTTAGCTAAGCCCTGCACGACATCGACAGGTACTGTGGGAGCCTAAGTTGTCTTCGGGTAGGTTTACTTGCGAGCACAGCGCTGTGGTGTGAGAGGGCCATAGCCTATCCCTCACAACATAGTGCTGCCTCTTTGTGTTGACTTCTGAGGGATCGCCAGGATAGAACTAGGTACTAGAGACCTAGATTTATCAAGAGAGCATCCCCGTCATATAACGTAATCTTCATTATACCACCTTCGGACAACGTTAGGCTACGAGCCGCATGCTCACCCATTGTTGCCCTGCCTTGATACCCCAGCTAGACTTTATTAACTGAGCAGACACTGGTTAGAGATAAGCCCCCATTATTATATGTATGCTACATTATTATTCACTGCACTTTTGAGCCGAGGTTGTTGTTGAGTTGCCCAACCCTAGTAGGCTGTTGCGTTGTGTCACGAAGCATTTCTTTAGTTGTCGAGCATTACTACCTTTGCGCAGTCTTTATTATTCGCCTGCCTATTATTACTATATGTCCTAGTATTTTTGTGACCCGTATTCTGCATTATAATTGTTCAAGATTCTTTACGAACATCTTCCCAGCATCAGACTTATTTCAGAAGTTTCCAGTTGATGTTGCAGGACTAGCATTGCACTTTCTTTAATACAGGAGTGCCAGTTATTTGAGTATCTACCGTAATGTTAATTAATCACGTTAACTATCTTTTCTTTGTGTAACCTAATCGAGTAATCTTTTACTGTTTGAGAATAGGCTGTTTCATCGAGCGTCAGCCTAGTGTGTGTGCACCAGTTACCGAGTCATAGGATACCTCGTTGTCCAGGCACGACTCAGGGCGGTAATGGTGTTTTGTTTTCCAGTGTTTAAGGCAGGGGTTGGATCTAGTGTTACCGTTGTTGCATTTTGCCATTATCTAGTCCAATGTTGAAGAGCCCTGTGTCTTTGAGAACCTGGATCGTAACAAATGGCGACCTAGCTCAGGATCTTGTGAACTAAGAGATAATTGCAGGATTGTTGTGGTCATTTGTTTTATTGAGGATTATAGTGGGCACGTTAATTTTGTTTGGCAAAGTAGTATAGCACTTGAGAGTCTTCAGACATATTTGGCAAGTGAATAGTGCTACATAAGAGTTAGGGGTACTTCTTTTCTGAATATTGTGGTGAGAAATTTTTGTGAGCATCATGTCTTATACCGGGTCAGAGGAGAATTGAGACACAGTACGTAATGTCGAAACTGAGGAACAGCAGCATGATGAAAGGGTTAATCGGGTGAACTGTGAGGAGGATGCTAGGATATTTTTGCAATGGCCTGTTACTGCCGAGCGGTTGGAGGGTATGGATCGGTACGGTCTTCAATGCCTGGCCACAGCTATCGGTCATGCGGTTACTAGCAGCATGACCAAGGATAACTTGATAACGTGTGTACTGGGCAGGGTGACTGGTGAGCGAGAGGGGTTGAGTGCTCAGAGCCCTTCGGCCATGCTTCCCCTACACTCGACTCCCAGCCATCCCAGTAGTTTGCCGACCCCGGGTACGCTTCCGCAGTTGGGTGGTGACTGGCAGGGTGGGTTGCCCCTGGGGGGAGCACCGGTAATTTCAAACATTGTAGCACCTTCACCTCCTCAAGGGTTAACTCCAGAATTAGTGTATCAGCTCGAATTAGCTAAGATTCAGCAGCAACAAAGGGCATGTGAGCTTCAGATTCAGCAGCAAATAGAATTAGCCAAGATAGAAGAGAGAAAAAGTCACCAGCAACAAAGGGCAGGTGAGCTTCAGCAACAAATAGAGCTATCAAAAATCCAAGCTGAGTCGACTAAGTACTGTGCCGACATGGATGTAGAGAAGTCGCGAGTAGAGACAACGGGACAGCGACTTGGGGCTGGTAACCGTGTTCATGAGCAGTCTCTCTCGCACTTATTGAAATTGGTTCTGGTGTTTGATGAGAGTGGTGTAACAGAATTTTTCACACGCTTTGAGAAGAAGTGCCAAGAACACCAGTGGCCAGAGAATAAATGGGCAGCACTTGTATCCTCTAGATTAATAGGCAAGGGTCTTAAAGCCTACGATGCGTTGCCTATAGAGTCTTGTATTATCTATGAGGAACTCAAGGAGGCTGTCCTGAGAGCATACGAACTACAACCAGAGACGTACAGGTTGAAGTTCCGGGGTGTTACCAAGGGTCGGGAGAGCACCTTTTTGGAGCATGCCCGGGAGCTGTCCGATGCTTTTGGGAATTGGCTGAGGTCGGAGAAAGCTACTACGTTTGACGACATTAAACAGTTGGTGCTTTTAGAGCAGTTTTTCAAATGCACGGGCGGCGACCTGACGTTAAACCTTAAAGAAAAGCAACCAAAAACTCTACAGGAGGCAGCTGAGATGGCTGACCTCCGGCTATCACTAATTCGTGGGTGCGGGTCTGCCCAGCGTAGTGAGGCAGGTAACAAGGGGCGTGACGCCCCACCCCCCCGAGTTAGTGATATACCTTATGCAAACAAGTACAAGAGCCATGATACCAAGACTGACCACAAGACTAGCACCGTCCCATTTAAGAAGGGGCCGGGCCCTTCCCAGTACCAAGGGAAGCCCAAAGGGGAGTTGGAGTGTTATCATTGTCATCAAAAGGGGCACTTTGCAAGAGTCTGTCCTAGCAAACCACCTACAGCAGCTGTGTCTTTGGCCTGCAACATTGGTGTGTCTCCGAAGTCATCTGAGTTTGCCCGGGGCAGTTCGTCAGAGGCTGAGGCACAGCCAATGCAGAAGCACCTGGGAGGCTCGAACCCTGCTCAGGATGTTTTTTGCGACCATAGAGGGCGGGGTTGCGTGATGTGGGCGGGGCGCAAGCATGGAGTAGAGGTCTTGCGTGATACAGGTGCTTCCCAGACTCTGATGAAAAACTTGACTGGCTACCCTATAAACGCGGCTCGGGTGGTGGTGGTGCAGGGTATTAATGCAACTCGGTCATACCCGCTGGTGCGGTTGGAGTTGGAGGTGGATGGTGTGGCATGTGAATTGGATGTCGGGATTGTGGAGAAACTGCCAGTGGAGGGCGTCGACCTTCTTCTCGGCAACGACTTTGCAATGCCCGCTTCTGAGGTTCTACCCTTAGTCGTTGCCGAGAGGCCGGCCGACGTGAGTAGGGAAGAGCAAGAGTGGGTCGAGCGGTGCCAGACACAACCCATGGCGTGTGTTGTCACCCGAGCTCGGGCAGCTAAAGTGTCACAGCCTAGTCCTCCGTCTTCAGACCAGCGGAGGAACGATCAACAGGAGGAGGCTAAAGCTGGAGTTGGTTTTAAGAGTTTTGACTCGGCGGCTCTCCTGGGTGATTCAGTATTAGCACCATTACTTAATTCTGGAGTAGCCCCTGGGCCTGTCATCGAGAGTGACGAGGCTGGGCATGACGAGTCTCCACGACAGCAACGTTATGTACATCGAGAGAGACAGAGGGAGCAGCCCAGTATCGGGGAAGGTCATGCATTGCTCCGGGAGCAGTTAGATCGCTTGGCACCCTCAGATATACGTCGGTTGCAACTAGAG
This sequence comes from Paralithodes platypus, assembly GCA_032716605.1. Classification (NCBI taxonomy): domain Eukaryota; kingdom Metazoa; phylum Arthropoda; class Malacostraca; order Decapoda; family Lithodidae; genus Paralithodes; species Paralithodes platypus. Next base: position 37,705,204 of record CM064493.1, on the reverse strand, counting down.
GACCCTGAGCTCCAAACGTGTGCTAATGGAGCTGTAGAGCTCGACGAGGACGGTGATGCACAGCCAGGAGATTTTTTTTATTTAGAAGGCATCCTCTATAGGCGTTTTCAAGACCCTAAACGTAGTTGGCAAGAGGGGTCCGGAGTAGTGGACCAGTTGGTGGTGCCACGGGACTGCAGGGATAGCCTACTGAGGTTGGCGCATGACATACCACTGGCAGGACATCTAGGGGTGAGAAAAACGGTGGCGGCTTTAGAAAAATTGTTTTGGTGGCCGGGGTTGAAGGGGCAGGTGGTAACCTGGATAGCAAGGTGTCATACGTGCCAGAGGGTTGGAAAACCTAACCAAACAATTCCGAGAGCCCCGTTGCACCCCATTCCTGTCAGTGGACCGCCCTTCAGTAAGGTCATCATTGATATGGTCGGACCCCTACCCCCTACTAGTGCCGGTAATAAATTTCTAGTAACTATCATGGATGTGGCCACTCGTTATCCTGATGCATATCCAATGAGAAATGGCACGGCGAAAACTGTTGTCCGGAACCTGCTCTTGTATTGCTCGCGGTATGGTTACCCGCAAGAGGTGCAATCGGACCAAGGTTCTAGTGTTACATCTAATCTGTTCAAACAAACTATGATTCAGCATGGCATCAGCACTGTCGTCTCTTCTGCGTATCACCCTGAGAGTCAAGGGGTGTTGGAGAGGTGGCACGCCATGCTGAAAAGCATGCTTCGATGTTATTGCGCAGAGAACGGAAAGGATTGGGACCTTGGTCTGCCGTATGTTTTGTTCGCGGCAAGAGAAGTACCTGGAGAGAGTCTCGGTTTCAGTCCGAATGAGCTTGTTTTCGGGCATCGGGTGAGGGGCCCTCTCCACATGGTGAAGGAGATGTGGGAGGGCACTAGGCATATTGTTCTGCGAGATAAGTTGCAACTTCTTGTTCCTGAGCGACGGGAGGAGTTGTACACTAGGCTGTGGCAGTCCGTCCGCATGTTTGTTGCTTCTCCAGGCCTGATGTACGGGGTAGAATCCGACATGGAGGCTGGAGACAGTGCAAGGCTCGAGTTGGTTCCCTACCGTGTGAATCCTGCTCGACAGCCTGTTGTGAAGGCGGAGCTGGACGGCGTGTGGAGAGGGGGTCTGAGGGATGAGGAATGTCGTGAGTGGTCGTTGCCAGTGGCTTTGCAACCTGAGTTTGATGGCAGAGTCCGTGTGTGTGTTGATTGCAAGAGTGTGGAAGCATTATCCCTGACAGACGCCTATCCATTACCCAGAGTTGACGACACCATAGACCACTTCAGGGCTGCCTCGCTCATCACGAAGGTAGAACTAGTGAAGGGTTATTGGCAGGCCCCGTTGTCGGGAAGAGCGAAGAGAAGTGCCAGTTTTGCGATGAGCTGGGCAGTTTGTCAGTGTCAGGTGTTGTTGTGCTGCCGGAACACAAGTTGGATGTGTGGCATGCTAAGGGCACTGATAATGTTTTGGCTTTGTTTGCAGGAGAACCCTCGCTGTTCAGTCAGTGTCTGTTGTGGGTGGAGGATCCGGGGTAGGCTTCCACAGTATGTTGGTATAGCCTCCTGTCTTGGCTCGCGGTGTATTTTTGCGCTGGTGCTTGTTGGCTCGCGTGTGTAGCATCAGCGTAGGGTCGCAGGGCAGGAGTTGTTGGCTTTGATTAGAAGAAAATTAGGCTACATCTATAGTAGCCACCAAAAAACAACATTAAAATAAAATATGAAAAATTAAATAAAAACTCTTTCTTTTTTATAATTAATTTTAAGATAATATTGTAGCTGAGTACTGAGTGCAGATGTTTTCCCGCAGTAGGCTGTGCTTCTTAAAGCTCGCTCTGGGAGCACAATGTTATGAATTAATGTATTATATTTGGGAAGGGTGATAAGATTTGTTTATATAAAAATGTTGTTGTATTTTTTTTTGAGGAGACTGAGCTTGCATTCCATGAGTGGCAGAGTGGTTAGGAGTGGCAGATTCTAGCGACATTCTGCCTGTTCAGATATGGGCTAATGGTTGAGTGTCCCATATCTTGGGGGGGGTGTGACGCCTCCCGGCGCTAGCAGAATGGTTGCGTGGGGCATTGCAGCTCGCTAGCGCTCGCCAGGATGGGGGGATAGGCTACAGTTGTCCTAGAATGATCTGCTTTATGTTATTAGTGTCGTGTTGCCACAGACAGTCTAGAAATGGTCTTTGTTTTGGTCTGTGACCGCGCCTTATATTTTATATTCGCTATAATATAAATGTTGCTTGTGTGGGAGGCGAGCGAGAGCGGGTGAGGGAGTACACCTAGCAGCGGGGTGAGCTGTGGCCCGGCTCGCTTGGACGCTGACGGCGTTGGCGGCCGGGTGGTCAACTAGTCCCTGCCCATCGCGGCCGCGTGTTCTTTACCAGCTCAGAGCTTGCCTGACACGCGTATCGTCTACATCCTTTGCAATTCTGTCCCCCATTCTTGCCACTTTGCATACTATTTCTCTCTCTCGACTTCTCCTTTCTCATTCTCTAATCTTTATTAAACTCAACATCCCTTCTGGTTTCAGCATAGACGTTCACCGTCGGCCAGTCGTATTGTACGCGAAGCTCTCAGATATTTCCATGTATTAGGCTTTAATGAGGTTTGGAGAGACGGACTTTTCCGTGTGTGTCCTCTCTCGGGAAGGTTGTAGACCGGTATATGTCTCCCTGGCAAGGTGTTGAGTGATTCTACTTGGTTATCTAAAGCTAGACTGGGGGTAAGGTTAATGTGTCGTTGTCTCCGATGTGTGCAGTGTTAGCTAAGCCCTGCACGACATCGACAGGTACTGTGGGAGCCTAAGTTGTCTTCGGGTGGGTTTACTTGCGAGCACAGCGCTGTGGTGTGAGAGGGCCATAGCCTATCCCTCACAACATAGTGCTGCCTCTTTGTGTTGACTTCTGAGGGATCGCCAGGATAGAACTAGGTACTAGAGACCTAGATTTATCAAGAGAGCATCCCCATCATATAACGTAATCTTCATTATACCACCTTCGGACAACGTTAGGCTACGAGCCGCATGCTCACCCATTGTTGCCCTGCCTTGATACCCCAGCTAGACTTTATTAACTAAGCAGACACTGGTTAGAGATAAGCTCCATTATTATATGTATGCTACATTATTATTCACTGCACTTTTGAGCCGAGGTTGTTGTTGAGTTGCACAACCCTAGTAGGCTGTTGCGTTGTGTCACGAAGCATTTCTTTAGTTGTCGAGCATTACTACCTTTGCGCAGTCTTTATTATTCGCCTGCCTATTATTACTATATGTCCTAGTATTTATTGTGACCCGTATTCTGCATTATAATTGTTCAAGATTCTTTACGAACATCTTCCCAGCATCAGACTTATTTCAGAAGTTTCCAGTTGATGTTGCAGGACTAGCATTGCACTTTCTTTAATACAGGAGTGCCAGTTATTTGAGTATCTACCGTAATGTTAATTAATCACGTTAACTATCTTTTCTTTGTGTAACCTAATCGAGTAATCTTTTACTGTTTGAGAATAGGCTGTTTCATCGAGCGAGCGTCAGCCTAGTGTGTGTGCACCAGTTACCGAGTCATAGGATACCTCGTTGTCCAGGCACGACTCAGGGCGGTAATGGTGTTTTGTTTTCCAGTGTTTAAGGCAGGGGTTGGATCTAGTGTTACCGTTGTTGCATTTTGCCATTATCTAGTCCAATGTTGAAGAGCCCTGTGTCTTTGAGAACCTGGATCGTAACAATAGCGTAATGCTTAGTGTGTGGAATTTCGGTGTGAGTATACTAGGTTCGAGTCTTTGGAGTACCACATGTATTCATTACTTTCATTGATGTCATTTGTTGGGTTTATTTGTAAATTAATTGGTGAGCTGGTGAAAACAAATATGAATTAACCCTTTCATGCTCCGTATGGTTGCCGTTTAGTATTCATAAATATAATTCTCTAATCTCATAATTACATATCCAAAATTAGTTTTCTGCCCACAAATCATTCAGACACCTGTATAGGTTGAAGTAACTAAACTAAAGGTTTCTAAACACGCCTGATGGCCACAAAGGTTTTGTAAGTATCCCTGAAAGGGTGCAGTCGCGTTCTGCTGCGCGAAACGGTTACTAGACAGTAGGACATCATTAGGCTCGTCCACTACTACTACTTTTGTTTTAGTACTCTTAACTCTTATTACTTAGCTCCCTAATGTGTACACCTTAAGGGGGAAGGATTTATTTTTTGGTCGATTATTTCACATACATATATATATATATATATATATATATATATATATATATATATATATATATATATATACAGTATACATATATACTGTATATACTGTATATGTATATTTTTTTTTAGTTTCCTCCCTAGACCTCCATCAAACTTAAACAAACATCCATTAGATCTTCCTTCTAGATTAATTTGTAAATTTTTCAGTAGAAAAAATTTCCGGCCGAAGGCCGGTATTTCCAAAAATTACAGGCTCACTATCGTTCGCCAGAAAAGAATTGACACCTAAATAGCATGAACAGTCTTAATATTGGCAAAGAAATGGGGCGAAAGCTCTGAAAATCGACATACTAATGGGGCAAATATTAAAATTTGAAAACTAATGGGGCTAAACATGAGGGAGAATAGGGGCCAGAAAACCGCCCATCTCCCCTTAATATGATAACTCAAAATATGTGAAATGGCGTGTTAGGAGTTAAATGGCGTGTTAGGAGTTAAATGGCGTGTTAGGAGTTAAATGGCATGTTAGGAGTTAAATGGCGTGTTAGGAGTTAAATGGCGTGTTAGGAGTTAAATGGCGTGTTAGGAGTTAAATGGCGTGTTAGGAGTTAAATGGCGTGTTAGGAGTTAAATGGCATGTTAGGAGTTAAATGGCGTGTTAGGAGTTAAATGGCGTGTTAGGAGTTAAATGGCGTGTTAGGAGTTAAATGGGGTGTTAGGAGTTAAATGGCGTGTTAGGAGTTAAATGGCGTGTTAGGAGTTAAATGGCGTGTTAGGAGTTAAATGGCGTGTTAGGAGTTAAATGGCGTGTTAGGAGTTAAATGGCGTGTTAGTTAAATGGAGTTAAATGGCGTGTTAGGAGTTAAATGGCGTGTTAGGAGTTAAATGGCGTGTTAGGAGTTAAATGGCATGTTAGGAGTTAAATGGCGTGTTAGGAGTTAAATGGCGTGTTAGGAGTTAAATGGCGTGTTAGGAGTTAAATGGCGTGTTAGGAGTTAAATGGCGTGTTAGGAGTTAAATGGCATGTTAGGAGTTAAATGGCGTGTTAGGAGTTAAATGGCGTGTTAGGAGTTAAATGGCGTGTTAGGAGTTAAATGGCGTGTTAGGAGTTAAATGGCGTGTTAGGATAATGGCGTGTTAGGAGTTAAATGGCGTGTTAGGAGTTAAATGGCATGTTAGGAGTTAAATCTTGTCGCAGTAAAAACTTAAGGGGTAGGTATTCGCTTGTTCTGGACCCCTCATGTTTAGCATATTAGTATTGCTATATTTAAACGTTCTTTCCATTAGTTCGGTAATTTTGAGACCTTTCGCCCCATTTCTTTGTCAATATTATAACCTTTAGTGCCATTTAGGTGTCGATTTTTCTTGGCGAGCGATAGCGAGCCTGTAATTTAAGAAGGAACCGCAGGACTTTTTTATACCGAAAAAATGTACAAATATATATTGAAAGGGGGTCTAGGGGGTATTTTTTTTTAGATGGAGGTCTAGCGAGGAAACTGAAAAATAATTAATAAATAAATATATAGACCAAAAAACACGTACTACTCCCATAACCCTTAACTGGCGGCGGCGCGCAACTTATGTCGTGTGAAATAAATATGGACTATGTGGCGGTTCACAACTTATGTCGAGCGCCATTTTCAGCACGTAATGTTGCTGAGAGAGAGAGCTGAGCGGTGTGAGGAGAGTAGCAACCCAATGACCGTCCCCCACCACCGCGGTGGACCAACTGAACTGTATTCTAACTTCCTTCCTCCCCCTCTTCTCACTCGCTACACAGGGAATTATGTAGGGAAATTACCTAATTACAGGATTTTTGCACTCGTGTTGCACGATCGTTGCAAGAGAACCAATGGTCATACAAGGATGGTTCGGATGTCATTGGAAAGCTCTGTTTATGCCCTTTCAGGGATAGATACTTGTTTTACGCTCTGGGTCTTATTTAGGCATGAAAATTATCACGTAAACAACCCTATTTAGGGTTAAAAAAAAACGCTGGGCGCTACGGTCAAATAGACCACCTAGCCCGGTAAATAAGGGTTAAATAAATCCCTTCTCAGCTATTTAAGAAATTTGATCGCCTTATGTAAATGGGTGATTCAAATGTCTTGGTCTTTTCACTTACCTTCAATTTATGTTCAAGTTAGTTTTAAGATCAGTAAAGTCCAAGCTAATCCAACTCAACGTTGGGTGTAAAAGGGATCTTCCTCGTATTGGACAGTCAGTATCAAATGTTATATATTTTACTTCTGAATAGTGTTCTAAAAGAAAATACTCATTCAACACCACCATTAACCCCTTGTGTTCCGGTGACTTTCTTCAGATGATTATATTCTGGCAAGGATTAGACGATGTTATTCAGCTTAGGAAGGACCTCTAGCGAATAATATGAAGGCTCCAAACCATCTCAACCGATACCCCTTAACTACCACAGATCCTTCTTAACCTCTGAAGTGCGCATGGGGGTAATTGGAAACGTCCCCCTGTGCTGACGTATTTGAGGTGTTTCCGTCACTAAAATATTCATTGTGCCATTAATAGCATTAATACTTATCCATATGTGCCTATTATGGGTTGATTATAAAGGTATTAACCTGAAACAACAATAAAACGAGTGAAAACAGCGTTTGGATGGTCAAAATCGGAGATATAGCCCGCGAGTTGTATAATGTATGGGTGAGGCAATCTGCTTTCCCGCCAATTTCCCCCAAGGCCACTGAGACACAGTCGATCGATACTCTCTCTCTCTCTCTTGCACTCGCTTGCTATCAGTGATGACCACACCCTCCAATCGGATTTCTAATGTTAGCACGAAAATATACCTCAGAATAAGGGAATAACAGGGAAAATAGGTGATAACTGAAGGAGAGGAGGAAAGTGGGGAAGGAGGGGAGGTAGAGGACTGAGATTTTGCATGGCCCAGGGGCCAAAAAAAAAAATAAAAATAAAAAAAAACAAATATTATTTTTTTTTTTTTTCGATGTCAAAAGTTGATTTTTGTTTTCTCTGACTCTTAAGAGTCTCCCCGCAGTGCGCCGGGGGAACTCTTAAGAGTCTCCCCGCAGCTCCCGGGTTAAGCTGCAGAATATCGTCTAAATATATTAGCATGAATAAAAAATAACACTTCGCTGGTACTCAAAGGGTAAACTATATGCTCTTTTTCTATATATTTGCATGATAGGCTATATTCCCTCCAATTTGATATATGCAACACAAATGCAGGGTAGAATCTGCAAATCAGTGAGTTTTGCAACCGTCAGATCTGTCGTATCCAATTAATTTATCACAAAATGACAGACTCGGTTTCAGTGCAGATATAAACCACCGCAGGGACATAAAATGTTGGGATTTCATGGAAACTCCCGAGGAAGACAAATCTGAGAGATTAAGGGGAGATGGGCCGTTTTTCTTGTCCCCATTCTCCCTCATGTTAAGCCCCATCAGTTTTCAGATTTTAAGATGTGTGCCCCATTAGTTTGTCAATTTTAAGACCTTTCGTCCTATTTTTTTGTCGATATTAAGACCTTTCGTGCTATTTAGGTGTCGATTTGTTCCTGGCGAACGATAGTGAGCCTATAATTTTGGAAGAATCGGCTTTCGGCCGGGAAATTTTTCTACCGAAAATGTACAAATTAATCGAGAAGGGGGATCTATATATGCTCAGGCCCAATCCCCATTTTGGGGGTAGCCGACTCAACGTCGGGGGGATCTAATGGACGTTATTTAAAAGTTTGATGGAGGTCTAGAGAGGACACTAAAATAAATATAAATATATGAAATAATCGACCACAAATTTTACCCTTCCCCTTAAATTATTCGCTTTCAATGGAAACGGAATGTAAATATTTGTTTTTAAAGGAAGGCTTTATATTTTCTGGAGCACCTTAATTCGCCCCCTCATGTTTAAACCCATTAGTGTTTTAGATTTAATGACGTTGGCCTTATTAGTTTGGCGATTTCAAAGACCTTTCTCATAATTTCTTTGTCAATAACAAGACCTTTCGTGCCATTTAGGTGTCGACACTTTCATGGCAAGGAACCGGCGACATTTTTTCACCAACAAATTTACAAGTTCATTTCAAAGGGGTGTCTTGGGTGTGTGTGTGTGTGTGTGTGTGTGTGTGTGTGTGTGTGTGCGCGCGCGTGTGTGTGTGTGTGTGTTTATTAAATCTAAAGAGCAAGCTTTTCTTGTCTGTATATTGTAATTGCTTGATTAATGTCTGATAACATGATGGTGAAGATAGGAATATACAGGAAACTAAGTAACGAACTCAGTTGACGGGGCAGTTTGAGAGAGAAAGAGAGAGATATTATAAAGGAATAACAAGGAAATTAAACCGCATTAGTTATACAATTCTTACGAGGATGGATGAAGAATTGTCTATTCCTACCTTATGCATTGTGAAAGTGAGCAAGCAGAGCATAGTATGAAGTAGGAGAGAGTGAGAGAGAGTTAGTTTTGAAAGAGATTGAGGGCAAATAATAAGCGTGGTGATGATCCTAGAAAAAACTGAAGGACGTTGATTTGATTCATTCATGAGAGAGAGAGAGAGTGTGTGTGTGTGTGTGTGTGTGTGTGTGTGTGTGTGTGAGTGTTTGCGCGGCTGAGAATATAACTGGAGACCTCGTATGGAGAAAGGCGCTGAAAACACAGGGAGGAGCAGGTCCATCAGGTGTAGGTGCTAAGACTTGGAGGATCTTCCTAAGTCAAAACAAGTTTGGTTCAGCCGCGGGTGACCTTTGTGAAGCAATAGCAATGCTGGCAAAGAAACTTGCATCATTGCCATGCGTGAACATAGAAGCTCTGACAGCATGTCGCCTGATACCATTAAATAAGAATCCAGGAGTTAGACCAGTAGGCGTTGGGGAAGTTCTTAGAAGGATTATAGAAAAAGCAATCATGTCAGTATTTGGAAAAGATGTACAAAGAGCAGTGGGCAACTTACAAGTATGTGCAGGACAGCAAGCCGAAGGAGAAGCAGCAATACATGCAATGGGGAGGTGTATGATGAGGAAGATTGTGAAGCAATACTGCTAGTGGATGCAGCAAATACCTTTCACACCATTAATAGGGAGGTAGCAATTCACAAAATCAAGATCAAATGCCCGAGCATCGCAAAGTACATAGAAAACACTTATAAGGAGCCAGCTAACCTGTATATAGTTGGAAGCACAAGGAAGGAAGAAATGAAAATTCTCAAATCAAATGAAGGAACAACGCAAGGAGATCCAGTGGCACTGGCACTATCTATTCTGCAGCAGAAAATAAAACATGAGGCAACCCGAGTGAAAGAAGTGGCGTATACAGATAACCTCACAGGTGCAGGAAGTATAAGGGATCTCAAACAATGGTGGCAGAGAGTACAATCGGTTGGCGCAGTCATTGGGTACAATCCTAATGCTAGTAAATCTGTACTAATAGTGAAAGAAGACCAGTATGAAGAAGCGGTGCAGACTTTTCATGGGACAGGAGTGAAGATTACAAAGGATGGTCAATGCCATTTGGGAGCAGTAATAGGCACAGAGGAATGCAAGAGAGTCTATGTGCGAAAAAAGGTAGCGGAGTGGGTAAAGGAAGTGAAAACCCTGGCAGACATTGCGAAATCTGAACCACATGCTGCATATACTGCCTTCACATATGGTGTTAAGCACAGATGGACCTTTCTTATGAGAACAGTGCCTGACATTGGACAGATGCTCCAACCGCTGGAAGAAGCAATCAGAGGAGCATTCATACCTGCTTTAACAGAGATGGAAGGCGTCACGCAAGAGCTAAGAGATCTATTAGCTCTTCCGCCAAGATTCGGAGGAATGGGGATCATAAACCCAGTGGAGGCGGCACCTCATGAGTACCAAAATTCCCTTAACACCTGTCGAGCGGCCTAGGCAGTAATTTCTATGTACCGCCCAGCGGGTGGTTTTACCATAAATGGCCTTGTTTCCGTGCTCTTTTTCATGCATAAACAAGAGCCAGAGCGTAATACAATCATATATCCCTGAAAGGGCGTAAAATGAGCTTTCCAATGACACTCGAACCATCCTTCTACGATCACTGGTTGCCTTGCAACGATCGTACAACCGAAGGGCAAAATCGCTAAAATACGGTCATTTCGTTACATAATTACGTGTGTAGCGAGGGAGTGGTAGTGGATGTGTATGGAGTAGATGTCAGTAGGCTCACACAGGCCGTGGCGAGCGGTCATGAGGTAACCTACGCTCCTCCCGTCGCTCGTCTCTCTCTCAGAGCCAATATTGTGCCAAAATTGCACACGGACTAGAGTCGGGCCCCGCCACATAGTCCAGATTTTTAGATACGGACTCAAGTCGGGCCCCGATGGTTAGGGGTTAAACTTACTACGTCTCTGACAGGAAAAATACGGGAGCAAAATGAAAATGATGAGGTGGACGAAGAGGAACAACGAAATGCAAGACATGAAATTACAAAGAGCAGAGAAGATAGACAGAAACATAGCCTAGAACAAATTAAGACCCAATGTAGTGGAGAAATGAAAATGAGAGTTGAGATGGCACAAGACACGGGGGCTTCAAATTGGCTCACTTCATTACCAATAAAGGAAAAAGGCTTCAGCTTAAATAAACAAGAATTCAATGATGCCGTAGCCTTGAGGTATGGGTGGCCAGTTTCGAACCTGCCGCTGAAATGTGCATGTGGTGAAATAAACAACTCAGACCACTGTATGACCTGTAAGAAAGGAGGATTCATCTGTATCCGGCATGATGAAGTACGAGACATCACTGCACAAATGCTGGACGAGGTGTGCCATGATGTCAGAATCGAACCGGAACTTCTGCCAATGGACGGACAGCGCTTGGCCCACAATACTGCAAATACTTCAAATGAAGCAAGAGTGGACGTAAGTGCTCGAGGTTTTTGGACGAGGGGACAACAGGCTTTTTTCGATATTAGAATCTTCAACCCAAGAGCACAAACATATCGTGAGCGAGGACACAAGGCGGCATACTTGAGAAACGAAAGTGAGAAAAAACCTGCTTATGAAGAAAGAATTTTGAACAGGGATCAAGGAAGCTTTACTCCTCTGGTCTTCTCATCGTCGGGAGGAATGGGACCTTCTGCAAATGTCTTCTATGCCAGAGTAGCTGAACGAATATCGGAGAAAAAGCACCAGCATAGAAGCCAAATCATAACTTGGATGAGATGCCGGGTCTCTTTCTCTCTTTTCAGGTCTGCACTCCTATGTCTCAGGGGTACAAGGTCCTCCCCGCTACAGAGGACAAGAGTGAGAGATTTGGACTTTGAAATGGTCGTGGCGGAGGGCCGAATTGGGGAACAACTAGGTTGATTGTAGGGAGGTACTGGTACAATAAGAAAAACTATAATGTAACTAGAATAAGATAGATTGTACACCACAAGTTTGCGCGGCTGACTGTATACATGCGTGCATATGTATGTATGTATGTGTGTGCGGCTACCTGTATCCATCTATATGTTTGTGTGATGTTACCCTAGTGCGTGAGGTTGCGTGTGTGTGTGCAATAGGGCAACGTGTGAACCAATATAGTCCTCCGTGTCTGTTGATGAGTCCGAGCCCCCCTAATGATGTGTGGAGTTGGGTTAGAGAGTGAGAGAGAGTACAAAGGAGTACAAAGGAAATCAAGCAACAACAGATCTAGTGACCCTTCTAGTCTGCTTGTCCTCCAAAACACTGAGGATCAAGTTTCCAAACAGTGGTTTAGAGTGGGTAAGGGAACATTGGAAAGGGAACTACTGCCCTGGAACTAATGTCCGTGGCAGGATTAGGAAGTTAGTAGGGGACAGATGGGTTAGTAACTGAGGGGGGGATAAAATAAAGTTATTCATTTACAAACGCAGTCAGTCGCGGGTTTGATGCGAGATATTTGTCTAGGCGGAGTTTAAATGAATCAACGGTGCTGCAGTCTATAACGTGTGCATTATGGGGGATTTTAATTTCCCTAATATAGATTGGCAGCAACAAATAAGCGACTCTGATTCAAAGGAGTTTATTGAGGTAGTACAAGATAGTTTTTTTATCTCAATTCATAGATACGCCGACTAGAGGTGAAAATATTCTCGATTTAGTTTTCAGTAACAATGAACATATGATAAATAGTGTAGAAATCGGGGACCATCTAGGAAATAGTGATCACAATTCTGTGTATTTTAATATACAATGGAAAGGTAATATCAGAGAGAATACAACATTAATACCTGACTTCAGAAAAGCCAATTATGGTGGGTTAAGAGAAGCCCTGTTAGCGGACCCTATGGTCAAAAAATTAAGTCGATCCAGGTGTCCAAATGAGTGTGTCCTTTCTCAGGCACCTGTCATCTTAAGTCAGGAAGAGACGTCAAACTTGGTAGATACATACGATAATTTTATCAAGTCAGTATTCAATGCGCAAAATAAATATATCCCCAAAAGAAAATTTAGATCAACACAGAACCAACCCAAATGGATGAATAATAGACTATTAGATCTTCTAGGAAAAAGAGAGGAATATATAGAAAAATTAAAAAAGGCGAAATTCACCTACTTGCTTACTATCAGAATCTATCACGACAGGTAAAAAAGGATATTAGTAAAGAAAACAGAAATTATGAAATTAAGGTTGCCAATGACTCAAAAAATAATCCTAAAGCTTTTTACCAACTATATAAATCCAAGGTTAGAGATGTAATTGGTCCCCTTAAAACTTCGATAGGAGAAATGACAGAAAATGATTTAGAAATGTGCAGTACATTAAATAGTCAATTTCTTTCCGTTTTCACTAATGAAAATTTGGCACAGTTTCCAGAAGTCCGTAAGGTATACAGCGATAGTATAGATAATAGGTTAAGTTCGGTTACTATAAGTAGAAATGATGTGCTTAAGGAAATTGACAGACTGAAACCTCATAAATCGCCTGGTCCTGATGAGGTATATGCTAGAGTATTAAAAGAATGCAGAGATGAGTTAAGTTACCCATTAACATTTCTATTTAACAAGTCATTAGAAACAGGTATAGTTCCAGAAGCTTGGAAGCTTGCAAATGTAGTTCCGATCTTCAAATAAGGTGATAAATCAATAGCATCCAATTACCGTCCCATTAGTCTCACTTCAATCATAGGAAAGCTACTAGAGTCAATTATTGCTAGGAAAATGAGAAACCACTTAGAAACATTTAACTTAATCAATTCTTCTCAGCATGGATTCACTCAGGGACGGTCTTGCCTTACTAATGTGCTTAGTTTTTTCTCAGAGGTATATGAAGCAGTAGATAATGACAAGTCATATGATATTATATATTTAGATTTCAGTAAAGCTTTCGACAGAGTCCCTCATGAAAGATTGATGAGAAAGGTTGAGGCACATGGAATAGGTGGGGCGTTGTTAGGATGGATTAGGTCATGGCTAATTGGTAGGAAGCAGAGAGTCAGCATAAATGGTACCAAGTCAGAATGGGGAGCAGTCAAAAGTGGTGTCCCCCCGGGATCGGTATTAGGTCCCCTGTTATTTCTTATATACATAAATGACCTAGATTTAGGTATAACTAGTAGGATAAGTAAATTCGCAGACGATACTAAAATAGGGAGATCAATTGATTCAGATAGCGATATAGAGTGCCTCCAAAGGGATCTAGATACCTTACATGAATGGTCAGTAAATTGGCAGATGAAGTTTAACATTGACAAATGCAAGGTATTAAATATAGGGAAGATGCAAACAAATGTTAAATATAAACTAGCTAATTTAGAATTAGAAAATTCAGACTGTGAGAAAGATCTAGGTGTGTTTGTTAGCAATGATTTGAAGCCTAGAAAACAGTGTATAAGCGTTCGTAATAAGGCAAACAGGATTCTCGGGTTCATCTCTAGGAGTGTGAGTAAAATGCCCCAGAACGAGAAGCCCACCACAGAAGCCATGAACGAACACCACACAGAAACACCAAAGGAAAGGTCCACAGAACGAAAGGACCAGCTGACCGAGCCCGCCATTCCAGACAGGCCCAAGCCCGCAGGGCTAAACAGCTCCAGGACACACCCATTTACCTTTTCTAAACTGACCATTTTGCACACCTCACGTACACTAACCCCCTCGTGTCCTACACTCCTAACTACAAAGATGATGAACAGGAATATACATTCATATTAAAAACACCCATGCCTGTCCCGACGTTGAGCCAATGCCAACACATCAGACAGCCATAATTATATCTATGTATGTTCTTGCATCCGAGAAGTAGATGTTATATATCTTAGAAGTTAAAACACCCACGCTGTCCCTAGACCTCGTATATCATTTTCCATGACGAGTATAGATATGTGTAACCCGTGCTCAGTCGCCCCTTGCATTGTTCCTCTAGTAACTAAGTATTAATATTAACATTCCCTAACATCTTGTCTTGCCAGACTAAGCTTCTGAAGACCCATCGCCCCATAAATCTATGTATGCAATCCTTAGGTTAAGTATTTCTATCCGCCATTGTGTTCACCTTTTTCCATTTACTTTCCACAATTGTCATACGTCTTCCCCTTGCCTCCTTCGTATCCACAGCCCACACTACGCCAATTTACTTCGTGTCTTACACCTCTTACCCCAACCAGAGATTGTATAAGATAACCTGGTTACCAGTATCTGTCATAAGTACCCCGAAACAATAACTAAGTACCCCTACGAACTGCCGCTGTGGTTGGTATTTTATATTTAATAGAAAACGCAGTTCCCAGGGCCAACTAATAGTATCCATAACCCTCTGACTGATCACATAACTCTATCTTTTCCAGACTCATATACCACCCCATAGTTGCATTCCCCGGTAGCATTTGGCTAACGTATTCTACTGCCTTTTCAAACTTCCATATCAATTGTAGCCTAATGCCACCCCCACGCCCAGGGACCTTAGGGGCAAAATTTCCCTGTAGCCCTTGAACTCTTCCCCCCTCTCTCATTAAGACACCCGCGCTTCTCGACTCTTGTCCGACCTAGCCTCTCTCTCATACCTCTTGAAGATCCTTGAATTGTCCGTTGCTAACGCTCTCCAACCTTTTATATATATACTCCTATCCAGCCTACCTTCACTTAGTAGGCCAGAACAACATTAGAACTTTACTAGCCCCTTGCATGCCATCTATTATCTTACAACACATTCACAACCCTGCACCCAATGGTCGTCGGTGCGAGGCTAGCCGCCCCGCCAGTAACTAACTTCTATTGCCATACTTCCAGATAAATGTGGCAGAGTTAGCAACCCAGTCTCCACCATATCCAGCAAACCCTACAATTAACAACCAGCCGAGTAAAACCAGCTAGCTAAGGCACCTTCGGTTTTGGTATTAAAGACACCCACATCTGTCTCATACATAGAGGGTTATTACAAACACTGGTGATATGGCAAGCCCCTAGCCACAGCCGCCGGACGACTATCACAGAAGAGAGGGCGCCCAGCTCCCCCTTTTTGCCCACCCGAGGAGGGAGACCCCCACCCCCGCGGAGGTATACCTGGCCCCTATTTTGACTTTCGAGTCATTGCCAGGTAGCACAGGAATTCTTCCTATCGATGAACTAACCATGAATGACTAACACCTTTACTAACCTCTATTAACTCACAATAAACCATTTACCTTTCTTGCATGCTCTGATCACTAAATTAGCACCTCAGCTATACCATAGAATGAAGATTGAACAATCTAGAGAGACGCTCCTATCACAGCTGTCCCCATCCTCCTCGCAAAGTAGATCCAGTCTCTCTCCCCTAAATACGTCCAGTATAGCCAAAATAGTACCTCTTACTAAGGCTCAGTTATATGAAAATATAATGGCTTCCTATCGCCCTGTGCCACAACAGTAAATACCATCTTACCTAGTCCCCATATCTATTGAGAGCTCAATTAAGTCCATAAGACTCGAGATCCCTACTGTCTACAGGGTCCAGAACCGAGCCTATAAATCTAACTCCCGCCCCCAGTCAAATCAGTTGAAAGCTAGACACCAACCAGGGGTCACTACCCTGCAGTTAATTTCTAGCTCTGCCCTTGTGTTGTTCCGGAGTGAGATCCCAGAACCGGCAGACTCCGTGGCAGATTTGGATAATAATAATAATAATAATTCTTTATTCCAGACACATAAGATAGATACAGTATAAATACAGTACGACCTAATGGTCCATATCACATACACTTCTCGTCAGAGCACAGATAATAATTATACACAAAGATATATTAATAAAGACACATATAAAAAAAAATACAGTAGGCCTATTTACAGAATAGAGCACATATCACATTTTGTCACAATATAACACAGATAGGCTAACTAAGGCTATTGCTCAATGTTGGTTAACACCTATTGCACAGATCATTGCTCATAGTTCAATTAGACCTATATATTACATTACAGTACATACTATGTGTGCAGCAGCTTCTGCCAGTGAGATATAATACGGGATTCATAGATATGATCACTAGACCAAAGAGCTACAATCAGCGTTGTTACTGGAAGAGGATTGCAGTCGCTGCGAAAAGCTGTACACCAGTCTCCTGATGACAGCCCGACAGCACTGCACATCCAACAGTGTGCACACCATACTAGTGCTTTCATATTTAGAGAGACCAATGAACATCTTGAGTATATTATGATAGGATGTACACAGACCATTTATGGTGGCTCTCTTATACTTCCACCACAAATGGGCCGTGTACATAGAGGAACAATATGTCCGGAACAAAGTGACTTTATTTCCCCAACACCCCATGTGGAATTTTCTCAAGATGGTGTTACCACGTAAATATAGCTGTCTGCGCTGACGGCCGATATCTGCATCATCTGAGCAATCGTTTGAGATAATGTGTCCCAGGTATTTTATTTTGTTTACTTCTTGAATAATTTGATTATTGAGTGAGAAATTTGGCAGTTTACTTTTATACAGTAATTTTGATCTAAATATAAGAACAGCACTTTTCAGTGGTTGAAATTTAACACAATGTTTACTACCAAAAGATTCACATATATCAAGAAGTTTGCTCAGACCCGCAGAAGACGGTGCAATAATGACCAGATCATCAGCATACATGAGATGGTTGATGATTTTTATTCCCACCATAACATCCAATCTGCTCTTTATTCAATTTATCACTTAATTCATCCATATATACATTGAATAAGTAGGGTGAGAGAATACTACCCTGTCTCACTCCATTGGTTACTGTAAAGGAATCCGAAATAATGTTACCCCATCTTACATTAAATGTTTGATTGGCGTACCAGTACTTCAAGATTCTCAGTATATAGGATGGCACTCCCCTTGTTGCTAATTTATCAAACAGGATATTGTGGCAGACTCTGTCAAATGCCTTACTAGCATCAAGAAAGCATGCAAAAATAGAGCTGTTCATTTTGATAGAAGGACCTGCCCACGTATTGAAGAACTTCACACATATGGCCCCCCTGGACGGCCGCGGAACCAGTCGTTAGCCCCCAACATCATGGCCGCAAGATAACCAGGACCAGACCCATCAGATACTACCCAAGATTCCCTTTAGCAGTACTACATATTACTGTGCTGTTTAGAGATTCACTAATTAATATTTCTACGAAGTGGCTAAGACCTTGCCCAGTGTAACTCATACTTAACCATTCCATTTGGGACGTACTAAGCGATCAGTGCTCTTTAATTAACAGGCGACCTTGACTCTCGTAATTACCTTATTCAGATATTAAAACTCTAGTGATATCTAACGTTCGCCCACTGATTTGCGTTCTATGTATTTCTGAGACAAGGATATAAAACTTAGATCAGTACCCCCTGAGGTTACTAGAATTCCCGTGCTCTAAAATATGCGTGTCTAATCTAGTCTGTGAACTACTACTTGTGCACCAGAGCTACCAGTAATAAATCTAACAGTGAATATGAATCTATAAGTAACATTGATGGTCTTCGGTATATAAACCTGTGAAATCAAAGCCAGTGATCAGAAGATTAATACCTGAACGTTGGAAGTGGGAGACTAGGCTCCATCCAGATCCACTTATGCTAGTGTTGTTCAATTCTATTATATTGTCTTACACAAGTATTCTGCAGTGGTATATCAATAAACGTGATCATGTAACTTGCTACCATGTGTTTCTTTGTGTTCTCTATTCCTCATATCTTGTATTGTGCATGCAGCCTTATATACCCAGTCAATTTAGAACTCACATTACCCAAGTTAAACCTGTAGAAAAACAGGGCATAACATTGGCGGCAGCGGTGGTTCTTGATTCGGATAAAAGGTTGCATTACACTGCAAGTTTGGAACAGTAGAAGCATGGCAACATCGCGAAATTGGCAGTTACTCACACACATTCCCAAGTATGATGTAAACACGTATGATATCGCCACTTACTTAGACATAATAAAACCAGTGTTAGATGTGGCACTTCAAAATGACTGCGAAAAAATCGCCGTTGCATTATCGCAAATTATGCAGTTGGGAAAAGCCGTTTCCCAAATTGCTAAACAGGTAACGCCAGAGAGTACCTGGAACCAGTTTCGATCCCTCGTGATCCGGACCTTAGGGCCAATTTTGGGTTGCCTCATCTCCCCAAAAATAATACAAATAGACAAGATCAAGTATGAAGGGGATATAAATGTGACCCTCATACAACTCTACAGATACGTGAGGACCACGTATAGCTATGAAGATTATGACCAACAAAATGAACTCTTATTCACCGCATTGTTAAACATCCTCCCACCCCACATCACCGCCCATCTCGACCCGTATGGCTTATTCGAAGAACATATGCTCTCCATCAGAGAAGAATGCCTACGCAGTTCGATGAATCCCCTATCCAACCTTTTAGCCCCTATCCAAGACTCCGTGCACCCTTCCAAAATGACTTCCGGTGAAAGTCCAACCCCAGTGAACTCTTCCCCCACCAACCCTCCGCAGCCCCCCCCAACAAGCCCCGTATTCTAGCTATGCCTACCTATGTAGGCCTACCACAACATATTTTCCCCATGACCCCAGAAATGTTCAGCTATCCCCCCACCAACAAAATTTCCCTTGTGACAGTTTTCCGTCGGTAGCTTGTGACAGTTTTCAGTCAGTAGCTCCCTTCCACCCCCACACAATTCACAC
This sequence comes from Paralithodes platypus, assembly GCA_032716605.1. Taxonomy (NCBI): domain Eukaryota; kingdom Metazoa; phylum Arthropoda; class Malacostraca; order Decapoda; family Lithodidae; genus Paralithodes; species Paralithodes platypus. Next base: position 37,685,877 of record CM064493.1, on the reverse strand, counting down.
CCCTAGAAAACTTCGAAACCCCACACTTGACTCGCCCTCTCATGTCAAACAAACTCACCAGTCCCAGATAACCTCTAACCAGACCGAGACTGCCACCAAGAAAATTCCCCAAACTCGTCCTGTTAATGTCAAACAAACCCACCAACCCCAGATAACCGCTAACCAGACCGTGACTGCCACCAAGAAGATTCCTAAAATTCGTCCTGTTAACAACCCCAAATCAATACATCAGTCCTCTACCAATAACCCCTGTTCTACACCTAACTCTTCCCGCACCAACCCGCCGCAGTCCCCCCAACAAATCCCGTTTCCTAACTCGCTCACCTCTCACCACCCTGACCCTCCCACACGCGCCGTTAATCCTCCCCTCACGCGTGACGACCTAGGGACCCAACTATGTTCCCCCCCTTCCCCCAGAAATACTCAGCTATTCCCCCACCAACAAAATCTCCCTTGTGACAGTTTTCCGTCAGTAGCTCCCTTCCACCCCCCCACAATTCACACCCCTAATAAACTTCAAAACCCCACACTTGACTCACCCCCTCATGACAGACAAACCCACCAACCCCAGATAACCTCTAAACAAACCGTCACTGCCACCGACACACCCCACCACTCTGATCCTCCCACACGCGCCGTTAATCCTCCCCTCACGCGTGACGACCTAAGGACCCAACCATGTTCCCCCCCTTCCCCCAGAAATACTCAGCTATTCCCCCACCAACAAAATCTCCCTTGTGACAGTTTTCCGTCAGTAGCTCCCTTCCACCCCCCCACAATTCACACCCCTAATAAACTTCAAAACCCCACACTTGACTCACCCCCTCATGACAGACAAACCCACCAACCCCAGATAACCTCTAAGCAAACCGTCACTGCCACCGACACACCCCACCACTCTGATCCTCCCACACGCGCCGTTAATCCCCCCCTCACACGTGACCCCCACCAAAGTGATTTCCCCCCCCTCATGCGTACCGAACACCTGCTCACCAGTCGGTCCCCCACCATCATGAGCCCAGCTAAACTTTCAACCTCCCCCTCTTCACCGTTACCCCACCCGCCCCAAATTCCACCCCCAAAGATCCCGCTCGACAAAATACCACTCTCATCCCAATCCAACCACAAAACTTTTTCCACCTTGGCTAAACCCCAAAATACTCTCTCTCTCGCCCCAAACAACATAATCAACCTCTCAACTTCAACCACTCCTCGAAATCCCATCCATGTCTCTCCCGAAAATAAAATCAGTCCAAATTCAACCCCTCTCAAACCACAACCCTGCCTGCCCAGACCCCCCCCCACCATCTCCCTATCAAATCCCCACACCCCAAACCTCCAAACCACCCGATCATAGTAAACTCTCAACCTTCAGCCTTACTCACCCTTCCCCAAACCCCACTCACGACCACAACTCTCTACACAATTCAACCCCTCCCCAGCACCAACCTCTTCCGCAACAACAACCCCGACTCGACCTGCCCATTTCATCTTTAAAACCCCCCTATCACTACCCCCGACCGAAACCACTTAGACCCCCCCTCCAAAACTGGCCCCGGGCCAGCTCGCCCCCAGACCCACATTCCTAACGACAAGAACTAACGGTATATCCACCCCGCCCTTCCAAAGTGAAAGTGAACCACCACCCCCTATTACCAGACCGTCACCCAGACTAACGGCGACCCTAAATACCCCCCCCCCCCCTGATGATGATGAGGATATTATTGTACTAAATTGTTTCGAATGTTTTCAATTCCTAAGCGATTGGGCATGATTCTATAAATTTACATGTTTTCCATATACTGTATATATTATTTTTTTCCTTAGTCATACTACTTTTCTTGTTACCTACACTTTTCTGACTATCTTTTAAATTTGCTTTATACATTGTTAAACACTTTACCTCTTCTAATTTCCTGTGTTCTTAATTATCTGCCCTTTCTTAAATTTACATGTTTTCCATATACTGTATATATTATTTTTTTTCCCTTAGTCATACTACTTTTCTTGTTAACCTACACTTTTCTGACTATGCTTCTTTTTACTTCACCCTTGAGGCTCGAGGACGAGCCTATAATGAAGGAGAGGGAAGTAAAATGCCCCAGAACGAGAAGCCCACCACAGAAGCCATGAACGAACACCACACAGAAACACCAAAGGAAAGGTCCACAGAACGAAAGGACCAGCTGACCGAGCCCGCCATTCCAGACAGGCCCAAGCCCGCAGGGCTAAACAGCTCCAGGACACACCCATTTTACCTTTTCTAAACTGACCATTTTGCACACCTCACGTACACTAACCCCCTCGTGTCCTACACTCCTAACTACAAAGATGATGAACAGGAATATACATTCATATTAAAAACACCCATGCCTGTCCCGACGTTGAGCCAATGCCAACACATCAGACAGCCATAATTATATCTATGTATGTTCTTGCATCCGAGAAGTAGATGTTATATATCTTAGAAGTTAAAACACCCACGCTGTCCCTAGACCTCGTATATCATTTTCCATGACGAGTATAGATATGTGTAACCCGTGCTCAGTCGCCCCTTGCATTGTTCCTCTAGTAACTAAGTATTAATATTAACATTCCCTAACATCTTGTCTTGCCAGACTAAGCTTCTGAAGACCCATCGCCCCATAAATCTATGTATGCAATCCTTAGGTTAAGTATTTCTATCCGCCATTGTGTTCACCTTTTTCCATTTACTTTCCACAATTGTCATACGTCTTCCCCTTGCCTCCTTCGTATCCACAGCCCACACTACGCCAATTTACTTCGTGTCTTACACCTCTTACCCCAACCAGAGATTGTATAAGATAACCTAGTTACCAGTATCTGTCATAAGTACCCCGAAAACAATAACTAAGTACCCCTACGAACTGCCGCTGTGGTTGGTATTTTATATTTAATAGAAAACGCAGTTCCCAGGGCCAACTAATAGTATCCATAACCCTCTGACTGATCACATAACTCTATCTTTTCCAGACTCATATACCACCCCATAGTTGCATTCCCCGGTAGCATTTGGCTAACGTATTCTACTGCCTTTTCAAACTTCCATATCAATTGTAGCCTAATGCCACCCCCACGCCCAGGGACCTTAGGGGCAAAATTTCCCTGTAGCCCTTGAACTCTTGCCCCTCTCTCATTAAGACACCCGCGCTTCTCGACTCTTGTCCGACCTAGCCTCTCTCTCATACCTCTTGAAGATCCTTGAATTGTCCGTTGCTAACGCTCTCCAACCTTTTATGTATATACTCCTATCCAGCCTACCTTCACTTAGTAGGCCAGAACAACATTAGAACTTTACTAGCCCCTTGCATGCCATCTATTATCTTACAACACATTCACAACCCTGCACCCAATGGTCGTCGGTGCGAGGCTAGCCGCCCCGCCAGTAACTAACTTCTATTGCCATACTTCCAGATAAATGTGGCAGAGTTAGCAACCCAGTCTCCACCTTATCCAGCAAACCCTACAATTAACAACCAGCCGAGTAAAACCAGCCAGCTAAGGCACCTTCGGTTTTGGTATTAAAGACACCCACATCTGTCTCATACATAGAGGGTTATTACAAACACTGGTGATATGGCAAGCCCCTAGCCACAGCCGCCGGACGACTATCACAGAAGAGAGGGCGCCCAGCTCCCCCTTTTTGCCCACCCGAGGAGGGAGACCCCCACCCCCGCGGAGGTATACCTGGCCCCTGTTTTGACTTTCGAGTCATTGCCAGGTAGCACAGGAATTCTTCCTATCGATGAACTAACCATGAATGACTAACACCTTTACTAACCTCTATTAACTCACAATAAACCATTTACCTTTCTTGCATGCTCTGATCACTAAATTAGCACCTCAGCTATACCATAGAATGAAGATTGAACAATCTAGAGAGACGCTCCTATCACAGCTGTCCCCATCCTCCTCGCAAAGTAGATCCAGTCTCTCTCCCCTAAATACGTCCAGTATAGCCAAAATAGTACCTCTTACTAAGGCTCAGTTATATGAAAATATAAAGGCTTCCTATCGCCCTGTGCCACAACAGTAAATACCATCTTACCTAGTCCCCATATCTATTGAGAGCTCAATTAAGTCCATAAGACTCGAGATCCCTACTGTCTACAGGGTCCAGAACCGAGCCTATAAATCTAACTCCCGCCCCCAGTCAAATCAGTTGAAAGCTAGACACCAACCAGGGTCACTACCCTGCAGTTAATTTCTAGCTCTGCCCTTGTGTTGTTCCGGAGTGAGATCCCAGAACCGGCAGACTCCGTGGCAGATTTGGATAGAAGGACCTGCCCACGTATTGAAGAACTTCACACATATGGCCCCCCTGGACGGCCGCGGAACCAGTCGTTAGCCCCCAACATCATGGACGCAAGATAACCAGGACCAGACCCATCAGATACTACCCAAGATTCCCTTTAGCAGTACTACATATTACTGTGCTGTTTAGAGATTCACTAATTAATATTTCTACGAAGTGGCTAAGACCTTGCCCAGTGTAATTCATACTTAACCATTCCATTTGGGACGTACTAAGCGATCAGTGCTCTTTAATTAACAGGCGACCTTGACTCTCGTAATTACCTTATTCAGATATTAAAACTCTAGTGATATCTAACGTTCGCCCACTGATTTGCGTTCTATGTATTTCTGAGACAAGGATATAAAACTTAGATCAGTACCCCCTGAGGTTACTAGAATTCCCGTGCTCTAAAATACGCGTGTCTAATCTAGTCTGTGAACTACTACTTGTGCACCAGAGCTACCAGTAATAAATCTAACAGTGAATATGAATCTATAAGTAACATTGATGGTCTTCGGTATATAAACCTGTGAAATCAAAGCCAGTGATCAGAAGATTAATACCTGAACGTTGGAAGTGGGAGACTAGGCTCCATCCAGATCCACTTATGCTAGTGTTGTTTAATTCTATTATATTGTCTTACACAAGTATTCTGCAGTGGTATATCAATAAACGTGATCATGTAACTTGCTACCATGTGTTTCTTTGTGTTCTCTATTCCTCATATCTTGTATTGTGCATGCAGCCTTATATACCCAGTCAATTTAGAACTCACATTACCCAAGTTAAACCTGTAGAAAAACAGGGCATAACAGTGAGTAACAGAACTGCTGATGTTATCTTAAAACTTTACTTGTCATTAGTGAGACCCCATATGGATTATGCTGTCCAATTTTGGTGTCCTTATTACAGAATGGACATAGATTCATTGGAGAGAGTACAGCGTAGAATGACAAAAATGATCCATAATATTAGAAATCTTTCGTATGAAGAAAGGTTGAAGAAATTAGGTTTACATTCGTTAGAGAGACGCAGAGTTAGATATGATATGATAGAGGTGTTCAAGTGGGTTAGTGGGATTAACAAAGGGGACATGACAAATGTACTAAAGCTCAGTGATAGCGAAAGAACTCGTACCAATGGTTTCAAATTAGATAAATTTCGTTTCAGAAAAGATATAGGCAAATATTGGTTTGGTAACAGAGTTGTAGATGGGTGGAATGGACTACCAAGTGCTATAGTGGGATCTAAAACTGTAGGGAGCTTTAAGATAAAATTGGATAAGCATATGGACGAGAAGGGTTGGGTGTGAAGGGGGATCAGCCGGGTTGGGCCAATCAGCGCTCTGCAGACCCCCATAATCCTGCGTTAATCTCTAACCGTTTTGGGAAGATGATCCTCAGGGTATTAGAGTGTTGAGCCTATAATTGGGCTTTGTAATTGAATTGGGGTTGTGTGGGACAGGGATCTGCCTTGCTTAGGCCAATCGGCTTTCTGCAGACTCACATTTTCTTATGTTCTTATGTTCTTATGTCTCGGGGAAGCCCATTCCACAAGTTGACAACTCGATTGAAGAAGAAATTCTTAGATTCGTGTGAGTTAAAAGATTTACCAATAATTTTGCAACCGTTTCCCCGCGTGTAATTAGATTGGTCGATAGTGAAGTACTTACTACAGTTCATATTGTCGATGCCTTTGATGATTTTGAACACTTGAAGTAAGTCACCTCTCAATCTGCGCTGGGTTAAAGGAAATAGAGAGAGAGAGAGAGAGAGAGAGAGGATAACATGGGTAATAGATAGAAAAATATATAGACAGATAACTAAATAGATAAATGCCTATGTAGATACTAATGAGCATCCTCCCCCCCCCCCCCTCATGAATGCATGATGGAGAGAGAGAGAGAGAGGCAGATATATTCAGACTCATTCTGTTATAGATAGATTGACTGATACAAAAATAATAGATAAATACATAGATAGATAGATAGATACTGTAGATATATAGATACATTAGATAGACGGGTAGGTAGGTAGGTAGGTAGAAAATATAGATAGATAGATATACCGAAGGATAAGTAAACAGAAAGAAACTAAGTAGATAAGTAGGATAGCCTATATAGATTGATAAGTAGGATAGCCTATATAGATTGATAAGTAGGATAGCCTATATAGATTGATAAGTAGGATAGCCTATATAGATTGATAAGTAGGATAGCCTATATAGATTGATAAGTAGGATAGCCCTATATAGATTGATAAGTAGGATAGCCTATATAGATTGATAAGTAGGATAGCCTATATAGATTGATAAGTAGGATAGCCTATCTAGATTGATAAGTAGGATAGCCTATATATAGATTGATAAGTAGGATAGCCTATATAGATTGATAAGTAGGATAGCCTATATAGATGATTATGTCTACTTGATTGTTGTTGACTTCGCTACTCTTAACCCCTTCTGTACCGGCAACTTCTTTTTAATTATATTCTAGGTATATTTAGATGATTTTGAGCAGCTTACGAAGGATTTTTAGTTGTGAAAATGGTTAAGTGAGATATTTCGAAGCCTTTTTCACGCTTGAGGCCCTTTATAAACTAAATAAAAAGGTCTAAATATAGCTTGAATATAATTAAAATGACGTCGCCGATACAGAAGTGGTTAATGATGTGTAGGAGAGAGAGAGAGAGAGAGAGAGAGAGAGATATGTGTCACATTAAACTTGATGGACAGTGATCGAGCTGTATTTGTTCACATTCTCTCTCTCTCTCTCTCTCTCTCTCTCCCTCTCTCTCTCTCTCTCTCTCTTCCTGTCTCTGACAAGACAATCTGGCAGAAATTGAACACTGTTTTCAGTTTGAAGAGAGCAAAAAAACAGGTGAAGGTATGCATCCTACCATTTCCTGTCCATATCTATTCTATAAATTTTCTTCCAGCAATTTCTACGCCCTGTAAGGTTATTCATTTCTTTTTTGCCATGTACGGAAAATTGCCGGAGGGAGCGGAGGATGGGGATGAGAGTCCTTCATTTGTGTTATCCTTTCCTTCCACTATTTCTCTTAGGTTTGCTATGCTCTATTAGGAAACTAAGTCCTGGCCACCTCGCAGGATCGTAAGATCTGTGTGCCAGTGCCATATATAGAATCTATGTAATTTTATCTGAACAATTATTGTATCGAATGTAACGATTTATTCAATTCTATTGGACGATAAAAGTCATATAGGTTAGCGAGTCAAGTCAAACTCTCTCTCTCTTCTCTCTCTCTCTCTCGTGGAAAATACAATCTTTACACTAACGGTCTAAACATCTCTGAAAGTGGGTCGAAATCTTGTGATAATACCTCAGACATATGTTTCACCCAGTTCATTCCGTTCACACAAGATTTATAATACAGGTCACCAGTGTAAATATAGTAAGTTTTCTTTCCTCCGAGTGTACGTATACTGTATGTATGTATGTATGTGGAAAACCATGTTGATTCGTACATCGTTCGATGTATACCATTATAGGTCCTAAGTAGAGTACAATCGCATTGTTTCTATTTATTCCTTCGGATTATTTTAAATTGTTCATTACTTAATGTTAGTATTGTTTGGTATTTCATGAACCTCTGATACCAGCCTGTTTCATATATTAGGATATCTATTTCTGTTTCATAATACTTTGTTTTTATCGCTGTTCATTATATTTTCCTTTCCCTATTCTATTTTATCTTTTTTTATCCTGTTCGTCCTCCAGCAGTCAGAAGCTAGAACAATGTTAATGATTGCTTTAGGACACACCCACCACACACATAGGGATCACACACAACAGCACTCCAACCCAAGAGTGAAACTGCTATTCTCAGACTTTCTTCCTATTCAACTGCTGAGCTCTGGAACTCTCTCCCATAATCAGTCTTTTCCCTCTTCCTATGACTTAAATTGCTTCAAAACTCCGTGTGTCCAAGGGCGTTTTAGCTCGAACGTCCCTTGATTTCGGTTCGGCCCTGTCATTGCTTTGAAATCTGGGGGAGGCACTCGTTTTGCAGGCAGTTTATTCCTTTTGCCTCCGTCATTCACATAGAACAAAAAAATGCTTACGATGCTGTTCTCCTGTCTCTCTGTGGCGGGTATTTCAAATAGCTTACTCAATGGTTTTGAAGAGTGCCATTACTGTATAAGGCATGCGGCAATGATTCCAGAGTGCCACTACTTAATATTGTTTTTTCCTTCTTCCCTCTGGGACTCAAACCTAATCATTCGTCAGGCCAAGCCCCAGTATGCCTCATCATGTACCGCCCCTCTTACTAATCGTCATATCTTTATTGATTGCTTGCTTTGGTAATAAAACCTTTGATAGTATCCTCTCAGACTCCCCGTTCTTTTCCATATCCCCCATACTCCCGATTCTAACACCGCCTTACTGTCCTGACTCAGATATTGAAACTAATCCTTCAAACGGGCCAGCCCTATGAGAGTTTTTGTTTCAAAACTCAGCGGTCTGGTTATACTAATTGAAAAAATAAAAATCCAAATAAAGTCAAAAATAAATGGGCATGTGGGAAAGGCATGCTGCTTATTGGGTACGAGGGGTGTGCATGGTGGGAAAGGGTATATAAGAAGAAATTAAGAAGGCACATTTTTATACTGAAGTCCTGTGTTTGCCACTCAACATGGTTGTGTGTAATACTAAGTTCAAGACGACTGAGTATGATCACATATAGTTTTTGGAGGCACCAGTAGCCAGATAGATTCCTTCTTAGTGAACAGAAAAGACTGGAAGGTTTTGTTCGGGATGTTAAGTTCATCCCGAGCGAAGAATGTATCTCCTAACATAAGCTTCCTATTCTGTGACTTGAGCTTAAGGCTAGATCCTGTGCGAAAGAAAGTATAGCAGTACTTTTATAAAATAACAGAAACTGGGGTAAATTCACAAGAGTTCCTTCATGGCAGCTTGTAGTTCATATATGCAGTACCGGTAATATGTAAAATTATACATGGAATTTAAAAGTAGATATGTATGTAGGTTTGTACTCAGGCACATGCCCCAGAGCTGGGGGTGGCCCACTCGAGACAGAGCTCGAACCGACACATTTAACATTCCAATTCTTAGGGTCCGGGATCCCCTTTTCGCTTTCCGCCTCGCCTCTTTCCTCTTTCCCTCGTCTGGTAGGTAATTTTTACAAAGGGGAGGAGGATTCCCTAACCTCCCACCCCCAAAGTAGTAAAGGTAGTACCTGTACAGGCCCATAGACCAGACAGAAACAGTTTAAGGTTGGGTAGAATTCACCAAACCTCACTCTAGACAG
>CM064493.1:37582109-37676168 GCA_032716605.1 Paralithodes platypus | reverse complement strand
ATCCAGCAAACCCTACAATTAACAACCAGCCGAGTAAAACAAGCAGCTAAGGCACCTTCGGTTTTGGTATTAAAGACACCCACATCTGTCTCATACATAGAGGGTTATTACAAACACTGGTGATATGGCAAGCCCCTAGCCACAGCCGCCGGAACGACTATCACAGAAGAGAGGGCGCCCAGCTCCCCCTTTTTGCCCACCCGAGGAGGGAGACCCCCACCCCCGCGGAGGTATACCTGGCCCCTGTTTTGGCTTTCGAGTCATTGCCAGGTAGCACAGGGAATTCTTCCTATCGATGAACTAACCATGAATGACTAACACCTTTACTAACCTCTATTAACTCACAATAAACCATTTACCTTTCTTGCATGCTCTGATCACTAAATTAGCACCTCAGCTATACCATAGAATGAATATTGAACAATCTAGAGAGACGCTCCTATCACAGCTGTCCCCCAGCCTCCTCGCAAAAAGTAGATCCAGTCTCTCTCCCCTAAATACGTCCAGTATAGCCAAAATAGTACCTCTTACTAAGGCTCAGTTATATGAAAATATAAAGGCTTCCTATCGCCCTGTGCCACAACAGTAAATACCATCTTACCTAGTCCCCATATCTATTGAGAGCTCAATTAAGTCCATAAGACTCGAGATCCCTACTGTCTACAGGGTCCAGAACCGAGCCTATAAATCTAACTCCCGCCCCCAGTCAAATCAGTTGAAAGCCAGACACCAACCAGGGGTCACTACCCTGCAGTTAATTTCTAGCTCTGCCCTTGTGTTGTTCCGGAGTGAGATCCCAGAACCGGCAGACTCCGTGGCAGATTTGGATAGAAGGACCTGCCCACGTATTGAAGAACTTCACACATATGGCCCCCCTGGACGGCCGCGGAACCAGTCGTTAGCCCCCAACATCATGGACGCAAGATAACCAGGACCAGACCCATCAGATACTACCCAAGATTCCCTTTAGCAGTACTACATAGTACTGTGCTGTTTAGAGATTCACTAATTAATATTTCTACGAAGTGGCTAAGACCTTGCCCAGTGTAACTCATACTTAACCATTCCATTTGGGACGTACTAAGCGATCAGTGCTCTTTAATTAACAGGCGACCTTGACTCTCGTAATTACCTTATTCAGATATTAAAACTCTAGTGATATCTAACGTTCGCCCACTGATTTGCGTTCTATGTATTTCTGAGACAAGGATATAAAACTTAGATCAGTACCCCCTGAGGTTACTAGAATTCCCGTGCTCTAAAATACGCGTGTCTAATCTAGTCTGTGAACTACTACTTGTGCACCAGAGCTACCAGTAATAAATCTAACAGTGACTATGAATCTATAAGTAACATTGATGGTCTTCGGTATATAAACCTGTGAAATCAAAGCCAGTGATCAGAAGATTAATACCTGAACGTTGGAAGTGGGAGACTAGGCTCCATCCGATCCACTTATGCTAGTGTTGTTTAATTCTATTATATTGTCTTACACAAGTATTCTGCAGTGGTATATCAATAAACGTGATCATGTAACTTGCTACCATGTGTTTCTTTGTGTTCTCTATTCCTCATATCTTGTATTGTGCATGCAGCCTTATATACCCAGTCAATTTAGAACTCACATTACCCAAGTTAAACCTGTAGAAAAACAGGGCATAACAGTGAGTAACAGAACTGCTGATGTTATCTTAAAACTTTACTTGTCATTAGTGAGACCCCATATGGATTATGCTGTCCAATTTTGGTGTCCTTATTACAGAATGGACATAGATTCATTGGAGAGAGTACAGCGTAGAATGACAAAAATGATCCATAATATTAGAAATCTTTCGTATGAAGAAAGGTTGAAGAAATTAGGTTTACATTCGTTAGAGAGACGCAGAGTTAGATAGGATATGATAGAGGTGTTCAAGTGGGTTAGTGGGATTAACAAAGGGGACATGACAAATGTACTAAAGCTCAGTGATAGCGAAAGAACTCGTACCAATGGTTTCAAATTAGATAAATTTCGTTTCAGAAAAGATATAGGCAAATATTGGTTTGGTAACAGAGTTGTAGATGGGTGGAATGGACTACCAAGTGCTATAGTGGGATCTAAAACTGTAGGGAGCTTTAAGATAAAATTGGATAAGCATATGGACGAGAAGGGTTGGGTGTGAAGGGGGATCAGCCGGGTTGGGCCAATCAGCGCTCTGCAGACCCCCATAATCCTGCGTTAATCTCTAACCGTTTTGGTAAGATGATCCTCAGGGTATTAGAGTGTTGAGCCTATAATTGGGCTTTGTAATTGAATTGGGGTTGTGTGGGACAGGGATCTGCCTTGCTTAGGCCAATCGGCTTTCTGCAGACTCACATTTTCTTATGTTCTTATGTTCTTATGTCTCGGGGAAGCCCATTCCACAAGTTGACAACTCGATTGAAGAAGAAATTCTTAGATTCGTGTGAGTTAAAAGATTTACCAATAATTTTGCAACCGTTTCCCCGCGTGTAATTAGATTGGTCGATAGTGAAGTACTTACTACAGTTCATATTGTCGATGCCTTTGATGATTTTGAACACTTGAAGTAAGTCACCTCTCAATCTGCGCTGGGTTAAAGGAAATAGAGAGAGAGGATAACATGGGTAATAGATAGAAAAATATATAGACAGATAACTAAATAGATAAATGCCTATGTAGATACTAATGAGCATCCTCCCCCCCCCCCCCTCATGAATGCATGATGGAGAGAGAGAGAGAGAGGCAGATATATTCAGACTCATTCTGTTATAGATAGATTGACTGATACAAAAATAATAGATAAATACATAGATAGATAGATAGATACTGTAGATATATAGATACATTAGATAGACGGGTAGGTAGGTAGGTAGGTAGAAAATATAGATAGATAGATATACCGAAGGATAAGTAAACAGAAAGAAACTAAGTAGATAAGTAGGATAGCCTATATAGATTGATAAGTAGGATAGCCTATATAGATTGATAAGTAGGATAGCCTATATAGATTGATAAGTAGGATAGCCTATATAGATTGATAAGTAGGATAGCCTATATAGATTGATAAGTAGGATAGCCTATATAGATTGATAAGTAGGATAGCCTATATAGATTGATAAGTAGGATAGCCTATATAGATTGATAAGTAGGATAGCCTATATAGATTGATAAGTAGGATAGCCTATATAGATTGATAAGTAGGATAGCCTATATAGATTGATAAGTAGGATAGCCTATATAGATTGATTATGTCTACTTGATTGTTGTTGACTTCGCTACTCTTAACCCCTTCTGTACCGGCAACTTCTTTTTAATTATATTCTAGGTATATTTAGATGATTTTGAGCAGCTTACGAAGGATTTTTAGTTGTGAAAATGGTTAAGTGAGATATTTCGAAGCCTTTTTCACGCTTGAGGCCCTTTATAAACTAAATAAAAAGGTCTAAATATAGCTTGAATATAATTAAAATGACGTCGCCGATACAGAAGTGGTTAATGATGTGTAGGAGAGAGAGAGAGAGAGGTGTGTCACATTAAACTTGATGGACAGTGATCGAGCTGTATTTTTTCACATTCTCTCTCTCTCTCTCTCTCTCTCTTTCTGTCTCTGACAAGACAATCTGGCAGAAATGAACACTGTTTTCAGTTGAAGAGAGCAGAAAAACAGGTGAAGGTATGCATAACATTTCCTGTCCATATCTATTCTATAAATTTCTTCCAGCAATTTCTAAGCCCTGTAAGGTTATTAATTTCTTTTTTCATGTACGGAAAATTGCCGGAGGGAGCGGAGGATGGGGAGAGAGCCTTCATTTGTGTTATCCTTTCCTTCCACTTTCTCTTAGGTTTGCTATCTCTATTAGGACTAAGTCCTGGCCACCTCGCAGGATCGTAAGATCTGTGTGGCCAGTGCATATATATAATCTATGTAAATTTATCTGAACAATTATTGTATCGAAATGTAAGATTTATTCATTCTATTGGACGATAAAAGTAATATAGGTTAGCGAGTCAAGTCAAACTCTCTCTCTCTCTCTCTCTCTCTCTCGTGGAAAAATACAATCTTTACACTAACGGTCTAAACATTCTGAAAGTGGGTCGAAATCTTGTGATAATACCTCAGACATATGTTTCACCCAGTTCATTCCGTTCACACAAGATTATATACAGGTCACCAGTGTAAATATAGTTTTTTTCCTCGAGTGTACGTATACTGTATGTATGTATGTATGTGAAAACTATGTGATCTACATCGTTCGATGTATACATTATAGTCTAAGTAGAGTACAATCGCATTGTTTATATTTATCCTTCGGATTATTTAAATTGTTCATTACTTAATGTTAGTATTGTTTGTATTTCATAACCTCTGATACCAGCCTGTTTCATATATTAGGATATCTATTTCTGTTTCATATACTTTGTTTATCGCTGTTCATTATATTTTCCTTTCCTATTCTATTTATTTTATCCTGTTCGTCCTCCAGCAGTCAGAAGCTAGAACAATGTTAATGATTGCTTAGGACACACCCACACACACACATAGGATCACACACACAGCTCCAACCCAAGAGTGAAACGCTATTCTCAGACTTTCTTCTATTCAACTGCTGAGCTCTGGAACTCTCTCCCAGAATCAGTCTTTCCCTCTTCCTATGACTTAAATTGCTTCAAACTCCGTGTGTCCAGGCATTTTAGCTCGAACGTCCCTTGATTTCGGCCCTGTCATTCTTTGAAATCTGGGGGAGGCACTCGTTGCAGGCAGTTATGCCTTTTGTCTCCGTCATTCACATAGAAAAAAAAAATGCTTACGATGCTGGTCTCTGTCTCTCTGTGGCGGGTATTTCAAATAGCTTACGCATGGGTTTGAAGAGTGCCATTACTGTATAAGGCATATCGTCAATGATTCCGGGGCCACTACTTAATATTAAGTTTTCCTTCTTCCCTCTGGGACTCAAACCTATAATTCGTCAGGCCAAGCACCAGTATGCTCATCATGTACCGCCCCTCTTACTAATCGTCATATCTTTATGGATTGCTTGCTTTGGTAATAAAACCTTTGATAGTATCCTCTCAGACTCCCCGTTCTTTTCCATATCCCCCATACTCCGATTCTAACACCGCCTTAACGTCCTGACTCAGATATTTAAACTAATCCTTCGGGCCAGCCCTATGAGAGTTTTGTTTCAAAACTCAGCGGTCTGGTTAAACTAATTGAAAAAATAAAAATAAAAATAAAATAAAAAATAAATGGGCATGTGGGAGCATGTGCTGATGGGTACGAGGGTGTGCATGGTGGGAAAGGGTATAGAAGAAGAAATTAAGAAGGCAAATTTATACTGAAGTCCTGTGTTGCACTCAACATGGTTGTGTGTAATACTAAGTTCAAGAAAAGACTGAGTATGATCACATATAGTTTTGGAGGCACCAGTAGCCAGATAGATTTCTTCTTAGTGAACAGAAAAGACTGGAAGTTTGTTCGGGATGTTAAGGTCATCCCGAGCGAAGAATGTATCTCCTAACATAAGCTCCTAGTCTGTGACTTGAGCTTAAGGCGAGATCCTGTGCGAAAGAAAGTATAGCAGTACTTTTATAAAATACAGAAACTGGGTAAAATTCACAAGAGTTCCTTATGGCAGCTTGTAGTTCATATATGCATTACCGGTATATGGAAATTATACATGGAATTAAAATGTATATATGTATGTAGGTTTGTACTCAGGCACATGCCCCATAGCTGGGGGTGGCCAACTCGAGACAGAGCTCGAACAGAAACATTTAACATTCCAATTCTTAGGGTCCGGGATCCCCTTTCGCGTTCCCTCGCCGCTTTCTCTTTCTCGTCTGGTAGGTAATTTTTACAAGGGGAGGAGGATTCCTAACCTCCCACCCCCAAAGTAGGAAAGGTAGTACCTGTACAGGAACATAGACAGACAGAAACAGTTAAGGTTGGGTAGAATTCACCAAACCTCACTCTAGACAGGACCAGCCCTCACCCAATTAACCCCATCTATACCGGCGACGTCTTTTGTATTTTATTCTAGCTGTATTTAGACGATTTTGTTCAGTTTAATAAGGGTCTGTGGTATTAAAAATGGTTAAGTGAGATAGTTCGAAGCCTGTAAATTGCTGGAGGCCCTATATAAAACTGAATAAATCGTCTAATAGTAGCCAGAATAAAGTTATAAATATATCGCGGTAAGGAAGGGGTTAAATTAAATTATAAAAATTATATAATAATCAATGCTTTATTAAAAAATACATTCTTTTGATCTTGGATTAGAGAGCTTTTTCAATAAACACTTAAAGCAGCTAGTATACCAATTACAGTATTCACAACAAAGTGTAGTATTCCTCAGTAAGGACCTGTATTGATTCAGATCCATGATTATCCAGTGAATAAATATAAGTCTTGTGCACATTATCATTGATGTGAAATCATAAATGTATGATCTTGTTTCACATATCATCCTTGGCAAAACAGAAGGAGGGAATCACATAAGAGCTTTTGTTGTGTCAAATTTCAATGAACAAAACATTTTCCAGCAACATAGATGGGATTTTTGGCATTGGCATATCAAACTAAACTGTAGGTAGATTATATTAGGTAGCTGAATTATTATACAACTTTAAATTCAGAACTGTCTGGAATGCCTTAGAACTTGAGATTGAAACCATAGTTCTTATGGCTCACTCAGTCTATAAAGTATATGTAAAAAGACCAGAATTACCAAAATAGTTACAGGAAAATGTGATCGTGTGATACCGACTTTACTTCTGACGAGTCCTAATACTGATACCGATGATAGTTCATTCGTCGAGACCTCAACTCATACGGATCAGGTTGGGGAGCATCTGAAAGGAAAAATAGAATAGCTTAGGGTACATAATTATTTGTAGAGTAATATTAAATGATGGTGGGTTTTCTACTACTACAAGTGCCAGTTCTCGTAAATGGATGTTATAGCAAGGAAAGGGTTAAACCATATACAGTACAGAAATACCTAACTTAAAGTTGTAGTTTTGTTAACCCGGGAACTGCCGGGAGACTCTTAAGAGTTCCCCCGGCGGACTGCGGGGAGACTCTTAAGAGTGAGTGAAAACAAAAATCAACTTTTGACATCGAAAAAAAAAAAAAAAAAAAAAAAAAAATTGGCCCCTGGGCCATGCAAAATCTCAGTCCTCTACCTCCCCTCCTTCCCCACTTTCCTCCTCTCCTTCAGTTATCACCTATTTTCCCTGTTATTCCCTTATTCTGAGGTATATTTTCGTGCTAACATTAACGAGTTGCAAGCAGGGTGTTGTCATCACTGATGGCAAGCGAGTGCAAGAGAGAGAGAGAGAGAGTATCGATCGACTGTGTCTCAGTGGCCTTGGGGGAAATTGGCGGGAAAGCAGCTTGCCTCACCCATACATTATACAACTCGCGGGCTATATCTCCGATTTTGACCATCCAAACGCTGTTTTCACTCGTTTTATTGTTGTTTCAGGTTAATACCTTTATAATCAACCCATAATAGGCGCATATGGATAAGTATTAATGCCATTAATGGTACAATGAATATTTTAGTGACGGAAACACCTCAAATACGTCAGCACAGGGGGACGTTTCCAATTACCCCCATGCGCACTTCAGAGGTTAATGGAAATGGAAACTTTACATGAAACACCTATAAGTGAAGCTTTTTTTTTTTTTTTTTTTTTTTTTTTTTTTTTTTTTGTACCATTTATGTCTGATTTACAACTTAAAGAACACCACAACTGGGTATTTCTCCTGGGCGACCTACAGTAGGTGTGTGTGATTTTGTGTTTTGTTTTGTTTTGTTTTACTGATGTGTTGTGATGTTCCTGTTCGGGCTCTGTCTCGAGTCGGCCGCCTAAATTTAACCCCTACTGTACCCGAGGATTCATTAATGAAAGTCCCCCCAAGTCCCAAGCAATGTGGCCAAAATGGCAAGATAGAACAACCTTCCACCTCAAGAGATAAAGGAATATCCCAGCCTTCCCAGCCTTCAGAGGGTTGGATATAAGCTGAGAAGTGTTGCCATATCAAGAGCAGTGCTCAAACGGTCGTGGTACCAGGCACAGCCTGATACAGGCAGTTACAAGGAAAGTACATTACTGACGGCTCCCAGCCGTCGCTGGTATTGGACGAGTTAAAAAAATAAAATAAATAAATAAAAAAGGAAAACTGGGGAAAGTGCCAGAGTATACTGTATATATACATACATACTGTACATACAATTAATGAACAGTGTAATAACTTAAAATGAGGCAACTATAAGTATGGAGTCCCTGTACACATACTTACCATGCTGATTGTAGTTGCCGTAATCATCCTGGGAGCCGTAATCTCTGTAGTCTGCCGGGTACTCTGAGAATAATAACAATAACATAAATTAAAGTGGAAAGACCTCATGTGGTCTGGTTAAATTAAACTAATGAAAAAAGAGAAGGAAAGATCTCATAATTAATAGGGAGATGTACAGTATATGTTATAGGAACTGCCTTCAGAGATAAGTGACCACGAGTTGGAGCGGGTGGTGGTGGATGGAATTGATTCCAAATGAAGCCATTACTTTTAAGCTCCTCGGTGGTCTAGTGGTTAAGGTGTTGAAGTGCTGTATTACTGGCCTGGGTTTGAGCCCTGCCTGGGTCATGTCACAAAAATATTAAATATAGTATTCTGAAACAATCTTGATTGTTTTCTTATATTTCTGATAAGATAATTATTTAAAAGTATGGCTGTGGTTATGATATTATGAATATATATTTTTAATGTAGTCAGTATACTAAATAAGAGAGTGAGAGCAAGCCAGGGCAAAATAAACGTAAGTAAACTAACAGAATTATCAAAGTTACCCACAAGCAGAGGAAAGAAAACTCCCGAAGAACCAGAGACAGAAGAAACGGGAAGACAAAAAGAAAGAGGAGATACAGAAACAAAACGGACAACGGAAGCTGACAAAATAAACAGAGGAAAGACGAACTCCAGACACTACATTCCAGACCCCAGAAACAACAACAGAAAAGGCGACATGGATAAGAAGGAAAAGAAAAAGGAAGCTGAGAAGGAGATAAAGACAAGAAATAAACAACAGAGGAACAAAGGCAAGAAAGAAGAACAAGATGGCTACCACCAAAGAGGACGACTTCCGGTCGCAGTTAAAAGAGGAACTAACATAGAAACGGAAACACCAGAACCAGCAAAAACAACACAACAAAGGATATTCGCCCTACCACACATTCCAAAAATTAACCCGCACCAACAAGATGGAAGAAGCAAATACACATAATGGCGAGAAGGCAAAGAAAGACAGGAGTAGATGAAATTTATGCCAAATCGACCAATGCCAAATCGGCCAATGCCAAATCCGCCAATGCCAAATCGACCAATGCCAAATCGTCCAATGCCAAATCGACCAATGCCAAATCGGCCAATGCCAAATCGTCCAATGTCAAATCGACCAATGCCAAATCGGCCAATGCCAAATCGACCAATGCCAAATCAACCAATGCCAAATTGATCAAAGCCAAAATGACCAAAGCCAAATCTACCAAAGCCAAATCCGCCAAAGTAATCTAACCTAACCTAACATAAGCTAACCTATCCTAACCTAACCTAACCTAACCTAACCTAACTACTAATCCTAATATCTCTAACCTAACCTAACCTAACCTAACCTAGCCTAACCTAACCTAACCTAACATAATAGAAGTAATAGCCGAAAACATTTCTCAGTATCTATCAGTGTGTATACACTGGCATAGATAAAGGAGTCCCGTATGTCTCCTTATCATTTATTTAATAAGCTCAGAGTGTGACGCCTCCCGGCGCTAGCAGAATGGTTGCGTGGGGCATTGCAGCTTGCTAGCGCTCGCCAGGATGGGGGGACGGGCTACAGTTGTCCTATAATGATCTGCTTTCTTTTATTAGTGTCGTGTTGCCACAGACAGTCTAGAAATGGTCTTTGTTTTGGTCTGTGACCGCGCCTTATATTTTATATTCGCTATAATATAAATGTTGCTTGTGTGGGAGGCGAGCGAGAGCGGGTGAGGGAGTTCACCTGGCAGCGGGGGGTGAGTCATGAAGCGGCTCGCTTGGGCGCTGACGGCGTTGGCGGCCGGGTGGTCAACTAGTCCCTTCCCGTCGCGGCCTCATGTTTTTTACCAAGCTCAGAGCTTGCCTGACACGCGTATCGTCTACATCCTTTGCAATTCTGTCCCCCATACTCGCCACTTTGCATACTATTTCTCTCTCTCGACTTCTCCTTTCTCATTCTCTAATCTTTATTAAACTCAACATCCCTTCTGGTTTCAGCATAGACGTTCACCGTCGGCCAGTCGTATTGTATGCAAAGCTCTCAGATATTTCCATGTATTAGGCTTTAATGAGGTTTGGAGAGACGGACTTTTCCGTGTGTGTCCTCTCTCGGGAAGGTTGTAGACCGGTATATGTCTCCCTGGCAAGGTGTTGAGTGATTCTGCTGGGTTATTTAAAGCTAGACTGGGGGTAAGGTTACTGTGTCGTTGTCTCCGATGTGTGCAGTGTTAGCTAAGCCCTGCACGACATCGACAGGTACTGTGGGAGCCTAAGTTGTCTTCGGGTGGGTTTACCTTGCGAGCACAGCGCTGTGGTGTGAGAGGGCCATAGCCTATCCCTCACAACATAGTGCTGCCTCTTTGTGTTGACTTCTGAGGGATCGCCAGGATAGAACTAGATACTAGAGACCTAGATTTATCAAGAGAGCATCCCCGTCATATAACGTAATCTTCATTATACCACCTTCGGACAACGTTAGGCTACGAGCCGCATGCTCGCCCATTGTTGCCCTGCCTTGATACCCCAGCTAGACTTTATTAACTAAGCAGACACTGGTTAGAGATAAGCTCCATTATTATATGTATGCCACATTATTATTCACTGCACTTTTGAGCCGAGGTTGTTGTTGAGTTGCACAACCCTAGTAGGCTGTTGCGTTGTGTCGCGAAGCATTTCTTTAGTTGTCGAGCATTACTACCTTTGCGCAGTCTTTATTATTCGCCTGCCTATTATTACTATATGTCCTAGCATTTATTGTGACCCGTATTCTGCATTATAATTGTTCAAGATTCTTTACGAACATCTTCCCAGCATCAGACTTATTTCAGAAGTTTTCAGTTGATGTTGCAGGACTAGCATTGCACTTTCTTTAATACAGGAGTGCCAGTTATTTGAGTATCTACCGTAACGTTAATTAATCACGTTAACTATCTTTTCTTTGTGTAACCTAATCGAGTAATCTTTTACTGTTTGAGAATAGGCTGTTTCATCGAGCGTCAGCCTAGTGTGTGTGCACCAGTTACCGAGTCATAGGATACCTCGTTGTCCAGGCACGACTCAGGGCGGTAATGGTGTTTTGTTTTCCAATGTTTAAGGCAGGGGTTGGATCTAGTGTTACCGTTGTTGCATTTTGCCATTATCTAGTCCAATGTTGAAGAGCCCTGTGTCTTTGAGAACCTGGATCGTAACAAATGGCGACCTAGCTCAGGATCTTGTGAACTAAGAGATAATTGCAGGATTGTTGTGGTCATTTGTTTTATTGAGGAATATAGTGGGCACGTTAATTTTTTTTTTGGCAAAGTAGTATAGAACTTGAGAGTCTTCAGACATTTTTGGCAAGTGAATAGTGCTACATAAGAGTTTGGGGTGCTTCTTTTCTGAATATTGTGGTGAGAAATTTTTGTGAGCATCATGTCTTATACCGGGTCAGAGGAGAATGGAGACACAGTACGTAATGTCGAAACTGAGGAACAGCAGCATGATGAAAGGGTTAATCGGGTGAACTGTGAGGAGGATGCTAGGATATTTTTGCAATGGCCTGTTACTGCCGAGCGGTTGGAGGGTATGGATCGGTACGGTCTTAAATGCATGGCCACAGCTATCGGTCATGCGGTTACTAGCAGCATGACCAAGGATAACTTGATAACGTGTGTACTGGGCAGGGTGACTGGTGAGCGAGATGGGTTGAGTGCTCAGAGCCCTTCGGCCATGCTTCCCCTACACTCGACTCCCAGCCATCCCAGTAGTTTGCCGACCCCGGGTACGCTTCCGCAGTTGGGTGGTGACTGGCAGGGTGGGTTGCCCCTGGGGGGACCACCGGTAATTTCAAACATTGTAGCACCTTCACCTCCTCAAGGGTTATCTCCAGAATTATTGTTTAAGCTCGAATTAGCTAAGCTTCAGCATCAGCAGCAATTAGAATTAGCCAAGATAGAAGAGAGAAAAACTATCAGTCAGCAGCACATAGAGCACATAGAGCACATAGAGCTAGCAAAAATCCAAGCTGATTTAGAGTCGACTAGGTACTGTGCCGACATGGACGTAGAGAAGTCGCGAGTAGAGACAACGGGACAGCGACATGGGGCTGGTAACTGTGTTCATGAGCAGTCTCTCTCGCATTTATTGAAACTGGTTCCGGTGTTTGATGAGAGTGGTGTTACAGAATTTTTCACACGCTTTGAGAAGAAGTGCCAGGAACACCAGTGGCCAGAGAATAAATGGGCAGCACTTGTATCCTCTAGATTAATAGGCAAGGGTCTTAAAGCCTACGATGCGTTGCCTATAGAGTCTTGTATTATCTATGAGGAACTCAAGGAGGCTGTCCTGAGAGCATACGAACTACAACCAGAGACGTACAGGTTGAAGTTCCGGGGTGTTACCAAGGGTCGGGAGAGCACCTTTTTGGAGCATGCCCGGGAGCTGTCCGATGCTTTTGGGAATTGGCTGAGGTCGGAGAAAGCTACTACGTTTGACGACATTAAACAGTTGGTGCTTTTAGAGCAGTTTTTCAAATGCACGGGCGGCGACCTGACGTTAAACCTTAAAGAAAAGCAACCAAAAACTCTACAGGAGGCAGCTGAGATGGCTGACCTCCGGCTATCACTAATTCGTGGGTGCGGGTCTGCCCAGCATAGTGAGGCAGGTAACAAGGGGCGTGACGCCCCACCCCCCCGAGTTAGTGATATACCTTATGCAAACAAGTACAAGAGCCATGATACCAAGACTGACCACAAGACTAGCACCGTCCCATTTAAGAAGGGGCCGGGCCCTTCCCAGTACCAAGGGAAGCCCAAAGGGGAGTTGGAGTGTTATCATTGTCATCAAAAGGGGCACTTTGCAAGAGTCTGTCCTAGCAAACCACCTACAGCAGCTGTGTCTTTGGCCTGCAACATTGGTGTGTCTCCGAAGTCATCTGAGTTTGCCCGGGGCAGTTCGTCAGAGGCTGAGGCACAGCCAATGCAGAAGCACCTGGGAGGCTCGAACCCTGCTCAGGATGTTTTTTGCGACCATAGAGGGCGGGGTTGCGTGATGTGGGCGGGGCGCAAGCATGGAGTAGAGGTCTTGCGTGATACAGGTGCTTCCCAGACTCTGATGAAAAACTTGACTGGCTACCCTATAAACACGGCTCGGATGGTGGTGGTGCAGGGTATTAATGCAACTCGGTCATACCCGCTGGTGCGGTTGGAGTTGGAGGTGGATGGTGTGGCACGAGAATTGGATGTCGGGATTGTGGAGAAACTGCCAGTGGAGGGCGTCGACCTTCTTCTCGGCAACGACTTTGCAATGCCCGCTTCTGAGGTTCTACCCTTAGTCGTTGCCGAGAGGCCGGCCGACGTGAGTAGGGAAGAGCAAGAGTGGGTCGAGCGGTGCCAGACACAACCCCTGGCGTGTGTTGTCACCCGAGCTCGGGCAGCTAAAGTGTCACAGCCTAGTCCTCCGTCTTCAGACCAGCGGAGGAACGATCAACAGGAGGAGGCTAAAGCTGGAGTTGGTTTTAAGAGTTTTGACTCGGCGGCTCTCCTGGGTGATTCAGTATTAGCACCATTACTTAATTCTGGAGTAGCCCCTGGGCCTGTCATCGAGAGTGACGAGGCTGGGCATGACGAGTCTCCACGACAGCAACGTTATGTACATCGAGAGAGACAGAGGGAGCAGCCCAGTATCGGGGAAGGTCATGCATTGCTCCGGGAGCAGTTAGATCGCTTGGCACCCTCAGATATACGTCGGTTGCAACTAGAGGACCCTGAGCTCCAAACGTGTGCTAATGGAGCTGTAGAGCTCGACGAGGACGGCGATGCACAGCCAGGAGATTTTTTTTATTTAGAAGGCATCCTCTATAGGCGTTTTCAAGACCCTAAACGTAGTTGGCAAGAGGGGTCCGGAGTAGTGGACCAGTTGGTGGTGCCACGGGAGTGCAGGGATAGCCTACTGAGGTTGGCGCATGACATACCACTGGCAGGACATCTAGGGGTGAGAAAAACGGTGGCGGCTTTAGAAAAATTGTTTTGGTGGCCGGGGTTGAAGGGGCAGGTGGTAACCTGGATAGCAAGGTGTCATACGTGCCAGAGGGTTGGAAAACCTAACCAAACAATTCCGAGAGTCCCGTTGCACCCCATTCCTCTCAGTGGACCGCCCTTCAGTAAGGTCATCATTGATATGGTCGGACCCCTAACCTCTACTAGTGCCGGTAATAAATTTCTATTAACTATCATGGATGTGGCCACTCGTTATCCTGATGCATATCCAATGAGAAATGGCACGGCGAAAACTGTTGTCCGGAACCTGCTCTTGTATTGCTCGCGGTATGGTTACCCGCAAGAGGTGCAATCGGACCAAGGTTCTAGTGTTACATCTAATCTGTTCAAACAAACTATGATTCAGCATGGCATCAGCACTGTCGTTTCTTCTGCGTATCACCCTGAGAGTCAAGGGGTGTTGGAGAGGTGGCACGCCACGCTGACAAGCATGCTTCGATGTTATTGCGCAGAGAACGGAAAGGATTGGGACCTTGGTCTGCCGTATGTTTTGTTCGCGGCAAGAGAAGTACCTGGAGAGAGTCTCGGTTTCAGTCCGAATGAGCTTGTTTTCGGGCATCAGGTGAGGGGTCCTCTCCACATGGTGAAGGAGATGTGGGAAGGCACTAGGCATGTTGTTCTGCGAGATAAGTTGCAACCTCTTGTTCCTGAGCGACAAGAGGAGTTGTTTACTAGGCTGTGGCAGTCCGTCCGCATGTTTGTTGCTTCTCCAGGCCTGATGTACGGGCTAGAATCCGACATGGAGGCTGGAGACAGTGCAAGGCTCGAGTTGTTTCCCTACCGTGTGAATCCTGCTCGACAGCCTGTTGTGAGGGCGGAGCTGGACGGCGTGTGGAGAGGGGGTCTGAGGGATGAGGAATGTCGTGAGTGGTCGTTGCCAGTGGCTTTGCAACCTGAGTTTGGTGGCAGAGTCCGTGTGTGTTGATTGCAAGAGTGTGGAAGCATTATCCCTGACAGACGCCTATCCATTACCCAGAGTTGACGACACCATAGACCGCTTCGGGGCTGCCTCGCTCATCACGAAGGTAGAACTAGTGAAGGGTTATTGGCAGGCCCCGTTGCCGGAAGGAGCGAAGAGAAGTGCCAGTCTTGCGATGGACTGGGCAGTTTGTCAGTGTCAGGTGTTGTTGTGCTGCCGGAACACAAGTTGGATGTGTGGCATGCTAAGGGCACTGATAATGTTTTGGCTTTGTTTGCAGGAGAACCCTCGCTGTTCAGTCAGTGTCTGTCGCGGGTGGAGGATCCGGGGTAGGCTACCACAGTATGTTGGTATAGCCTCCTGTCTTGGCTCGCGGTGTATTTTTGCGCTGGTGCTTGTTGGCTCGCGTGTGTAGCATCAGCGTAGGGTCGCAGGGCAGGAGTTGTTGGCTTTGATTAGACGAAAATTAGGCTACATCTATAGTAGCCACCAAAAACAACATTAAAATAAAGTATGAAAAATTAAATAAAAACTCTTTCTTTTTAATAATTAATTTTAAGATAATATTGTAGCTGAGTACTGAGTGCAGATGATTTTCTCTCAGTAGGCTGTGCTTCTTAAAGCTCGCTCTGGGAGCACAATGTTATGAATTAATGTATTATGTTTGGGAAGGGTGATAAGATTTGTTATATATAAAATGTTGTTGTATTTTTTTTTTTGGAGACTGAGCTTGCATTCCATGAGTGGCAGAGTGGTTAGGTGTGGCAGATTCTAGCGACATTCTGCCTGTTCAGATATGGGCTCATGGTTGAGTGTCCCATATCTTGGGAGGGGTGTGACGCCTCCCGACGCTAGCAGAATGGTTGCGTGGGGCATTGCAGCTCGCTAGCGCTCGCCAGGATGGGGGGATGGGCTACAGTTGTCCTAGAATGATCTGCTTTCTTTTATTAGTGTCGTGTTGCCACAGACAGTCTAGAAATGGTCTTTGTTTTGGTCTGTGACCGCGCCTTATATTTTATATTCGCTATAATATAAATGTTGCTTGTGTGGGAGGCGAGCGAGAGCGGGTGAGGGAGTACACCTGGCAGCGGGGGGTGAGTCATGACGCGGCTCGCTTGGGCGCTGACGGCGTTGGCGGCCGGGTGGTCAACTAGTCCCTTCCCGTCGCGGCCTCATGTTTTTTACCAAGCTCAGAGCTTGCCTGACACGCGTATCGTCTACATCCTTTGCAATTCTGTCCCCCATACTCGCCACTTTGCATACTATTTCTCTCTCTCGACTTCTCCTTTCTCATTCTCTAATCTTTATTAAACTCAACATCCCTTCTGGTTTCAGCATAGACGTTCACCGTCGGCCAGTCGTATTGTATGCAAAGCTCTCAGATATTTCCATGTATTAGGCTTTAATGAGGTTTGGAGAGACGGACTTTTCCGTGTGTGTGTCCTCTCTCGGGAAGGTTGTAGACCGGTATATGTCTCCCTGGCAAGGTGTTGAGTGATTCTGCTGGGTTATTTAAAGCTAGACTGGGGGTAAGGTTACTGTGTCGTTGTCTCCGATGTGTGCAGTGTTAGCTAAGCCCTGCACGACATCGACAGGTACTGTGGGAGCCTAAGTTGTCTTCGGGTGGGTTTACCTTGCGAGCACAGCGCTGTGGTGTGAGAGGGCCATAGCCTATCCCTCACAACATAGTGCTGCCTCTTTGTGTTGACTTCTGAGGGATCGCCAGGATAGAACTAGGTACTAGAGACCTAGATTTATCAAGAGAGCATCCCCGTCATATAACGTAATCTTCATTATACCACCTTCGGACAACGTTAGGCTACGAGCCGCATGCTCGCCCATTGTTGCCCTGCCTTGATACCCCAGCTAGACTTTATTAACTAAGCAGACACTGGTTAGAGATAAGCTCCATTATTATATGTATGCAACATTATTATTCACTGCACTTTTGAGCCGAGGTTGTTGTTGAGTTGCACAACCCTAGTAGGCTGTTGCGTTGTGTCGCGAAGCATTTCTTTATTGTCGAGCATTACTACCTTTGCGCAGTCTTTATTATTCGCCTGCCTATTATTAAGGGGAGGTGTGGTGGAGTGGTCTTGCCACTGGCCTGGTAATCCAAAGGTCCCGGGTTCAAATCCCGATGTATCAATGGGAAGATATTATTGGGACGGAATTTGTGCTGTACCTAGTATCAGTGCATTACCACAAGCCCACCGAAACGTCAATAAAATACCCTCATTGTTCCCTGATTAAATAGCACTGCATGAATATTCCCATATTCAAAATATGCTATAGGGGTGCAATGCCTGGTGAGTTATCTGCTCAACAGGTGGCGTTGTGTGTGTGTAAGTGTGAGAGTCCGAGTGTAGGGGGTGAGACAGTGAAGCACGGGAACGAGGTTGCTTCAGAGATGGGGTCGTTTCGGGCCATGAGTGAGCACCGTGCCTCATGTGAAGGCAAGATGGCAGGTGCTCGTTGTACTCTACGTGCTTCACATGTCTCACTCCCTAGACTGGAACAAGACCTCACGGGCTTCACTGTTCATTGTAAAGCGGTGAATGTTAAGGCTCTCAGCCTATGCCCGAGAGGAAGTAAGTTGGAATATAGAAAAAAAAAAAAAAAAAAAAAAAAAAAAAATATGTCCTAGCATTTATTGTGACCCGTATTCTGCATTATAATTGTTCAAGATTCTTTACGAACATCTTCCCAGCATCAGACTTATTTCAGAAGTTTCCAGTTGATGTTGCAGGACTAGCATTGCACTTTCTTTAATACAGGAGTGCCAGTTATTTGAGTATCTACCGTAACGTTAATTAATCACGTTAACTATCTTTTCTTTGTGTAACCTAATCGAGTAATCTTTTACTGTTTGAGAATAGGCTGTTTCATCGAGCGTCAGTCTAGTGTGTGTGCACCAGTTACCGAGTCATAGGATACCTCGTTGTCCAGGCACGACTCAGGGCGGTAATGGTGTTTTGTTTTCCAGTGTTTAAGGCAGGGGTTGGATCTAGTGTTACCGTTGTTGCATTTTGCCATTATCTAGTCCAATGTTGAAGAGCCCTGTGTCTTTGAGAACCTGGATCGTAACAAGAGATACAAGAGTCAGGATCCTTAGTATCAGCATGTTTACTAAGCATATATATTACACAGGAGTTTATTTGCCAGCCCAGATACGAAAATAAGGATAACTATTCAATAAGCTTTCCATAATATCGTGGATGTACTTGTGTGGATCTTTGACCAGACGCTGACTCAGGCGTCATTCTTTCTTCTCTGCTCTGCGCTCAGCCTGCCCGGACGTGTCTCCCCACGCTCCGCTGGTTCCGCATTTGTTGCGTCCCTAGTGAGTTTTTTCTCATTTGTTTACTCCGGGATGTATCGAGTAAGGTTAGGATATGCGTAGCAGGAGTGTCCTGGGCTGGTTGCCCGCAGTGCAGTGTATTTTGGGTCGTGTGTTTGGGGCATCTATTTCGGATGTACCCTCGTGGTCCTGTTGTGGACTTGTGAACTTTTTCACTGTTAGCTAGCTTTGTGATGCAGGCGGCTTTCATTACGCATTATTATTGCTTCCTTTTATCTTTCTGATGAGGTAGCTTATTTTTGCTGACGTTCCCAGCGTATTTTTCTTCACTTAGTGAATTTTTTTCTGGGTCCCGAGTCAGTTCTTCCCTTTGCCGGAAGTGTTTGCTACAGTGGTGTGTTGATGGTGGTTCCTGTTGTGATATAATTCAGTGCTTTTTGTTTATATTACGACATGTTTACTTTTATGTCCGTCTGCCTAGGCCTAGCCAGCCTCTCGTAGCTTTGCCACATGTACAAGTGTTATTGATTTATGTTATAATTATGTACTACTGTGTCATGTGTGTCCTGGTTTAGTTCTGTATTGGCTAATTCCACGGACTATTTATGTGTCCTAGTTTAGTTGTGTATTGGCTAATTCCTCGGACTATGTTGGGCCCGCCGTTAGTTGTGTTTTGGCTACGCCTCGGTCCTGTTTTGCGTTCAGATAGTATCTGGACGGGGTGGGTTATTTCCGGCGGGTTTTTCTCGGTTACACCATGAAAACCCGGCTGGTTGCCGAGTTTTAGCCACGCATGGTTTAAAAACAGGCTTGTTTCCCCGGCGAGTGGGTGTCTGTGGCTCCCCAGGACTGCGTCTCTGTGGTGCCAGTTTCAGGCCCCTTATGAATCCCGGTGGGATGGCTGTACCCATCTAACAGTGTTCATACGGACACGTTCTTTGTAGTTTTTCGGTTTTGCAAAGCCAATAAAGAACCTAAGCTGTTGTTGTTTTTCCTCCCCGGCGATCTTTTACAAAGAAGTGGGGATAGGATTGGTTGGGGTTACCGTTAAATCACCCGGCGGGTGCAACCTGGAAGGGTGGGATGAACGAATTTACAATAGAAATTCAGTTTAGTTGACCAGACTTTGAGGGATGCATTGTGTATCACCTTCAACATACAGCGAATTAAGGCACAATTGGGGTTAATGTTTTATACTATTATTCACACCCGGCGGGTGCTCCCTGGAAGGGTGGGAATAACGAATTTTCAATTCAGTTAGTTAACCAGACAATTGAGGGATACGTTTTGTATCGCCGCCTTCAGCTTAAAGCGTAATTGAGGTTAACAGTTTTTAAACTAATATTCACGCCCGGCGGGTGCTCCCTGGAAGGGTGGGAATAATGAATTTACAATTCAGTTAGTTAACCAGACAATTGAGGGATACGTTTTGTATCGCCGCCTTCAGCATACGGCGATCTAAAAAGATACTTCGGGAGAAGTTAGGTCTCGTATATGTGTCAGGCTTCCCAGTTTTTGATCTACGAGATGATTCGGGGGCCGGCGTCTTTTTTAGTTTCTTTTTTCCAAAATTGAATCTGGAAACAAACACCACCGGAAAGACTATAATCAATTATAAACGCCATGCGGGTCTTTATATTATGTCAGAGGGTATTCATAAATCTTTTTGGACAAGTTAAGATAATTTGAAATCTTTTACTTAGGAACCCCACCGTGTAGCGAGCCGTAGTCGTTGTGGATTGCGTCTCGTTACCCGGCGGGTTATTTAACACTTGTGTGCGGACATGTTGGATTAACCTTATGAGCATTAATTCCTGGGAAAAAAAAAATCCAGAGCTGGGTCCCGGCGGGTCTATACAGAACCTGGAGTAAGTTTCCCACCAGTCTCTGTCATGGCTACCTTTGCCCCGGTTTTTGCTTTATGCATTACGCCATCCTGTTCAGGTATCCCTATTTTTGCGCACACCCTTTGTATAAAATGTGTTAAATGTCTCGACCGCTCAAGGGGTCTGTGGGTGATGTGAAACTGTACCTTTTGCTCTCAGCTTAGTTTAAAAGTGTTACAAGACAATGACAAGACCGCAGCGGTCGCCTTACGGGAGGTCAGGCAGCAGATGACCGCTTATACTACTATTGTGGCTCATAAGTCACTTCAATGCGATAACGTCCAGTTATGGGATAAGTTACTAGTTGAGCACCCTCTGGCAGCCTCCTCGTCACGGGCGAGATCTAAGTCCAGGTCCCCGCTTAGGCAGCAGCCGCCGAGTCTCTCTTCTTCACCAACGAGCAAGAAGAGTAAGACAGAGGGGTCAACAAGTGAATATAGCGAGAAATCCTCTAAACCCAAGAGCAGTTTGCGGTCACACCGTAGCCACAAATCTTCCCGGAAGGACTCACATGATCGAAAGGCCTCCCGGCGTTCACCGGAGTCTAGTGCCTCTCGTCATACCTCTACCCCCGACAGAGCTAGTGTGCAATCTCATAGGGAGAATTTAGTACCAGTACCAAAAGATAGTTTACCTCTTAGTATTTTAACTCTAGATTTGGAGAGTTCAGTAGACAGTGATCGTCCACTGGCAGAGTCAAGTGGGAACTCCATAATTGAGGGTATGTCAGACTCCCAAGGGAGTGCAGGCCAAGGCTTGGGTGTTTGGCGGCTTTCTCAACCTATGGCTAGAACTACACAAACAGTGGCTGATGTCCACCGGGATGCGGCGATCCCATCGTCTATTCCTGACTTGTCTTTACAACAAGATGAGACTCCGGCTTCGGCGGAATCCTCTCGTGGTGAGCCGGATGACAAAGACGATGTATCTATTATCTCATACATGGAAGTGCAGGAGTCAGGGTCAGTTTTAGACGCCGCACAGGATCGTAATGATTCACCCTTGAGTTCATCATCGAATAAATATGTCACAGCAGAGGAAATAGATGGGCTGCTAGTCAATGCTCTCACTAAATTTGTTGCCCAACAGCCGGAGACTCCTACAGTGGACCCGGGAGCTCCTATGACAGGTTCTAACGTCCGGCCTCTGATGACTTCTCTATAGCTTTGACTCAGATCCCTCACCCTCCCTCTATATCACCATCGGTGGTCACTAGGCCTGCTACGGCGGCACTGACTACTTCGAATGTAAGGGTTATAACGGATGTCAATCCATCCCCTTTAGATAAAGCACCTATGAGAAAGGTAGCTATGCCCTTACTGTACGGCCCAGATGAGTCATGGGTTCACTTGATCCCCACTAATCCAGAGGTCGCTCAACCTACCTTGTCAGGGGAACTTCCGGTACCACGTGAGTGGGTAATACAAGGCAATAAATCTAAAAAATTAAGGGCCTTGGATACTTTGGGGAATGTACTAGATGTTAATGTTAAGGCCATTCCTAATTATTATCACCAGGACTATTTTGTTTATACTGCTAAACCTGCCCTGCCCCCTGCCTCAGCTTCGAAACTGTTTTCTGACTGGTCCAAGCACGATGGTTTTAATGACATAAAGACACTGTCAACCCTCACACCAGAACTAGATTTGCAAACTGTCACAGACTCAGCCGCTAATCCAGTGTTGAAGGTGGGGCAGTTGGGTCCGGGACCTTGGGTGGATTGGGAGACGGAGGCTCAGAACTTTGCGACCACCTTCACCTCAAAAACTTCCCACCAGATCCCTCAGGATAGTCATTCTTGGTTTTCAATGCCAGTGTGTTCTGCCGGCGGAGTCCCTTCGGCTTTGTTTGATTTCTTAGCTGCCCCCAAAATCAATTTATGTGAACTCAAGGATCCTTTCACTACCCCTACCCCTACTCACCTAGACCGAGAATTTAGGCTACGGGGGAAAGCATTTAGACTGTTCTCACAGTACATTGTGACGCAAC
Source organism: Paralithodes platypus (assembly GCA_032716605.1). Classification (NCBI taxonomy): domain Eukaryota; kingdom Metazoa; phylum Arthropoda; class Malacostraca; order Decapoda; family Lithodidae; genus Paralithodes; species Paralithodes platypus. Next base: position 37,653,717 of record CM064493.1, on the reverse strand, counting down.
AGGTGGCTAAATCGATGCTCCGGTCCACTCAGGCAATCGCAGACGCGGATGCTAGAAGATCGGTTGAACTGTCTCGGCGACTGCTCCTTCAGTCGTCAATTCAGTCATTGGGTGACATACGCACAGCCTTGCTTGAGGCGGCGCGAGCACGACAAGATCTCAGGATGTCCTTAGTATGGAGGCTTCCTGATCGTATTGCGAATCAGGTGGTCATGTCACCAGTGCTCACTCCCTCTTTAATGTCCCCTGAGGTGTGGAGAACTGTTTTTAATATGGCTCAGGCCTTTAAACATAGTCCCGCCCCTTCTAGGAAACCTGCCTTTAACTTCCCCAAACCCAAGCCAGTCGCAAAAGCACAGCCGGGGGGATCTAAGCCCTTTCATCTACCTAAGTCCTCCTCCACTCAAGGTCAGTACAGGTACAAACATGGTAAGTTTACAGGTCAGAAAGGACGAGGCTATAATAAACCAGGTCAGGGCACGTCTTCTGCCAACGCCAGCCAGCCGGCGAAGCGTCCACCACCACCACCTCCACCACCATCAAAAAACTAATGTCTCTCTCATTCCCGGGGCCGGTCTTAAGGCGGGTGGATCCGAGGGTAGTACAGCCGGCGAACCATTGTCTGCTAACGGGGTCGTTCCGAACGTGTCACCAAGCATGGCCGTTAAATACTTGGGCAAGGATGGTGGCACGCAAAGGCATCACTTGGCAGTGGCTCCGGTGACCTCGTTTACATCAGCCGACAACGGCGAATCTAGTTTCTTTAGAGGTGGAGTCACTGGTCACGGAAATGATGGCCAAGAATGTCATCATCCCGGTCCCTCAAAATTACCCAGTCTTCACATCCAAGCTATTTTTGGTTCCCAAAAGGGACAGTGTTCAGATGAGACCCGTCGTAGACCTGTCGTATCTGAACCTTCACATTCACAACGAGTCATTCAGGATGTTAACAGTGCACCAAATCAGGCTAACACTTCCGCCGGGAGGTTGGATGTGTTCCTTAGACCTGACAGACGCTTATTGGCACGTCTCGGTAAACAAAAGATTTCAAAGATTTCTGGCCTTACGGATCAGGGATCAAACTTATGTTTTTCAGAGGATGCCATTCGGTTTGAACCTGGCACCTCGCTTATTCACGAAATTAGTCCGGCAAGCACTGATGCCATTGTTACAACAAGGGATCAGGATTTTATGGTACCTAGACGACTGGCTGGTGGTGGCACAGACAGAGCAAGTATGCATAAATCATGTCAACATAACATTAAAACATGTCAAAACTCTAGGGTTCAAGGTAAATCTGGTAAAGTCAAACCTTGTTCCCTCACGAGTAGTTCAGTGGATAGGGCTGGTTTGGGACACAGCTGCTCTCACTCTGAGTCAGAGTGTGGACAATCGGAACAGATTTCGCAGGAAACTGTTCAGGTTCCTTCACAGTCTGACTACGACACACAGAATCTGGGAGTCTCTGGTCGGCTCTCTCAACTGGATTCAACTAACGGTAATGTTGGGCCGGTTGAAAGTAAAGCGTTTAATATTGGAGGGCAACAGATATTTTCCGCTATTGCCGGCGAAACAATTATGGCCCATACCAAAATTAATCTACAACTTACTAGCGGTCTGGGCGAAGAGGGAAATGTTGCACTCGGTAATGTCATGGACCTCTCCTCCGCCGACGGTATGGGTAGACACGGATGCGTCAGGAACGATAGGTTGGGGTTTTCAGTCAAACCAAGGGCACCAGGGTCAAGGGCTTTGGTCCCATTTAGAAATCTCCCACATCAATGTCAAGGAATTACTAGTCCCCTTATATTTCCTTCAGGCTCACGGCTCTACTTTACGGGGCAAGTCGGTGGCCTTCAGAATGGACAATCTGAATGCGGTTCACTGTATTCAGAAACAAGAGTCAACGAGATCTCGGAAGTTGCTAAACGTGTCAGAAGAGATTTTTACTCTAGCCAACAGGCTGGACATTCATCTTCATGCATCTTATCTCCCAGGCGTAGCAAACGTCTGGGCAGACGCTCTGTCTCGGAGACAGAGCACAACAGTAGAATGGGCGCTCAAGCAACCCATTTTCAACCAAATGATTGCAGAGCTTTACCATCCACAAGTGGATCTGTTCGCGTCCAAGGAGACTCACAAACTCCCACTATACCTCACCCGCCGGACGATAACGCCGGCAGGGGGACCAGACGCCCTGGTGACAGACTGGAACAGGTGGAGTTCCATCTATCTGTTTCCGCCGCCAGACGCGTCTCTAATGTGCCATGTAGTAAACAAACTACGAGGTTATCGGGGCTTAGTCTCGATAATCGCGCAACTGTGGCCGGCGCAGTTGTGGTACCAGCAATTGAAAACGTGGTGCCCGGACCCGGTGTCGCTCCCGGTCGGGTTTTTCCACTTAGACACGATTGGCAACCTAGCGATCTCGCTGACTTTTGCATTATGGACATTCAGGAGGCCAAGTGGCTAGCACCGTATGGTAGAGAGGTGACCAATAAATTATTGAATCAATATACTCAGTCTACAAAACGACAGTACCAATCGCATTGGCAAGCCTTTACTTCTTGGATCCTTAGAACAGAACAAACGGTGCCCTCGGTGGCTTTAGTTTTTAATTATTTAAATTATCTGTTTGAGCAGAAACGTTTATCTGTGGTAACGTTAAAAAATCACTTAACAGCGATTAGAATACCATTTTGGGACCTTACCGGTCTCTCAATACCAGTTGCGGAGGAAACAGGTTTTATGAGGGCATGTTTTAAACTCCGTCCACCTCCCCGTCAGCTCATGCCTACTTGGTCTCTGGACAAAGCATTGTCATAACTTCACTCCAGTCTGTACCAAAATACTGCAGATTTTACATTACTCTTAAAAAAGGCGGTATTCCTTTTGGCTTTGGCCACAGGGAACAGAGTGTCAGAGCTGGCGGCGATGAGCAACACACCTAATTGCCTCAGGTTTGGTAGGCTTAATGATTGTATTCACATTGCACCTTTCCCAGGGTTTGTAGCCAAGAATGAGCACAGTGCACACGTGTTTTCGGAGTTCACTGTGCCGGCGTTGAAAATGGGAAAGGTGCACCATAATTTATGTCCAGTGCAAGCTCTAACCAAATATTTGAGGGTAGCTCCTCTAAACCCCCAGGGTGCTTTATGGGTGGCAAGTACGGGTAAGCGCTTACTGAAGCGTAGATTGGCTTCTCTTTTGGTCGAGGTCATTAAAGAGAGTAATCCCGGTGTTGTGGGTAGGGCCCACGATTTACGCAAATGGGCAGCCTCTTTGCGTTTCCTTAAGAATTTTTCTGTGGAAGATATTACGTCCACGCATTTGTGGGCCTCTAATCATACGTTTTTGACTCGGTACCTGTCAGTAGCTCTAGACAAACCTTCCTTGCCATGTATAGCTTTAAGGCAGAGGGTCTAGGTGGCCCTTAAGTCACTTTTTGTTTTAATTTCAAGGAAAGGGGGGGGGGGGGTGCAGTCAGTGAAACATAGGACACCCTAGACCCCACCTGAGTATAAAGAGATGTGATACGAGTATGAGTAATGTGATATGAAAATTTCTCTGTTCTATTCAGGGCGGGAAATTGTGCTAGTACAATGTTAGTACAAACAACAGTGTTGTTATAATAGTTTTGGCTGTAAAAGCAATTTAGTTTTAAGCATTGGATATATTTTACAAAATATTTCCACAAGTATTATGGGGTTATATGTGCACATGTAAACTTATAAGTTTTTATTTTTCACCACTTATGTTGAGTGGGGTGCCTTTTTAACTTACAGATCTGTTCGCAGAGTCTCAAGAGTTAACCTTTTGTACCAAGCAGGCTTCTTTGAAGCACGCCCCTGCTTGACCCCCTTTTTGTATATATGTGCTGCGCCATTAACCCGGGAACTGCGGGAAGACTCTTAAGAGTTCCCCCGGCGGACTGCGGGGAGACTCTTAAGAGTGTGTGAAAAAAAAAATCAACTTTTGACATCGAAAAAAAAAAAAAAAAAAAAAAATGTTTTGGCCCCTGGGCCATGCAAAATCTCAGTCCTCTACCTCCCCTCCTTCCCCACTTTCCTCCTCTCCTTCAGTTATCACCTATTTTCCCTGTTATTCCCTTATTCTGAGGTATATTTTCGTGCTAACATTAGCGAGTTGCAAGCAGGGTGTTGTCATCACTGATGGCAAGCGAGTGCAAGAGAGAGAGAGAGTATCGATCGACTGTGTCTCAGTGGCCTTGGGGGAAATTGGCGGGAAAGCAGCTTGCCTCACCCATACATTATACAACTCGCGGGCTATATCTCCGATTTTGACCATCCAAACGCTGTTTTCACTCGTTTTATTGTTGTTTCAGGTTAATACCTTTATAATCAACCCATAATAGGCGCATATGGATAAGTATTAATGCTATTAATGGTACAATGAATATTTTAGTGACGGAAACACCTCAAATACATGCGCACAGGGAGAGTTGTCTAATTACCCCCATGCGCACTTCAGAGGTTAAATATATATTTTTCAAAGTAAGAATACTATGTGGTTGTTTGATTATCTGCTTTTCTAGAGTTATATGATTACGAATGTCCCCCTTCAGTCTTAGAAATCAGGCATGTTCGTCAATGATGGAGGGGCCACTAATAAATTATAGGTTTGACTCCTGTAAGGAGATAAAGAAAACCTAATATTTAGTAGTGGCCCCGTAATCATTGACGACTGGGACCCTCCCGACCATCCCCTTCCCATTCGTTGATATATTAAGGATTTTGGTTTACTTGATATGTCAGTGAAGGAAGAATGACGCCTGAGTCAGCGTCTGGTCAAAGATCCACACAAGTACATCCACGATATTATGGAAAGCTTATTGAATAGTTATTCTTATTTTCTTTTTCTTTTTATATTTTACGAAGTTTTTTCGTAGTGAGAACCCAATTCATAATGACTGAAGCCATGAGTGAGGTCGCGTGCGCTCATGATGAAGGCTCCTCATATTTTAGATGCTCTGCGCGGTAGATTCAAAACTACGGCGGATGAGTGTTTGAAGAGGGTGCCTTATGTAATAGGCATGTTCGTCAATGATTACGGGGCCACTACTAAATATTAGGTTTTCTTTATCTCCTTACAGGAGTCAAACCTATAATTTTGCATGGCCCAGGGGCAAAAAAAAAAAACAAAAAAAAAAAATCTATTATGCCCGGTCCAAATTGGAACGCGAGATATTCTTTGTACAATGAGCAGCTCTCTAACTGGATAGGTATACCTTAAACTTTAAATAAAGAGACAACACGGCAGGATAATAAGCACACAGGTAACAAGTTAACATGGGTTTTATTCAGTTTAACACCTGGTTCATGGAGGAGCAAGTCATATATTTTATACCTGTAACCTGGAGATCACCAACAACAATAAGAATAATTAAGACATACAATAATAAGGTTATGAAGTAATCAATAGGAGTCGGACAATGGGTCCGGACTCAAGGTAATAATAATACTCCTAGGATACAATTATAAGGTATCCAAAATGGTGGAGGTACACCTCCTACCCAAATAGATCTCAGAGAGGATCTCAACAAAAGACAAGAGTGCAGTAATGGCAAATGCCGTCTGGATCATACAATGATGTCCCCGGCATATAGTGACGTTAACTAACTCTAAAGCAATAATGGCCAAGTGGTCATCAACAATGAAGTGGGCTCGGAAAGGCTCACAAATGATATTAATACTATAGGTGTGCTAGATCTCACCTGGCAAAGATTAATCCTTAACTCTAATTGTGTACTAGCAAGGTGCTGAAGGCTGAGGCAACAATCGTCGGGAGCTGAGATAGAGTGAAATCTATTCGAGTTATGAACCTGACAGAATGTTAAATGAATTAGGCTAGAAGTTCTACAAAGGAACTAGATTACGTGTAAATATGTGTTTGTGTTTGATGCTATGGGTCTTATATAGGCACGCCCCCTCTGTCGGGCTATGGGAGACCAATAACCCGGGAAGGTGCGTATATAAGGATCCCCTGATAGGTATGTATAATGTGTCCCGGCAAGTGGGCTAATTAACGTCAATTTAAGTAGGGAGAAGAAAGACCTCTCGCAAGACGTAATGTTAATGAGAACCCCTGAAGAAAACTTCTACCACAATCCTGAGTCAACTCTATACCCATAAACTATACAAAAGCACTTAAAGGAGAGCTGTAGTGAAGAGGAGGGCCCGTAGATCGAGGGAGGATCCAGTAGTCCGGAGGGCGGCTGGGCGTGATGACTCCGGAGGTTGGTCCAGGGGGGGGGGGCGGCTGGGCGTGATGACTCCAGCTACTGGTCCAGGGTGAGTCACAAGATGGTTCCTTAGACCTTGGCGCCTACCACGGGACAGCAGGGTTCCTCTTGCACTCCCACAGTGCAGTGATCCCCAAAGGATATGCTGGAGTTCTGCTACAAGGTTTGGGGGGTTAGGGTGACTAGCATAATGATCTACCTAGAGTTGCAAGCAGTCTAGATGTGACATTATAGGTAGTCTAAGGGGGGGTCAGGGTAAGTGTCTTCCTTCCTTGCTAGTTCGTGGAATTATCAGAACCATGTAGTAAAAAGAGAATCCAGAAAGGGGAGCCCAAAGTGGGTTGCCCAAAATTAGTCCTCTTCCTGATGAACCCGATCTGGTAGATCTAAAGTTACTACACTATCCTCATAATCCCTTGAACAAAACAAGGTAGGAATCCTTTGGTACTTGGTTTGTGCACCGCATCGAAGGCCAGAAAGGGGGAGCCCAAAGTGGGTTGCCCAAGCTAGTCCTCTTCCTGATGGGGGGAACCCGACCTGGTAGATCTTCGATCACAGCACACAACTGACAAGTTGAACACCAGCTATCTCTGGCTGTTCTTACCCTGAACTAAAGAATACCAAATGGCAAGCTTAGTTACTGATGTCCAGGCTGGGTGAGTATAAGGCAATCTTCTTGCCCCTACTTATGGCGCCCGGCTTGAGAGGATCAAGGGCGCTGGGGTGGTGTTGGCGCGTGGTGGTTATGTCCTTGTAGCTCTGGGGGTGGCGCGCCTGGACTCTGACAGCACCTTGTAGCTAGATGCCCCCGGGTAGATTCTGTTATAAGATGGGGGTGATCACTTCCTGGTGGGAGAGGAAGTGGATGAGAAATGGCATGTGCAGGAGTAGGGTTGGCTGCAGGTTTAGTGGCAGCTAGAGATGCGGTCTTATCATCCTGAGACCGCATCTCACTACCGTCTGGTAGAGAAAAGTCCCGACCCCGGGACTGGAGATGGTAATGTCTTGAAGTATTATCTTCGTAGACAGGGGTCAGGTGCTGGAGGAAGTGGTAATAAATGACTCCCTGGTTGTTAGGGGTGGCCATCTTGTCTCCGGTGAGGGTGAGGAGAGAAGAGGAGTCACAGTACCTCAAATGGTCCAGGAGTTGGTGAGGTGACTTGATTACTTTGGTGGAGTCCTTCCGCGCCAGGGTTATCATGTCAATCCGCATCTTGGTGGTGGTCGTCAGCGAGGGCGTTGTCGTGGCTAGAGGTGGTTGGAGAGTGATGACAGAGAGCCTGGCTTGGCCCAGGTCATGAGGTTGTGCGGACGCCGAAGTACCAGGCTGGGGGGAGGAGCTTGGTGCGGACGCCGAAGTACCAGGCTAGGGGGAGGAGCTTGAAGATGCTTGATCCTTAACCTTTCTCACTTTAGGCTGGGACAGGGCTGGTTCCTATCTGGTGGGTGGCTTCACAGGTCTTCCACAGCGGGTATGAGAAGGCAGTCTGGGAAATGGGGGAGATGGAGTTAGAGGTGACATTGAGCGAAATTTGGATATTGTTTTTCGCCTGGGAAGTTGAGAAGGAGGGGAAATAGATTGAGGAGAAGAAGGTAGGGTTTTAGAGATAGGAGGAGTAGGTGAGGGGTTTTTACGACGGAAGCTGGGGGTGATAGGCAAAGTGGGGGGTATGTTGGTGAGTTGTGGTGGCGAGGGGGGAAGACTAGACGTGGCAAGGTTAATTAAAGGCGATGGTTGAGAAGGAGGTTGCGGAGGTGAAACGAGAGGAGAGGGAGAAGGAGAGGAGATGTGAGAAGATTTGGGCTTAGGAATGTGGGAAGGGGTGAAGGTGACAGGAGGTGAAAGAGAAGAGGGGGAAGTTTGGGTTTGAGTAGAGAGAACAGGAGGAGGTCGATGTTTAGGAAGGTGAGAAGGGGTGAACTGGGTGAGGCGAGTGGGAAGGGTGACTGGAGGTTGCAGTACAGGAGAGTGAAGGGCAGGCAAAGGAGAATTGAGAGGGGGAGTGGAAAGAGATGGAGGGAGAGGGACAGGTCCGGAAAGACAGGAAGTTTGAGGGTGAAGATTTGAAACAGGGGTACAGTCAACATCCTGATCAGGCTCAGCTACAACAGTAATATTCTTATTAATAGGTTGAAACCTTCTGACAAACCTATTCCTATAAGTGCGAGATTCCCCATGATAGTTAATTATGATCTGGAAACAGTTTGGGATCCTAAGGACCTCAAATGGACCCTTGTACCGTGGTTTCAGTTTGGAGGGTACAGGTAAGATAGTGACCATGACTAGGTCGCCTACTTAGTACTTGGTGAGGGTTGTTCTTGGGGGCTTCATCAGGCTGGAGATCTTGGGTAAACTGGAGCTGACGTAGGCGGTTCATGAGGTGGACGAGGTTGGTATTTAGACCTAGTGAGGCCTCAGTAGGGGCAGCTAGGTGACGTAGTGGTATGAGGAGAGGTGGGCTCCCAAAAACCATCTCATGAGGGGTGATCCCGTTGTCTCTGGGGCAGGTGTTTATTCCCCATTGTATGATGCGAATTTGGCTGGTCCAGTCCGATGAGTTCATCTGTTGGAGGCGTGTCCGGATTTGATTGGCGATGGTTCTATGAGATCGCTCGCAGATGGAGTTTCCTTTTGGCCAGTAGGGTGAAGAGTGGCTGATGTGAAATCCAAACATTTGGGAGATCTGCGTCCAAATTTGTCCGGTGAATTCAGGGGCATTGTCGGATTGGATTGCCTGTGGCAATCCAAAATAGGGAAAGACATGTTGTAATAATGCCTCGGTGATGGCCATAGCAGTGTGTTCTCTGGCAGGGCAGGCGATCACGTATTTTGAGTACGTGTCCACGAAGGTGATGATGTAGCGGTATCCCCTGTCGTTTTGTAGATGTCCCATGACGTCCACTGCCAAAAGTTGCCTGGGTTTAGAAGCGATGAGTTTGCCAGAAGGTCCTGGGGTGCGTGTTTGGTCTTTTCCCAGGGTGCAGGCACGGCAAGCTTCAGTGATTTTCTTGGCCGTGGTGTAGGGGCGAGGAGTCCAGTAGATGTCTTTGAACGTGTTCACTAACTTCTTTTGGCCTAGATGGATCCCGTTGTTGGTGTGCAAGGAAGACATCATTTGTTCAGCATCCTCAGGCCCTAGTACGATCTGGCCTTCTGGGGTAAAGAGGGCATCACCCCTTCTTTGTAAGAGGCCAAAAAGTCGGGTGGAGATCCAAGTTGGTTTGTCGTTCCGGAGGTAGGCCTGGATGAGAGGGGGAGTGGTAGTAGGTGGTGGTCGAGGTTCTTGGATGGCGTTGAGTTGTTCTGGTGCCAGTGGGAGCCGGGATAAGGCGTCTGCATTGGTATGGAGTTTTCCCGGCCTGTAGGAAATCTCAAAATCAAACTCCTCAAGTGATTCTCGCCAACGGACTGTTAGGGCATTCTTAGAGTCAGATTTCCTGAGCCATTGTAAGGCTTGGTGGTCAGTGATGATGGTGATCTTGACGCCAGCTAGGTAGGCCCGGAAGTGTTGGAGGGCCCAAACGATGCCTAAGCATTCTCTTTTAGTTACCGGGTAGTTGGTTTCTGCCGGGGTTAAGGTCCGGCTGGCACAAGCAATGATGTGCTCTCGTCCTTCTCGATTTTGGGAGAGGACTGCACCGACGCCGAGAAGGGACACGTCGGTGTAGAGTCTAAAGGGTAGTTGGTAGTCCGGGAAAAGAGACGACGGGGGAAGACACGAGTAGGTCCTTGAGGGAGGTGAAGGCTTGGAGACGGTCGGGGGTCCACACAAAAGGTTCTTCCTTCCTAGTTAAGTCGTGTAGAGGTCTGGCAATGGTGGCGAAATTCTTCACAAACCTCCGATAGTAGGAGGCAAGGCCTAGGAAAGCTCTTACTCCTTTTACTGACTTCGGGGGTTGGATCTCCTGGATGGCTTGGAGTTTCTTGGGGTCAGGTGCAAGTCCTTCTTCTGACACCAGATGTCCTAAGAATTGGACCTGATGTCGAGCCATGGTGCATTTAGTAGGCTTCAGCTTTAATCCGGCTTGTCGGATCCTCTGGAAAACTTGGCGGAGGCGTTGGAGGTGTTCTGCCCAGGTACGACCAAATACTATGATGTTGTCCAAGTACGCCAGACATGTTCCCCAAGTTAATCCCTGAAGTACGGATTCCATCAGTCGGGAGAAGGTGGCGGGACCGTTACATAATCCGAATGGCAGCACTAAGAACTCGTAAAGCTTCCCTTGGCTGGTGGAGAAAGCTGTTTTGTTTTGGTCGGTGGGGGCGACGGGGACCTGCCAGTATCCGGATTGCAGGTCCAGTGTGGAGAACCATCTGGCCCCTAAGAGGGAGCCGTCGATGCGTGGTAGTGGGGTGGCATCTTTGATGGTGACATCGTTGAGTTGTCGGTAGTCGATGCAGAATCGAGATGACCCATCCTTCTTCTTGACCAGTACCACTGGAGAGGACCAAGGGCTAGTTGAGGGGTTGACAATGCCAGCTTCTAACATCTCTGCAACTTGCTTCTGTTCTTCTTGGCGCTGAAGGGGGTTCTTTCTTCGTATAGCCTGTCTGACTGGGGGTCCAACAGTGTGAATATGGTGTTCTAGGACATGGGTGTGGCCTACATCTTGGGAGTTGGTGGCAAAGATGTCCTGGTATTCGGCCATTAACTGGCACAGATCGTCCTTTTGTTGAGGGGTGAGGTGAGTAGGAATGTCTGGGAGTGATGGAGTTGATGCAGGAATGGAGGTGGTGGTGTCGGTTGAAGGCTGGTCATCATAAGTCTCTAGTTCTCCGATGGTGAGACCCCTGGGTAGGGTGATAGGGTGGTCGGAGATGTTGGCTATTCTTACTGCATTTTGTTTTAAAATGGCAGGAGCAGTGAGACAATCCCTGTCAAAAGGGCTCTGAAGAGAGGGAGTGTGAATGAGTTCTCCGTTGAGGGCTGGATGGATGGGTACCCAATGTTCATGATGTGGCAGCAAGGTGATGGGTTGAATGGTGATGGCCGATGCAACACGGATGGCTTTCAAGGTTTGAGGAGGGTCATGGAGCGGTGTGGCAATCTTCGGAGTGGTGAGTCCTGGGGGTTTGGTGGAAAATAACAATCTTCTTTCAACACACTGGATAGTAGTGCGAAGGGCCGTGAGAAGGTCGAATCCCAGGTATCCGTCGTAGGTGGTTTCTTGGGAGGGAAATACCATGAAAGCGTGGTGATGGCCGTGGTTAGGTTGAGGGGTGGCCACATACAGTGGGGCCGTGATGCCAGTACTAGGAATAAGGTTGTCGTTGGCATCAATGAGGGTTGTGGACGAGTGTTGAATAGGTCCAAAAGTGTTGTGATGTCGCTGGTGGTAAGAGGAAAAAATACAGGATCTTGAAGCTCCGGAGTCGACAAGGAGTCGAGAGTTGACTCCCTGGATGGTCAGGTGGGTGTAAATGGGACGCTTTATCATATCATAGCTGCCCCTATCTCGAGCCCCCGCCAGTTTGAAAGTTGGTGGGCGGGGGCGGTCTAAAAAACCCGGTTTGATGACTTCCGGCTCGACTGTACTGTGGTCGTCCGGGTCACCAACCTCTGCAGCTGTCTCGTCGTAATCCTCAGCTCCTGCGGTGCCGTCTTCTAGGATGGTGGCAACACTTCTGGAGGGCTTCAGCCAGGGAATCTGTCCCCAGAACAGTGGAACCCTCGAGCGTTTGGCCAGCAACTCGGCAAAAGACCTCTTCAACCCATTAATAGGGCACTGGGACCCGCAGGGCTTCCAGTCTCCAGGCTTGACTCTGGCCCATTCTTCCGGCTTGTCCTGGTTGCGGCTAGGGTGGTAGGTTGGTCCGGAATGAGCTCCTTGTGGCTTAGTGGGAGCTCGTTGGATACCCGCGATCTTTCCTTGCTCCTGGGACTTTTGCAGGGCCAGAATACGGCGTATGATAGGGAGGTCTGTATCATATCCGGCCGGTTCTATGATGGCAAAGTGGTCCCGGACTGCACGCGGAAGGAACCTCATCAGGGTCCGGCGGACGTTCTCCTTCCTCTCTGCAGCTGTAGCCGTTGTGAATGCGGTGGAAGCCAGCCTGGTAAGCTTGCTGATGGTGGCGTCGAGGTCCCCGTCGTAGGTGATGGCGTGAAATTGCTGGTCGGCTATCACAGTACCTAAGACGGGGTTAATGGCAGTTTTAGTTATGTTTCAAACTGTTCCCAGGTCATTCCGGGGTTCTCTTTTACATAACTGGAAACTAGGGCCATAGACCGCCCTAGCTTCATGACTACAGTATGTATTTTAGGGGCAACTTCATCTTTAAATATGATGTCAAGCACTGGCTTGACAACCTCTAAATAGGTGGCAATGTCAGTTTCCTCTGGTCTGAAAGGAATAATATCCAGTTCTTTCCCTGCCATCCTGACTACTTATCCCTGTCGTGATACTCTCAAAATATTTAAAGCAGGAAAGACCTGAAAGGCTACCTTCGAGAAAGAGACACCGCTGCCACCAGTGTTATGCCCGGTCCAAATTGGAACGCGAGATATTCTTTGTACAATGAGCAGCTCTCTAACTGGATAGGTATACCTTAAACTTTAAATAAAGAGACGTAACACGGCAGGATAATAAGCACACAGGTAACAAGTTAACATGGGTTTTATTCAGTTTAACACCTGGTTCATGGAGGAGCAAGACATATATTTTATACCTGTAACCTGGAGATCATCAACAACAATAAGAATAATTAAGACATACAATAATAAGGTTATCAAGTAAGCAATAGGAGTCGGACAATGGGTCCGGACTCAAGGTAATAATAATACTCCTAGGATACAATTATAAGCTATCCAAAAATGGTGGAGGTACACCTCCTACCCAAATAGATCTCAGAGAGGATCTCAACAAAAGACAAGAGTGCAGTAATGGCAAATGCCGTCTGGATCATGCAATGATGTCCCCGGCATATAGTGACGTTAACTGACTCTAAAGCAATAATGGCCAAGTGGTCATCAACAATGAAGTGGGCTCGGAAAGGCTCACAAATGATATTAATACTATAGGTGTGCTAGATCTCACCTGGCAAAGATTAATCCTTAACTCTAATTGTGTACTAGCAAGGTGCTGAAGGCTGAGGCAACAATCGTCGGGAGCTGAGATAGAGTGAAATTTATTCGAGTTATGAACCTGACAGAATATTAAATGAATTAGGCTAGAAGTTCTACAAAGGAACTAGATTACGTGTAAATATGTGTTTGTGTTTGATGCTATGGGTCTTATATAGGCACGCCTCCTCTGTCGGGCTATGGGAGACCAATAACCCGGGAAGGTGCGTATATAAGGATCCCCTGATAGGTATGTATAATGTGTCCCGGCAAGTGGGCTAATTAACGTCAATTTAAGTAGGGAGAAGAAAGACCTCTCGCAAGACGTAATGTTAATGAGAATCCCTGAAGATAACTTCTACCACAATCCTGAGTCAACTCTATACCCATAAACTATACAAACGCACTTAAAGGAGAGCTGTAGTGAAGAGGAGGGCCCGTAGATCGAGGGAGAATCCAGTAGTCCGGAGGGCGGCTGGGCGTGATGACTCCGGAGGTTGGTCCAGGGGGGGGGGGGTGGGGGGGGCTGGGTGTGATGACTCCAGCTACTGGTCCAGGGTGAGTTACAAGATGATTCCTTAGACCTTGGCGCCTACCACGGGACAACCGGGTTCCTCTTGTACTCCCACAGTGCAGTGATCCCCAAAGGATATGCTGGAGTTCTGCTACAAGGTTTGGGGGGTTAGGGTGACTAGCATAATGATCTACCTAGAGTTGCAAGCAGTCTAGATAGTGACATTATAGGTAGTCTAAGGGGGGGTCAGGGTAAGTGTCTTCCTTCCTTGCTAGTTCGTGGAATTATCAGAACCATGTAGTAAAAAGAGAATCCAGAAAGGGGAGCCCAAAGTGGGTTGCCCAAAATTAGTCCTCTTCCTGATGGGGGGAACCCGATCTGGTAGATCTAAAGTTACTACACTATCCTCATAATCCCTTGAACAAAACAAGGTAGGAATCCTTTGGTACTTGGTTTGTGCACCGCATCGAAGGCCAGAAAGGGGGAGCCCAAAGTGGGTTGCCCAAGCTAGTCCTCTTCCTGATGGGGGGAACCCGACCTGGTAGATCTTCGATCACAGCACACAACTGACAAGTTGAACACCAGCTATCTCTGGCTGTTCTTACCCTGAACTAAAGAATACCAAATGGCAAGCTTAGTTACTGATGTCCAGGCTGGGTGAGTATAAGGCAATCTTCTTGCCCCTACTTAAGGCGCCCGGCTTGAAAGGATCAAGGGCGCTGGGGTGGTGTTGGCGCGTGGTGGTTATGTCCTTGTAGCTCTGGGGGTGGCGCGCCTGGACTCTGGCTGTACCTTGTAGCTAGATGCCCCCGGGCAGATTCTGTTATAAGATGGGGGTGATCACTTCCTGGTGGGAGAGGAAGTGGATGAGAAATGGCATGTGCAGGAGTAGGGTTGGCTGCAGGTTTAGTGGCAGCTAGAGATGCGGTCTTATCATCCTTTGACCGCATCTCATTTTCGATGTTTAAAGTTGATTTTTTTTTTCTCTGACTCTTAAGAGTCTTCCCGCAGTCCGCCGGGGGAACTCTTAAGAGTCTTCCGGTAGTTCCCGGGTTAAGAGGTAAGGCCTAAAAAAAGCCTTTTAACTCGGCAGCTGCGCAACTATGGTATTTGAATGTGCCCGCGGTGCGAAGGTATTCTGATATATTCCTAACTAAAATTGTTAATTTACCAAATATATAATTAATACTTATCTATATGCACCTATTTTACTTTTAATATGAACATATGAACATGGGAAAGCAATAAAACAAGTGGTATCAGCAATTGGCTGGTGAAAATTGTATATTTTAGCCCCGCGGTCGTAATCTGGCCTTGAGCAGTGAGACTAACACCCTGACTCTCTCGTGTCTCGCATGGCACTGAGAGACCAAGGGAGCTTTCAGACTGGCTTGGAGGGTCGGAGTTACACTCATCCACCCTCCTCCCTCTCTTCCACGAAAATACTCGATAAATATCGGGAATAATAGAGAAAATACCTGATAATTGAGGAGGGGAAAAGGGGGGGGGGACACATGTGTAGGAGTGGTAGAAGGTAATAGAGGGAAATTATCTCACCTAAACACAAATTGCTTTTTTTAAAGTGCCACTGGGGTGTTTTAAATGGTTTTTTTTAGACCTAGGTTCTTAAGAGTCTTCCCGCAGCCCCCCAGTAAAATCTCTTATGAGTTTTCCCACAGCTGCCGGGTTAAAAGGCCCAAGTAGCACTTAAAATATAAAAAATAGGTGATTGAGATAATTCCCCTCCATACCGTCTATCACTCCTCCACATGTGTCAAAACCCCCTCCTTCCCCCCCTTTCAATTATCACCTATTTTTCCTCTTATTCCCTTGTTTATCGGTTTATTTACCGCGCCAACATCTCCAATCCGGTTCTAAGTGCGTGTTTCAACAAATATTTTCCCATAATTACGAAACGTATTAAAGCAAATCACATAAATAAGCCATATATATCGAATAATATTAAATCATTGATCAAAGAGAAGAATAAACTGGCACGGAAATACGCTTTAAGGCCCATCACGTTCGGGTAGGAATTCCGCACATTACGCAACAAAGTCTCGCAAGAAATTAGACAAGCAAAAGGAAATTATTACAAAACTAAACTAACAGAAAATTCAGGGAACACTAAGAAAGTCTGGAAAATTATTAATTCTGTTCTCAATAAAGACAAACAAAATAAGATTAACGACACATTTATGCATAATGATGTAGAATTAAATATCCCACAACAGATTGCAAATAAGTTCAATTCTTACTTTATCAATGTGGGGAAATCTCTTGCAGAAAATATTACTGATGAAAATGTAGATTATAATACTTACTTACTAAACAGGCAAGAAACTGTATTTAATATGTCACCTATTACACAAGATGAATTATTGCATGCCATAGAAAACTTGCGGGATTCTTCTCCGGGTTATGATGACATACCTATGTCTATAGTGAGGAAGGTCATCCATATACTGTCACCTATTATTTTACACTTATGTAATAGTTCATTCGCGACTGGGATTTTCCCTGAGGATCTTAAAGTTGCCAAAATAATACCTATTTTTAAGTCAGGAGATGTAAGTCTTTTTTAAAATCATCGACCAGTATCTGTTTTACCTGCCATAAGTAAAATATTAGAAAAAGTTATGTTTGATAGGCTCATGGATTATTGTACTACTAATGGTATTTTGTCAGATGCCCAATATGGATTTAGGAAAGGACGTTCCACTGAATTAGCCTTATAAAAATTCAAAAGTGATATCCTCAGTTCCTTTGACAATAAAGATTATTTAATAAGCATATTTTTAGATCTGTCTAAGGCATTTGATACGGTTCACCATCATATTTTGTTAGATAAACTCAAACATTATGGAATTAGATATATTACACATACTTGGTTTCAGTCATACTTAAGTAATCGGAGGCAATATGTGCAATATAAGGACTGCAAATCTGAACAACAGTTTATACCATATGGAGTCCCACAGGGGTCCATATTGGGCCCACTGCTCTTCATTTTATATATTAATGATTTTATTAACTCTAGCACTATATTTAACTTCCTGTTATTTGCCGATGATAGCACTTTGTATGCCAGACACAGGGATCTACGTTTCCTAATAAATTTTTAGTCAATAATGAGCTAAATAACATTGCAAGGTGGATACAAGCTAATAAGCTTACTCTTAATATCGACAAAACTAAGTATATAATTTTTAAGAGGAATAAATCTATCGCTCAAAATTTAGCACCAATTAAGATTGAAAATAATGTACTAAAGGAGGAGGAACATATAAAGTTTCTTGGTGTTATGGTGGATAGCAGGCTGTCGTGGGGCATACATATACATGATTTGAAAAACAAACTTAATAAGCAATGTGGCATACTCTACCTTACACGACACTGCTTTAATATTAGTGCTCTAAAACAATTATATTATAGTCTTATCTATCCACAGTTGTTATATTGCCAAACAATTTGGGGTGCAACTAGTAAAACCAAATTATTAACTATTGAAAAATCACAAAAAAGAATAATTAGAACTATATCACATAAATCAAGATATGCCCACACAAATGAACTTTTTAGTAAACTTGAATTATTTAAATTTAAGGATATCAATACTTGCTGCAGTGCGCTTTTCGTATTTAAATGTCTGCATAACTCTTGATAGCACTGATTTGTTTACACCTAGTAACAATGAAAGGTACAATTTAAGGGGAGCTGATCTATTAAGAATTCCTCTCATGACTTCTAGTCAAGCTCAGACATGTATAAAATATCATGGAGTTAAGGTGTGGAACGGATTACCTCAAAATTTAAGAAATATACAGGAAATATCTCGGTTTAAGAGACAATTAAAATATTTTCTATTAACACAATATCAACAGTGACTACTAAAATAGGTATATCACCAATTATACTACCAATAATTACAACATCCCTATCACCTAGATCGACAAATGTATAACCTTTAACAATATTTACGCTGACTGTGCGTGTATATATGTGTAGAGCCACGTAAAGGGTTGAATGAGCTTGAATACTATTTTGTAATAAACATGCTTCTATTTTTTTCTGTAAATCTAAATGAATGGTGTAAGTGTGTACTCCATGCACAACAAAGTTTATGTCCTTTACTAATTAGGCATATACTGTTAGGGAAGCGTATGTGTCTTTGTGTCGAATTGTGGGTATAATTGCGAGTATGGCCTTTGAACATCAAGTCAATAGTTGTACAATGTATATTATATATAAATTATTCAATTTTGTAAATGGTATTACATGGGTAATTGTGATAAAAAACAATCAGCTGTGAGCTCTGGGAAGTGAGTGTGACCTCAGTGTTAATCACCATTAATTTAATTTGTTTTATTTTATTATATTTTGCCTACATACATCCCTTTTCGAAGTTAGAAAATTCTTTACAACACGTAGTTCCCAGGGCACATAGCTGTGACTAAGTAATTAAAATGCCCCAGAACGAGAAGCCCACCACGGAAGCCACGAGCGAACACCACCAGGAAACGGGAACAGAAACACCCGAAAGAAAGGCCCACAGAACGAAAGGACCAGGTGACCGAGCCAACCAGTTAAGACAGGCCGAAGCCCGCAGGGCTAAGCAGCTCCAAACCACACCTGCCTATCCCTTCTAACCACTGACCTTTCCCCCACCTCGCGTATACACTACCCCTCGTGTCCTACACCTCTACCTACATGATGATGAACATAAATACACCTTAATTTAATACACCCATGCTCTGTCCCTAAGTTAAGATATCAATATCAACATACCCTAAAATACCTTGTCTTGCCAGACTAAGTTTCTGAAGACCAACCGCCCCCATAAATCTATGTATGTTCTTCCATCCGAGAAGTAATATGTTAACCCCTGTCTTGCCAGACTAAGTTTCTGAAGACCAACTGCCCCCATAAATCTATGTGTGTTCTTCCCAGGTTAATACACCCATGCCCTGTCCCTAGGTTGAGCCAATGCCAACCAGTTCAGACAGGCCTAAATCTATGTATGTTTTTCCCATCCAAGAAGTAATATGTTAACCCCCTGTCTTGCCAGACTAAGTTTCTGAAGACCAACCGCCCCCATAAATCTATGTATGTTCTTCCATCCGAGAAGTAGTATGTTAAAACCCCATGTCCTAATTGATAAGTACTATGATACCCACGGGTACACCAGTGTATATATAACCATTGTTCCTGTAAGACCTAGACAGAAATGACTGAAGATGTTAGCCACCATGCAGTAACTTTAATTCTTACCCCAACCAGAGATTGTATATACAACCCTCTTTTACCATTGTCTCGACGCATTTTCACCACGAAACAATACCGAAGCTACCCCTACGAAATGCCGTTTTCTTTGGTGTATATGTCATAGAAAACGCAGTTCCCAGGAACAACTAGATCAGCAAGAAATAGTGTCAGATTAACAGTGTTCATAACCATCGTATTGACGAGTAATAATACACCATGTTTATCCCTACTTTTATCCACAGTCAAGCACACACCTACAGTTAACCTCCTCTTCCCCACAGCCCCACAGTCCACATGATTCTATCCTTTCCAGACTCATATACCACCCCATATTGCTCATCCCCCGGTAGCATTTGGCTAACATACTTTCCCTGTCATTAACCCCCAAGCTCCGATACCAACTGTAGTCTAATGCCACCCCTACGCCCAGAGACCTTAGGGTCAAACTTCCACGTAGCCCCCCCTTAACCCTCTCCCTCTCGTTAACCCCCCACGCGCCTCGACTCCTTTCCGACCTAGCCTCTCCACCATACCTCCTGAATATCCTTAATTTTTCCGTTGCTAACATTCTCAAACCTTTTATATATATACTCCTATCCAGCCTACCTTCCCTCAGTAGGAAGGAACACCATTAGAACTTTACTAACCCTTTGCATGCCATCTATTCCCTCACAACCCATTCACAACCCTGTACCAAATGATCGTCAGTGCGAGGCTAGCCGCCTCGCCAGTGACTAAGTCTATTGCCATACTTCCAGATAAATGTGGCAGAGTTAGCAACCCAGTCTCCACCACATCCAGCAAACCATGCAATTAACAACCCAACCGATTAAACCAGCTAGTCAAGGCACCTTCGGTTTTGGTATTATGAACACCCACATCTGTCTCATAAACAGAGGGTTATTACAAACACTTGTGATATGGCAAGCCCCTAGCCACAGCCGCCGGACGACCATCACAGAGAGAGGGCGTGCACCTACCCCTTTTTACCCACCCGAGGAGGGAGACCCCCACCCCTGCGGAGGTATACCTGACCCCTGTTTTGACTTCCGGGTCATTGCCAGGTAGCACAGGAATTCTTCCTATCAATGAACTAACCATGCATGACTAACACCTTTACTAACCTCTATTAACCCACAATAACCCATTAACCTTTCTTGCATACTCTGATAACCAAATTAGCACCTCAGCTATACCAGAGAATGAAGACTGAGCAATCTAAGAGAGACGCTCCTATCACAGCTGTCCCAGTCCTCCTCGCAAAGTAGATCCAGTCTCTCTCCCCTAAATACTTCCAGTATAGCCAAAATAGTACCTCTTACTAAGGCTCAGTTATATCACATTATGAAGGCTCCATATAGCCATGTGCCACAACAGTAATCACCACCTTACCTAGTTCCCGTATCCATTGAGAGCTCAAAAAATCCATAATACTCGAGATCCCTATGGCCTACAGGGTCCAAAAACCGAGCCTATAAACCAAGCTCCAGCCCCCAGTAAAATCAGTTGAAAGATAGACACCAACCAGTGGCTGGCCCCCTTAAGTTGACCTCTAGCTCTGCCCTTGTGTTGTTCCTGAGAATTGAGTTCCAGAGCCGGCAGACTCCGTGGCAGATTGAGATAGAAGCATCTGTCCACGTACAAAAAATCTACGTGCACCTTATAAACCTTCACAAACCAGTGGGTATATAAGCGTGTAGCCAGCAACGATCGCCAAGAGATCCGTCTTGAGAACTTACTACATATGGACCACCTGGACGGCCGCGGAACCAGTCGTTAGCCCCCAACATCACAGACGCAAGATAACCAGGACCAGACCAACCAAATACTACCCAAGATTCACTTTATTAGTACTACAGTGTTACAGTACTATTTAGAGACTCACTTATTAATATTTCTATGAAGTGGCTATATCTTTGCCCCAGTATAATTCATATATAACCATTCCATTAGGAAGTGCTAAAGCGTATCAGTGTTTATTAAATAACAGGCAATATTAACTCTCGTAATTACCCATATCCAGATAATATTACATAGAAGTAAAACCCTAGTGATATCTAACATTCGCCCACTGATTTGCATTCTACGTATTTCTGCTATAAGAATATAAAACTTAGATCAGTACCCCCTGAGGTTACTAGAATTCCCGTGCTCTAAAATACGTGTGTCTAATCTAGTCTGTGAACTACTACTTGTGCACCAGAGCTACCAGTAATAAATCTAAATAGTGAAATTGAATCTATAAGTAACATTGATGGTCTCCAGTATATAAACTTGCGAACAAAGCCAGTGATCAGAAGATTAATACCTGAACGTTGGAAGTGGGAGACTAGGCTCCATCCAGATCCACTTATTGCTAGTTGTTCAATTCTATCATTTGTCTTGTACGAGTGTTCATACCTTCTTATGCTTCCTATTAATCATCCTCAATAAACGTGATCGTGTGTCTTGTTACCGTGTGTTTATTTTGTGTTCTCTATTCCTCATACCTTGTTTTGTGCATGCAGCCTTATATACCCAGTCAGTTAGAACTCACATTACCCAAGTTAATCCTGTAGAAAAACAGGGCATAACATTGGCGGCAGCGGTGGTTCTTGATTCGAATAAAAGGTTGCATTACATTGCAAGTTTGGAACAGCCAGAACACGATAACATCATGGCGCACCGTTCTCACATCCCCATCCCACATTATGATGGAGAAACTTACGAGATCGAAACGTTCATGGACATAGTGAAACCCGTACTTGACCTAGTTTATACCACGGATGCAGAAAAGATAGCCGTGACATTAACGCACCTGGGAAAAGCTGTTTCCCTGGTTGCCTACCAAGTGCACCCTGCTCTCACATGGGACGAATTTTGCCCAATAGTGATAGAAGCCATTAACACCTTACGAGCGGCCTATGCGGTTTATTTATGTGTACCGCACAGCGGGGTGTTTTTAGCCAAAATAGGGCTGTTTACGTGATCATTTTCATGCCTAAATAAGACCCAGAACGTAAAACAAGTACCTATCCCTGAAAGGGCATAAACAGAGCTTTCGAATGACACCATAACGATCCTTGTATGATGGATAGTTTTCTTGCAATAACCGTGCAACGCGAGTGCAAAAGCAGGTAATTTCGCTACTTTCAGTACAAAATTGAGTATGTAGCGAGTGAGAGAGGGAGGAGGGAGCTGAGATTTGTGTCAGTAGGTTCGCCGCTGTGGTCTGGAGCAGTCATACGCTCGCTAGTCTCCTGCCACCACTTGTCTCTCTCTCTCAGCCACATTACGTGCTGAAATTGCCACTCGACCTATGTCGAGCGCCGCCACATAGTCCAGCTTTATTTAACTCGACTTATGTTGCTCGCCACTAAATAAGGGTTAAGCCTTCGTTGGGCGTTTTCGTGGCCCACACCCATATCCAAGACACTAAATTCGAAGGCGATCTAGATGCCACAGTGAATAAGATCGCCCAACATATAAAAGTGTCTTTCCCCACATTGACCAGAATCCAGCAAGAGCAGCAGATTCTGGTCAACCTTGTATCAATATTGCCCTCAGCAGTAAAAGATCATTTCCGTGTGCACGATTTCGTCGGATATCAAAAAGATCTCATCACGATCTGACGTATTTTGGCCGTGCACACAGAAGCACCCACTCAAATCGCTGTAATAAAGAGGTTTCCCACGCACCCGCAGCACCTCGACCACCAAAACCCCAAGGCCCAAACCTTCAACTCCAAGAATGCCTACCCATCCTCATCTTTCCACAACAGACCGACCTACCCTTCCGGCCAGCCCCAACCCAGTAGGCCCCGGTTCCAACCTACCCAGCCACGCAGAATCTTCAACCGGAACAAAACCTACAACACCTACCAAAGTAAAAACCCTACATTAGTAATTATCAACCCCTATGATTTCCCTGCCTGTAGTACTAAGTGTGCCCTCCATCAAATTCGTGACTCTGCCAAACCTCGCCCCTTTACTCCTCGCATTTCTGTAAATGAAGAGAAGTTGGGACAAGAGGAAGAAATGGAGGAAATGCACACCGGAGAAATAGCCCCTATCATGACCTCAGACGATACCGAGGAAACCCTGGAGGAGGTAGATACCGACTCCCAGGATTTTTAAAGTACCCCCCGCCCACGATGGCCTCGGCGGGGGACGCCATAACTGACCGCACTGCCCCCATTTATTACCTGGCCAAAATCAAGGACATTCCTGTCCGCTTGTTAATCGACACGGGAGCTGCCAAGTCATGTCTGTTCAAGTCTTATTATGATCAACACCACCGACTATTTGGCCCCTTGTTATCTACCAAATCAGAATTAATCTCAGCTGCTGATACCTACTTAAATCTCCTAGGAGACACTTTGCCCCTGTCAGTAACTACTCCTGCCCCCCATGCTCGTTGTTATCACACGTTCACAGTATTTTCCTCCCACTGTAAACATTACGATGGTTTCCTTGGACTTGACCTCCTTCAAAAACTCCAGGCCCAGGTTGACTGCGGCCAGAGGCTGATCTCATTCAAAAAAAAATCCAACCCAAAGCCTCTGACAAACCAATCACGCAGAAACTATTCACAAAAAGAAAAAACACCTCCCCCCTCAACAAACTCTGAGTCAGGGTTACCAAGTTGCAGCTAGCACTAAGGTAACTCCTAACCCCTCCCCTTGCCCCGAGTTCTCTAAAAATATCACTCATTTCGTTGAAAAACTGCCTCAACAAACGAAAGAAGACAAGTCCAAGCAACTCCCTCTCGGTAATTCCCCCAATTCTCCTAACTCTGTCCAGGATCAATCCTCCCATGTTTCCAGGACAGACTCTGATGTATGTAAAAAATATTCTACCAAATATTTATGTACACGTGTTTCCAGGGAGAATGCCGACCTATGTACCCAACAATGTTTTCCCCATGCCCCCAGAAATGTTCAGCTATTCCACAACCAACAAAATTCCCCTTGTGACAGTTTTCCGTCAGTAGCTCCTTTCCGCCCCCACACAATTCACACTCCTAGAAGACTTCAAGACCCCACACTTGACTCGCCCTCTCATGACAGACAAACCCACCAATCCCAGATAACCTCTAAACAAACCGTGACTGCCACCGACAAGATTCCCCAAATTCGTCCTTCTAACAACCACAAATCAATACATCAGTCCTCCACCAATAACCCATGTTCTATACCAAACTCTTCCCCCACCAACCCTCCACAGTCCCACCAACAAATTCCGTTTTCTAAATCGCTCACCCCTCATCACTCTGACCCTCCCACACGCGCCGTTAATCCTCCCCTCACGCGTGACGACCTAGGGACACAACCATGTTTCCCCCATGCCCCCAGAAGTGTCCAGCGATTCCACAACCAACCAAATTCCCCTTGTGACAGTTTTCCGTCAGTAGCTCCCTTCCACCCCCACATAATTCACACCCCTAGAAAACTTCAAAACCCCACACTTGACTCGCCCTCTCATGACAGACAAACCCACCACTCCCATATAAACTCTAAACAAACCGTCACTGCCACCGACGAAACTCCCCCAAATTCGTCCTTCTAACAACCACAAATCCGTACATCAGTCCTCCACCTATAACCCAGGTTCTATATCTCACTCTTCCCCCACCAACCCTCCACAGTCCCACCAACAAATTCCGTTTTCTAAATCACTCACACCTCATCACACTGATCCTCCCACACGCGCCGTTAATCCCCCCCTCACGCGTGACCCCCACCAAAGTTATCTTTCCCCCCTTATGCGTACCGAGCACCTGCTCACCCGTCGATCCCCCACCATCATTAGCCCAGCTGTAGTTCAAGATAAATGTCAAATTCCCCCCCGCCATCAAAAAGGGGTTAACCTTCGACCCATACCCCAAACTCACATGATATTTTCCCCCACTACCACGTCCACCAACCCCAATCGTTGCCTCTTACAACCCGCCATCATTTCCGCTCGCATCAACCACATTCTCGTGGCAAATATCTCTGAAGAATCCCTGACATTACCAAAAGGCCTCATCATAGGAGACCTCGAAACTTTTGATGACCTCCCCATAGATTCCAATGACACCCCTACCAGCCTCAAATTGCCCCCTCTCCCGGACACATTATCCGACCACCAAAAACACAGCATGTACGAACTATTGCTAGAGTTCAGTGACGTGTTTGCCCAACAACCCACTGAAATCGGACAGACCGATGTGGAACAACACATCATTAACACCACAGGCCCCCCCATAAGACAACCATCCCGTAGAAAAAATCCCATACAACGCCAGGAAGAGGAACGCCAAGTCCAAGAGATGTTAGAGGCCGGAATTGCCACCCCGTCCATTAGCCCCTGGTCTTCCCCTGTTGTCCTAGTAAAAAAGAAAGATGGGTCAACCCGTTTTTGCGTCGATTACAGGAGATTGAATGACGTAACCATTAAGGACGCTACGCCATTACCAAGGATAGACGATTCCCTTGACTCCCTATACGGATCCAGATGGTTCACTACCCTCGACTTGCAAGCAGGGTATTGGCAAGTGCCTATCAAGGCAGAGGACCAAGAAAAAACAGCATTTTCCACTAGTGGTGGCCACCACTACGAATTTAACGTCCTACCTTTTGGCCTCTGTAACGGACCCGCCACTTTCTCCCGTTTGATGGAAGCGGTATTACATGGCCTGACCTGGGAAACCTTATTGTTATTGTTATTATTATTGTGTACTCTCAAACCTGGGAAGAACACCTCCTCAGGTTGAGACAAGTTCTTCAAAGAATCCGAGCCGCCGGGTTGAAATTAAGACCCTCAAAGTGCGAAATTGCACGAAATAAGGTAGATTTCCTCGGCCATGTAATATCTGAACATGGTATTGCACCAGACCCAAAGAAACTTCAAGCCATACAAAACCAACCCCCACCCACCACCGTTAAAGGAGTACGTTCCTTTTTAGGTTTAGCCACATACTACAGACGTTTCGTCTCCCACTTTGCCACAATAGCCAGACCCCTCCACCAACTCACCCACAAGGACACCACATTCACCTGGACACCTGAAAGAGACCTCGCTTTTAACACTTTGAAACAAAAGCTAATCCAAGCCCCTATTGTCGCTTTCCCTGATTACCATAAACCTTTCCGTCTTTATACCGACGTATCTCTGTACGCCATTGGTGCGGTTTTAGCTCAAGTAAGAGACGGAGATGAACATGTGATAGAGTATGCCAGCTCCACACTCAACCAAGCACAACAGAATTATGCAGCCACCAAGAGAGAGTGCTTAGGGATCATTTGGGCACTCAGCCACTTCAGGTCATTTGTGTTGGGCGCAAAACTCGATATAATAACCGACCATCAATCTTTGCAATGGTTGCGTAAGTGCGAAACCAACTCAGCCATCTTGGTACGTTGGAGGGAGACACTAGAGGACTACGATTTTACAATATAGTATCGTCCAGGTAAACTTCACACCAATGCAGACGCCCTGTCCCGTTTGCCAGTACCGAAAGACCCCCCCACCAACCTAGCCGACTTACAAAACACTGAGCTCTTATCTACCCCCATCCACCAACATAATTCCCCCCCAGCCCCCTCACTAATTCAATCTTGGGAAACAAGAATCAGACCACCCTGGATATCGTTAAATGTCTTCAGGAAACTGACTCGCTGGGGAGATCAACTTGCCACAGACTCCGGTCACATAGTCCTAGACCCCACCATTGCCCACGACTACATGATTGCCATCCACGAGGGAAACGGCATACACCTTGGACAAAAGAAGATGTTAAAAATCTTCGCAGATCAATACTGGACCCCCAACCCCTCCAAGATTGCACAACGCGTGACAGAATCCTGCAAACCTTGTTTATTGGGGAAGGATAGATCACGCACACCAGGCCCAGCTGGTACCATTTCTGCCAACAAACCGTTCCAAGTCCTATCCCTCGACATCATGGGCCCGTTTCCTTCTTACACTGGCAACCGCTATATCGTCACATTTGTTGACGTATATTCAAAATTTTTAGTAGCCTGCCCAGTTAAAGACCACACAGCCACCACCATCGCCACACTGCTTGCCACAGAAGTGTTCCCTATATTCGGCCTTCCCCTTGCTCTTCTATCCGACAATGCCCCCGAATTTAGTGGACACGTTTGGCACCAGTTCACCCAACAATGCGGTATTAAGATCAAACACTCATCCCCGTACTGGCCTCAAGGAAATGCTATATGCGAACGCAGCCATCGCACCATCAACAACCAGTTACGTACCAAAATGATTGCTCTTAACACCTCAGACTGGCCATCACAAATAAAGATGATACAATGGGGCATGAACACCTGTCCCCGAGAAGACGGTATTTCCCCTCATGAACGTGTTTACGGCGTACCCCCCCTGTTACTGCCGTTCCACCATCACGCTCACCTCCCCTCCAACACCTCCACAATTGACCCATTGCAACATCTGCAAAACACCCTCCATACCGCCCAAACCTGTCAAGACACCAAAACTGATAACCCCGATGATAAAAACCCTTTCGCCATCCATGACACCGTAATGGTAGCCAACCTCCCTGTCACCAACAAATTAGGCCCTCGCTATGTCGGCCCCTACACCATCATACAAGTCCCACATGCCTATCAAGTCACCATTGATTATCACGGCGTGACTCGCACGTTCCGAACTAGATTCGTCCGAGCGTTTAAACCTCTAAAACCACAAGACATTACCCCACCCCACACGTCCGACCCTGAATTAAACACCCCTACTACCCCTCCCACTCAGGCTATGAATATTCCCCTACAAACCACTAAGGGCCTAAACCCTCCAGCACCGAACCGGCCGATCATTCCTCAACATACCCCCCAAACTAACCTCCACAAACCCCAAGCCCCCACTATCACACCTTCCTCCACCATGACCCCTTCTTTCACTTCTGATAGTCAAGTACCTCCCCAACTTATCCAAGTACGAAAACCTCCACCCTCAACCCCGACCACAACGGAAACCCTCCGGTCTAGCCCTGACGTACCTCCACCAGGCACCACAGTGAGAAAACCACCACCCCCACCCAAAACCAAGTACACACCCAACCGCACCACACAATCTACCTCAGTAACCTCACGCTACAACTTACGCCCACGACTAAAATCTTTTAAAACCTCCAGAAAACACACCCTGCTAACCAAGTTCCGTAAGGCTGCCAGACCACTATCCTCCTCCTCCTCTTCTTCTTCGTCGAATTCTCCTCCACAAATGGAAAGAAGACGAATAATCACAAGTAAACACCATAACCCCTCTAACTATCTTCCAAAAATAACAACCCCCACCCTCCCACGAAAGAACATACTTTCCCCTTCAACCTCATCCCCTCTCAACCCCCACCTCATCACCCCGAATGACCTGCTAGATCTACCCCCCCCCCCCCCCCCCCACCAAACTCCCATAAAACCGCCTATTTCCACCTCCATCAAATCACCGACCCCACCAAAGAACACCGCCAACACATGTGCCTACCCCCAACCCTCCAAATTATAGCTCCACTCCCTACCAACCCGTCTAGGCCCCCCCCCCCCCCCCCCCCGCATCCACCCCTTTCCCCTCAACTATCCCTGCGACTCCACCCATGCATCAACCAACCTCCTCATCTCATCAAACCCCCAACCAACCAACCCCTAAAAAGTACACTATGCCAACGACCAACCCCTCCTCTCACACCACGTCTAACACACAACTAACTCCTAACCAAAGCCCCTCCAAACTGACGTACCCGACCTCCACACCCCCACTTGAATCCCCCCACAAAGTCGCCCCTGAGAGAACCCCCATACATACCCCCACCAAATCCTCTCCCATTCCGCCTACCACCCTCACTCGACAAAAACCTCCACACGCATCTACCTCTCAAATAACCCCTTACCTCACCCCCACTACATGCCCTCCACATGTAAAGCGTTCTTCCCCTCAATATAAAACATCGTTGAGCGACTCAAGTCCCACTACAAACATCTACCTTCCCACCAGGACCTCCAAAGGTAGAATAATCAACAGACCCATCAGATTTGAAGACAGTTATTTAAAAACAACACCCCGTTCTTACACTAAAGACCCAAGCCACACAACACACACACCCCCTCTTTCTCACACACCTCCATCACGCACCTTACCTAAACCAATATTGCACATTGCCTCCATATATTTTCCCAGCCTGCAACACCACCCAAGAAAACCCCAAAAACCCCAGACTCATATCCCCCCTTCACCCCCAGCTCCGTTTTCACGCGTTAGTCCCTCCCCTTCAGTTATTAACCCATTCACAACACTGAAGAGGCCTCCTGTCAGTCCCACACACCTCACTCGATACATGACCTCCACCATGAACAAATCCACACCATTCGTAGCCCCCGTCCCTACCCCCACGGGGGAAGACTACACACCGTTCATACGAAAAGTTAAAGTAAAAACGTCCACAGGACGCTTAGCCCGTCTACAGCGCCCACATCAAGCCCGGGCAACCGCCCTCCACAACACCGAGGACACATTCCTACAGGTCTACATAGACCTGCAAAAGAAACCTGACCCTCGCTCTCATTGCTTGGTGGGACCTTCTCAATACACTCAAAATGACCCACCATGACTATGCTTCTTTTTACTTCACCCTTGAGGCTCGGGGATGAGCCTTCAATGAAGGAGAGGGAAGTAAAATGCCCCAGAACGAGAAGCCCACCACGGAAGCCACGAGCGAACACCACCAGGAAACGGGAACAGAAACACCCGAAAGAAAGGCCCACAGAACGAAAGGACCAGGTGACCGAGCCAACCAGTTAAGACAGGCCGAAGCCCGCAGGGCTAAGCAGCTCCAAACCACACCTGCCTATCCCTTCTAACCACTGACCTTTCCCCCACCTCGCGTATACACTACCCCTCGTGTCCTACACCTCTACCTACATGATGATGAACATAAATACACCTTAATTTAATACACCCATGCTCTGTCCCTAAGTTAAGATATCAATATCAACATACCCTAAAATACCTTGTCTTGCCAGACTAAGTTTCTGAAGACCAACCGCCCCCATAAATCTATGTATGTTCTTCCATCCGAGAAGTAATATGTTAACCCCTGTCTTGCCAGACTAAGTTTCTGAAGACCAACTGCCCCCCATAAATCTATGTGTGTTCTTCCCAGGTTAATACACCCATGCCCTGTCCCTAGGTTGAGCCAATGCCAACCAGTTCAGACAGGCCTAATCTATGTATGTTTTTCCCATCCAAGAAGTAATATGTTAACCCCCTGTCTTGCCAGACTAAGTTTCTGAAGACCAACCGCCCCCATAAATCTATGTATGTTCTTCCATCCGAGAAGTAGTATGTTAAAACCCCATGTCCTAATTGATAAGAAACTATGATACCCACGGGTACACCAGTGTATATATAACCATTGTTCCTGTAAGACCTAGACAGAAATGACTGAAGATGTTAGCCACCATGCAGTAATTTAATTCTTACCCCAACCAGAGATTGTATATACAACCCTCTTTTACCATTGTCTCGACGCATTTTCACCACGAAACAATACCGAAGCTACCCCTACGAAATGCCGTTTTCTTTGGTGTATATGTCATAGAAAACGCAGTTCCCAGGAACAACTAGATCAGCAAGAAATAGTGTCAGATTAACAGTGTTCATAACCATCGTATTGACGAGTAATAATACACCATGTTTTTCCCTACTTTTATCCACAGTCAAGCACACACCTACAGTTAACCTCCTCTTCCCCACAGCCCCACAGTCCACATGATTCTATCCTTTCCAGACTCATATACCACCCCATATTGCTCATCCCCCGGTAGCATTTGGCTAACATACTTTCCCTGTCATTAACCCCCAAGCTCCGATACCAACTGTAGTCTAATGCCACCCCTACGCCCAGAGACCTTAGGGTCAAACTTCCACGTAGCCCCCCCTTAACCCTCTCCCTCTCGTTAACCCCCCACGCGCCTCGACTCCTTTCCGACCTAGCCTCTCCACCATACCTCCTGAATATCCTTAATTTTTCCGTTGCTAACATTCTCAAACCTTTTATATATATACTCCTATCCAGCCTACCTTCCCTCAGTAGGAAGGAACACCATTAGAACTTTACTAACCCTTTGCATGCCATCTATTTCCTCACAACCCATTCACAACCCTGTACCAAATGATCGTCAGTGCGAGGCTAGCCGCCTCGCCAGTGACTAACTTCTATTGCCATACTTCCAGATAAATGTGGCAGAGTTAGCAACCCAGTCTCCACCACATCCAGCAAACCATGCAATTAACAACCCAACCGATTAAACCAGCTAGTCAAGGCACCTTCGGTTTTGGTATTATGAACACCCACATCTGTCTCATAAACAGAGGGTTATTACAAACACTTGTGATATGGCAAGCCCCTAGCCACAGCCGCCGGACGACCATCACAGAGAGAGGGCGTGCACCTACCCCTTTTTACCCACCCGAGGAGGGAGACCCCCACCCCTGCGGAGGTATACCTGACCCCTGTTTTGACTTCCGGGTCATTGCCAGGTAGCACAGGAATTCTTCCTATCAATGAACTAACCATGCATGACTAACACCTTTACTAACCTCTATTAACCCACAATAACCCATTAACCTTTCTTGCATACTCTGATAACCAAATTAGCACCTCAGCTATACCAGAGAATGAAGACTGAGCAATCTAAGAGAGACGCTCCTATCACAGCTGTCCCAGTCCTCCTCGCAAAGTAGATCCAGTCTCTCTCCCCCTAAATACTTCCAGTATAGCCAAAATAGTACCTCTTACTAAGGCTCAGTTATATCACATTAAGGCTATAGCCATGTGCCACAACAGTAATCACCACCTTACCTAGTTCCCGTATCCATTGAGAGCTCAAAAAATCCCATAACTCGAGATCCCTATGGCCTACAGGTTCCAAAACCGAGCCTATAAACCAAGCTCCAGCCCCCAGTAAAATCAGTTGAAAGATAGACACCAACCAGTGGCTGGCCCCCTTAAGTTGACCTCTAGCTCTGCCCTTGTGTTCCTGAGAATTGAGTTCCAGAGCCGGCAGACTCCGTGGCAGATTGAGATAGAAGCATCTGTCCACGTACAAGAAATCTATGTGCACCTTATAAACCTTCACAAACCAGTGGGTATATAAGGTGTAGCCAGCAACGATCGCCAGAGAGATCCGTCTTGAGAACTTACTACATATGGAACCACCTGGACGGCCGCGGAACCAGTCGTTAGCCCCCAACATCACGGACGCAAGATAACCAGGACCAGACCAACCAAATACTACCCAAGATTCACTTTATTAGTACTACAGTGTTACAGTGTTACAGTACTATTTAGAGACTCACTTATTAATATTTCTATGAAGTGGCTATATCTTGCCCCAGTATAATTCATATATAACCATTCCATTAGGAAGTGCTAAAGCGTATCAGTGTTTATTAAATAACAGGCGATATTAACTCTCGTAATTACCCATATCCAGATATTACATAGAAGTAAAACCCTAGTGATATCTAACATTCGCCCACTGATTTGCGTTCTACGTATTTCTGCTATAAGAATATAAAACTTAGATCAGTACCCCCTGAGGTTACTAGAATTCCAGTGCTCTAAAATACGCGTGTCTAATCTAGTCTGTGAACTACTGTGTGCACCAGAGCTACCAGTAATAAATCTAAATAGTGAAATTGAATCTATAAGTAACATTGATGGTCTCCAGTATATAAACTTGCGAACAAAGCCAGTGATCAGAAGATTAATACCTGAACGTTGGAAGTGGGAGACTAGGCTCCATCCAGATCCACTAATGCTAGTTGTTCAATTCTATCATTGTCTTGTACGAGTGTTCATACCTTCTTATGCTTCCTATTAATCATCCTCAATAAACGCGATTGTGTGTCTTGTTACCGTGTGTTTATTTTGTGTTCTCTATTCCTCATACCTTGTTTTGTGCATGCAGCCTTATATACCCAGTCAGTTAGAACTCACATTACCCAAGTTAATCCTGTAGAAAAACAGGGCATAACATATATTATATACAATTGCATTTTGATAGATCGAGTTATAGCCAGGTGCCTTTAAGAGAGACATCTCTCAAAAGGCTCAGCCTTATTTTTTTGTAATATTATTACCGGTATATATTTTTGTTTTTAACAAAATCATTTGTAAGCAAAATTGTATTGTATACTAAAGGCTAAATAAAAAGATTTCAATTCAATTCAATTCAATTCAATTCAAGGCGTGGTCATGTGCCTACCGAGTGCATGGTGTGAGAGAGAGAGACTCAGTCTGCCTCTAGGCTTGGGAGAGGGAGGCTGTACGTCGCGTTTGCTTCACATTTCATGATTGAACGGTCGGCAATAATTCGCGATTTTCACCCTCCAAACACTATTCCCACTTGTTTTATTGCTGTTACATGTTAATATCTTCATATTAAACTTAAAATAGGCGCATATGAATAAGTAATAACTATATTTATCGTAAAATGACGATTTTAGGCGGGAATGAAGCCTAATATGGCCGCCCAGTAGTAGGGTGTTCACTACATATAGCTCGCCTTTTAAAGGTTAATAAAATATTACCCCCATTATTTGAGAAGTACTGCATCACAATGGTGCCTAAAGAAATAGAGAACTGATCTCTTTTACTACAGAATATCTGGTGATGGGCTGGTCTATCAGAATGAGAGTTGAGCGTTCTCTGCCATACTCATAGCTTACTCTGACTGTTCCTTTTACTTATATATTTTCTAGATCTCAAGTGACGGCATCTTTTCCGTGGATTGACCTCCCTACTGCCAACCCTGGCAGATTGGGAGCCAAAGCGTCACATTTTTCCTTTGCCCCTCAACTTTCCCTTTATAATTGCTGAGGGGCACAGGGCCTTGGGTGGGGCTTTTGTTTCCCGGGCGTTTCCGCACCCTCCTCAGCTCCCCGCCTTTGAGTGGCTTCGGTCTTATTAGTGGTAAGCTGGGAGGGTTCTGTGGGGGCGCTCGCCGGCAGAGCTGGGCACTTTAGCCAACACTTCCGCAAATAGCCAATTCCGCCATGGCGGAAGTGTCATTTTGTTGGCGAATTAGCGTTGGCGTCAAAATGGCTGCCTATTTGCGGGTTTGAAGCTCTGGAGAGTACCTCCATGTTGCAAACCTCGGTCCGCAAAATAAAAATTCCAGCCGCCAGCCAGCCCTGGGCCGCTCCTGCAGCTCCAGCCAAAAAGGGTCATGTGACCAAGCCAACTACCTGTGTTCTGGAATCTAGGCCTATACATCGGCTCTTCACGTTTCACCGTTTCTTCACTTACTTAGTAGCACGCGTCGAGCTAACACCTACAACACACAACAGTCCAACCTGCTAGCACTTCAACTTTGTTTATATTTTCGGCCTATTGAAGTGTACATGGAGTCTACCATCATGCCTACCGCAACTGCCAACAGCATGGGGAGCAGTTCACCACCATCATCGATTCTGACAGTGATGCTGCAGAGCATGCAGAAATCGAGGACCTAAGCCACCCCTGGCCCCACCTAGAAACCTATGGGCCTGTAATTACCAAGAAGATGTCTCTGGAAAAGGGCTTTATAACTTTATAATCTAGCCTAATTTAAGATTATAAAGTTAGGCTATCGTTAATTTGATTGATAGCTTGTTAATTTTTAACCTAAACTAATGTTATTAGGCTACCCTAATCCCATCAAAATGCCTCAAAGCATGTAGGCCTAGGCTAAGTCTAACTTCTATATAGGCTAGGCTATATAGCCTAGGCCTAGGTCTATAATCACTAATCCCATCAAAATGCCTCAAAGCATGTAGGCTAAATAGTGCATGTTCTAACTTCTAAATAATTATAACCTAGGCCTATAGGCTAATTACTAATATAAGTAATTTTATTAGGCTAGGCCTAGGCTACCCTAATCCTATCAAAATGCCTCAAAGCATGCAGGCTAAATATTGCATGTTCTAACTTCTAAATAATTATAACCTAGGCCTATAGGCTAATTACTAATATAAGTAATTTTATTAGGCTAGGCTACCCTAATCCCATCAAAATGCCTCAAAGCATGTAGGCTAAATATTGCATTTTCTAACTTCTATGTATAGGCTAGCCTAGGTCTAGGCTATAATCAGTCAATCACTAATTCCATCAAAATGCCTCAAAGCATGTAGGCTAAATATTGCATGTTCTAACTTCTATATAATTATATAGCCTAGGTCTAGGCTGTAATCACTAATTCCATCAAAATGCCTCAAAGCATGTAGGCTAAATATTGCATGTTCTAACTTCTATATATAGCCTATAGCCTAGGTCTAGGCTATAATCACTAATTCCATCAAAATGCCTCAAAGCATGTAGCTAAATATTGCATGTTCTAACTTCTATATAAATTATATAGCCTAGGTTTAGGCTATAATCACTAATTCCATCAAAATGCCTCAAAGCATGTAGGCTAAATATTGCATGTTCTAACTTTAATAAACTGGATAGCCTAGGCCTAGGTCTAGGCTATAATCAGTCACTAATTCCATCAAAATGCCTCAAAGCATGTAGGCCTAGGCTAAATATTGCATGTTCTAACTTCTATGTATAGGCCTAGGCCTATAATCACACTCATTTTATTAGTGTCAAGTAGAAAGTGTTAATTTTGAAAGTATCATATAGGCCTAGACTAAATTAGCCTACAATAAAATTTTATTAAATTTTGATCTGAAGCTAGGCCTTTATTCTGAGCATTAAAATTAATAGGCCTAGGCTACTTTCTATTAAATTACTTAATCTATCTAAAGTAGACCTATCTAGGCATATATAGCCTATTGCCATTCCCAAAGGGGCGACCACGAATAAATTGCCTCCTTGCACCTCTGTGATCCGGCGTACCTCCTGAATGGTGCGAATTGCGAATACTGATTATTACTGAAGCACTCTCCCCATAAACAAGTTGCCCCAACGTTTTACTGCCCATGTGGGCAAACTAAGTGGCCTATGCTATATATATTAACCCTTTCACTGCAGGTGACGTTCTGGAATGTTTTGGCAATTTACAGCAATTTCCAAGCTTTAAAAGCCTGTATGTATATCCTTCAGGTCCATGGAAGTTGGGCAACATTATATTTAAGTAAATATATATATTTATTGACATTAGAGATTGAATTTATTGATTTACCCTTGATTCTGTAGTTTAAATTTAAAATTAATAAAAAACGGTTTGCGTTTGCATATTTGCATTTGAGGACTAGAAATTTCACAAGGTTTGCACATTTGTGTTTGCTGAAGTTATGTTCTGGGTTTGCTGATTTGTGTTTGCTGACTTGATTTTTTGTTTGTGGTGCCCAGCTCTGGCGCTCGGTTATGGCCTTGGCCTTGCTCGGGACCTTGGGGCTGTTCGGCCAGGCAGCTTGGGGAACAACAACAACAACAACAACACCAGAAGGGAACTTACTCATCACCATCAACAATTCCAAAGTCCAGGAAAATAACAGCAAGAAACGTAAAAGGCAGGACCCCCAACTCATCAAGGACACAACAGCCAGCCCAGACAAACGTGCTCGGGCTGTTACCAAAGAGAGTGACTGTCCTCCAACACCAGGAGAGGACATAATCGTCAACCACGACAATGCCAAAGCACCAAGAAAAGAGAGAAGTGAGATAGACAGGCGACAACAAGAATGGCACAACCAACACCGTATCTACCCTCGCCCTTGTTACCCGCCCCCGCGTCCCCTCTGGGACAAAAGAAACAAGAGAGTAGGGTCTAGACAGTTCCCCCCCACTCCAAGCCACAAGGAACTAACCGCCCTACAACATCCTACCCCTAGGCGCCTTTCTGATGCTCAACCACATCACCCCCAAGGCCCTGAGAAACGGTATGACTATGACGAAAGATTTTAGGATCGACATCTCAATCTAGAGCTGTTCTTGACACCCCGGGTAAAAGGACAGATTCAAAGGTTGAGGGCACAGTTGAAGAGTTGTTCAGTTGATCGCAAGGCGTAGACACAATTACGAGACTGTATTCACCCATGGATACTAATTATTTTGAGTGGGTATCAACAAGCTGGTTTATTAGAGCCTTCCAGGTGAAGTAATCTAATATTCTCGGCCTACCTCAACCCCGGTGCTATTGTGAATATAAGCAGACAGTCAGGTACTAGCAAGCTTTATCCGGGATAGACCAAAACAGCAAGAAATTCATCAAAGTATTTTTAAAGACCAGAGTAGACAGGAGTTCACTCCTGCGTTAGCTCGATTCTATTTTGTCACGGCTTGGGCTAGGCAAATTAGTTATTTAAGGTCCCAAACCAAAGTACTCGAGTTAAACTGTGCTAACCCAGTCATGTCAGAACAACCCCCACGGCCAACGGATCTACCCAAGATTGGATTACTAATTCTACACCATTGGATTAATTATTCTACACATCGAAAGTGAAGTTATTATACCGTAAAAGTTATAGAAGATCTAACTGTGAAAAGAAATTATACTTGGCGTATTATCAGAGAGAAAAATATATAAAGATCGAAAGTGAAAGCAATTAAAATATATCCACTGCGTATATGATAAAAAGTATTCTGGAAACATCGGATACGACGCACGTATATAAAAGCAAGAGAAAGGAAGCTCTAGTGAAACCCAAAGAAATCAGGGAAGTACCGATAATAATTCTGTTAAAATTAATAACAAATAAATTCAAGTTAACTTATGCATAAGCACCACAGTGATATAACATCAGAAAAATAATTACGTTCAGCTTCCAAATCCAGAACAACTCTACGCAGGTAAATACCAAAAGTTCACATATATAATTACTACATAACCATTCTAAGCACAGTGTAAATCCTCAATTGAAAGGAGTGCTATTATTATCTCTGAAATAAATCCAGGACAAGTGTAATCTTTCAGTTAGAAAGCGGTCCCTAATACTTACTTAGATATATCATAGAATAAT
Source organism: Paralithodes platypus (assembly GCA_032716605.1). Classification (NCBI taxonomy): domain Eukaryota; kingdom Metazoa; phylum Arthropoda; class Malacostraca; order Decapoda; family Lithodidae; genus Paralithodes; species Paralithodes platypus. Next base: position 37,615,662 of record CM064493.1, on the reverse strand, counting down.
TCAGTCTTGCGAGTCAACGTAGTGGAGCCTCGTTCGTGCACTTATTGTTTTGTTCTTGACCATTGTTGTTCTAGTTTTTTTACGTATGCGATATTCTTGTGCAAATAAACGGAATATGAATATACGTTGTGTGATAATTATCCTCTATTGTCTTTCTGTGTCTGTGGTAAAACAATAAAACTTCTCCAGTTAGGAAGAGCCCACTTGATCAAAACCAATTAAACCCCAGTAAAAAACCTGGCATAACATTGGCGGCAGCTGGTGGTTCTTGATTCGGGAAGGAAGTTGTTTGACACAGTAATCAGGAAAGAGATATAGAGCACATACGTCATCATGACCGCACGTTCACACATCCCCATACCCAAGTATGAGGAGGAAACGTACGATATTCGCACGTACCTAGACATGGTCCACCCAGTACTAGACCTGGCGTACCAGACAGATCGAGAGAAGATCTCTGTCGTATTAATTCACCTAGGGAAGGCCGCATCCTTGGTGACCGGACAAGTAACCCAAGAGTTGACTTGGTAAAACTTCCGGAAAATTGTGATAGACGCTGTAAAGCCATCACTTGGCTCTGTTGCAGCCATCAACAAACTCAACGCAGCCACGTACGGAGGTAATCTGGACGTGACCCTGGGGGAGATGAGCGAGTTGGTGAAAACTGCTTACCCCTAGACACCTTGGAGTAGCGACAAAAACAAATGTTCTGCGTGCTCTTAAGAATCTTGCCAGCAAGTGTCGGGAAACATTTCGCCCTCCACGATCCCGTAGGGTACGTAATGGACCTCATTACCATACGCAAGTTGCTGGAAAATCAGCCACAAACTTCTACGGTTGGAGCCATAAAAAAATTCCCCACACACCCGCCGGGTAACAAAAGACCCGGACAATCAAATCACCAGGGAAACAGACCGCAATACTCATCTCAAGGCCGCCCCCAACCCTCATCGTCAGGCCGCCCACTAGGAAATTGGCGAATCTATCCTACCCGCCAACACACCGCCTCGTCCTTACCAGAACTACCAACAACGGAACCGAGGCCCTCAACAAAACGGGCCCCCCCCCCCCCCAGAACAACCGTGACAGCCCCATCGTTATGGTAAATCTATACGATTTTAAAGCCTGTACTACCGCTTGCCCGATCCATGATATAAGGGATCAAGCTAAGAAGAGAATGTCGCTCAACAGGATCCTAGCAGCCGACGAACAATCCCAGGACATAGATACCGAGTATACGGATGAAGAACACTGTCCCCCAGAGATAATGGACCACATTCAAGCCATCAAAGACAACCCAAAAGAAGAGGACAACGAGATGGAAAACCCACCCCAGGGTTTTTAACCCTTGTCTAGCAGGGTGTTTTGGGCTCATTTGGGCATATTCAGGCCCTCCTGAATGATCAATCAAGTATCTGCATGAAAAGAAATGTATTCAGCAAAAAACTAGGTGCTAAAAGCTTCAAAATGAGACCAGAACGAGCTACGTAGCACTCGTGGTTCTCTTGCAGTGGTGCCACGAACATGGGAGTTTAGCGTATAGCGGTATATTTTTCCCAGCTATGCTCACTACTGGCTACACTGCCGGCCTCTCGAGAACACAGGGAACATGAGTTTAATGGGCAGTGGTAAGCCCTGGGAGTCGGCTGTCTGGCCCGCTGCGCTCCCGCCATTTTGCACTCGATTTTAAACCCTTTAAAAGCCTTAATATTTTTTTTTTTTTTTTTTTTTCTATATTCCAACTTACTTCCTCTCGGGCATAGGCTGAGAGCCTTAACATTCACCGCTTTTACAATGAACAGTGAAGCCTGTGAGGTCTTGTTCCAGTCTAGGGAGTGAGACATGTGAAGCACGTAGAGTACAACTAGCACCTGCCATCTTTCCTTCACATGAGGCACGGTGCTCACTCATGGCCTAAACGACCCCTCTCTGAACCACCTCGTTCCCGTGCTTCACTGTCCTCACCCCTACACTCGGACTCTCACACTTACCACACACAACGCCACCTGTTGAGCAGATAACTCACCAGGCATTGCACCCCTGTAGCATATTTTGAATATGGGAATATTCATAAAGTGCTATTTAATCATGGAACAATGAGGGTGGCTTTGTGGTAAGGCACTGATACTAGCACAAATTCCATCCCAATAATATCTTTCCCATGATACATCGGGATTGAACCCGGACCTTTGGATTACCTGCCAGTGGCAAGACCACTCCACCACACCTCCCCTGCTCCTACTTGCTGCAAATTGGTGCACGACTTGAGTCGAGCGCCGCCAATAAGGGTTTAAAAGCCTCCCCCGCCCCATTATTGCCTCGGCGGGGGACTTTGTACCATGGAGTACTCCACCCATCTATCACATAGCTAAGATAACGGGCGTCGCTGTAACGTCTTCCCCTCATCGACACAGGAGCCGCACGGTCTTGCCTGTTTAAATTCTTTTTACGAGCAGCATCACAAAAGATTTGGAGCACTGGCACGTGTTCAAAAACAACTTAATCAGTGCCGGGGACACACCTTAGTTAGAGCTATTTCAAGGAGAGAACCACGCCCCTGCCCGATCAACGACCCCCCCACAAATAAAAAAGCGCGGCAGGCAGGCCAGCTGTCAACCCACCCCTTTGTAGTTTTCCACTCCAACTGCACCCTCATATGACGGCTTTACATGGGTAATTAGACGTCGCGAGAAAAGTTGCAAGGTTCAACTAGACTGCGGAGACCGTTATAATTACATTTAAAACAAAGAAGAGAAAGCCTCCCACCCTCGAATCACAGAAATCTCCCCCCCTCCCCCCCCCCAAAAGCCTCCCGAAAGATAAATGGTCAACATCCAAGCCTAAACCCACTTCCAAGCCTACTCATCCGCAAACCACCTACCCCACCAACTACCATCTACCACCATGATGACCCCTGCTATGACCTCTCAACAAAAAAGTGAAGGGTAATATCCAGCTCAACACCACGATGGGTGGCCGATTCCAACCAGCCCATACAACACTCCACCATGGATATTCTCACCAAACCTTGTATTGAGTTTTGTTCACATGTGTTGGGGAGGTTCCTCTCACAACCGCTCTTCTAGACAAAGTTGAAAGGAAGGCCTTTCGTTATCATTAACTCTCCCGTCCACTCACCAACTCTCTGCAGTCTCTCTCTCCCATCCGCCGCAATGTTGCATCTCTCATCTGCTATTCTATCGCTACTTAATAATAATCAGTGTTCCTCGAGAGCTTATCCCAGTTGCATACCACCCTGTCCTTTAAAGTAGGGCACGTGGTACCCGTCCTTGCAACTCAATCCCACCCCTACTCTGTGCAAACTCTCCAACCCAAGAGTGAAACGTGTACTCTCAACTTATCTTCTAACCTCAAACAGCTGAGCTCTGGAACTCCCTCTCCCAGAATCAGTCTTCTCCCTCTTCCGAGTGACTTGAAATTGCTTCAAACTCTGTGTGTCCAGGCATTTTGGCTCGAATGTCCCTTGATTTTGGCCGCCTGTCCCACTCTTTCACTATGGGGGAGGCACCTCGCTAGTCGGCCCAGGAATTGCCTTTTGCCTCCCTCAATCACATAGAAAAAAAACAAAAAAAAAAACAGACTCCACCTCCAAGCAGAGAGATGCCGGATACCAACTCTGCCCTCGTTTCCCTCCCACCATGGGCGCTTCCACCCAGTGATTGCAAATATTTCCGATGAACCCCTCACCCTACCCAAGGGCCTTGATCATTGGAGATTTAGAGACCTTTCGAAGATTACCAACCTACGAGTTCCACACCAAGTTTTGCCCCCTGGTTTCCTTGCCCACCGATGGCCACCTTCACCTGTACAAAGCTTCAACGTAAACAACTTTCCTCCCTCCTCCGAGAAGTAACAGATGTATTTGCCCAATCCTGAAATTTAGAAATTGGGAAAACTAAAGTGGTAGAACCCAGTAAATTCATACGCGAACTGACTTCCCCTCCGCCAAACCTTCCCCGACGAAAGAACCCTCTACAACGTCAGGAAGAAGAGAGACAGGTACAAGAAATGTTGGACAGCCGGTATAAGCCACACCCTCTGTCAGTCCCCTTGTTCCTCTCTCAGCCGTGCGTCCCTAGTACGAAAAAGGACGGATCCACAAGATTCTGTGTGTATTACAGACTGCCTGAACGACGCCACCATCAAAGACGCCACGCCCTTGCCTGGTAAAGGAGGGGGAGAATCGATGACTCTCTCAGATTCCCTGCATGAATCGAAATGGTTCACTACTCCCTAGACCGTCCAGGCAGGGTACTGTCAGGTACCCATCCAGTACCAGCCCACCAACAAAGACTGCAATTTTCCAACTAGTGGCGAAACCTTGTACGAATTCAATGGTAGCTTCCATTATCAGGTCTCCTGCAATGGGTTCCAGCCACTTTCTTTCCTCACTCCTCACACTGCCCTGATGGAATCAGTCCTCAAGGGCCTCCCACCTGTAAGATGCCTAGCCTACTTTGACCAACGTCATAGTCCTAAGGTTAGACCTGGGAAGAACAGCCTCAGCGCCTTCGTCCGGTGTTGCTCAGAATACGATGCGCAAGGTCTCAAACTCAAACCATCTAAAATGCTCGTAGCTAGGACATCAGTGGATTTCCTAGGCCATGTGATCTTCACGCCGAAGGCACTCTCCTCTCCCCTGACCCCCCCAAAAAAAAGAAGAAAACTATCTGCCAATTCAAGCACAAACTCCTCCGACCACACGTCAAGGGCGTTTCAGCTCCTTCTTGGGTTTAGGCCGACCCTACTAGATACAGGAGATTTGGTCAACTGTTTGCTGAAATCGCACTCCCCCCCTACAACGAATTAACCAAGAAAGAAGAACCGTTTCGTGTGTACGCAAAGAACTAGACAAACCGCCCTCACACCTTAAAGACTCACCTGGTGCAAGCCCCAACCGTGGCCTTTCCAGACTACAGAGCAGCCATTTTCCGCCTATAATACGGACGTATCCTTGTATTCAATAGGCGCAGTGCTAGCCCAAATGCAAGAACCGCAGGAGAACACGTCAATCGCTTATTCCAGCTCCACCCTCAACCCAGGCCCAACGTAATTAAATGCAGCCACCAAAGAGAGTGCCTGGGTGTTATCTGGGCATTAAATCACTTTGCCGCTCCTTTTGTGAATCGCACTACAGTCGACCATAATCACGGAACCCCCAATCTCTGCAAATGGGCTCAGGAAATCAGAACCAACTCTGCCCTAACTTGTCCGCTGGCGAGAACCTTAGAGGTATTTGAATTTCGAAATCCATTATCGCCCCGGGAAGTTACACACCAATGCAGACGGCTCTGTCACGTTTTACCTGTTAGCACTGTGACTGTCGTCCAAAGGCTGCTGTGGCAAATGGCACAAGTAACCCTCAGTCCAACATAATTACCCAAGTTACTCCTCTCCCCCCAACGTTTTTCTATGGCCAAGATGATACCATAGTAACCCCTCCAACCTTAACGGTTTTTCTGCCGCCCAGCTGATCGCCATTCACATGACAGAGTGGAAATCAACTCTCACTATTACATTCCCTGGCCAACAAGAGAAACCCCAGTGGATTCCTAGAGAGATTTTTCTACAACTTGTAGCGACGTCGGTGATCAGCTGTACACCGAGGATCCTGGGGTCACATTGCAAGTGGACCCCCAAACAGCCCAAGGAAATGTTTTTAATAATACACGAAGGAAATGGGATACATCTTTGCTAAGCAAAGATTGCTCAAAGTCTTTCAACAGATTTATGTGGACTACAGGCCCCACCACACTGAACGAAGAAAATCACAGAAGCATGTAAACCCTGCAACCTAGGAAAAGTACCGGACACGGACACCCGGCCTGCAGGTAAACTTGCCGCTGCTAAAGCCCTGGCAAACTCCTTGTCCCTGGACGTTGATGGTTCCCTTTCCCCTCAATAAATGGAAAAAGATGTTGTCGTCACTATTTCGTCGACGTATATTCCAAGTTCATCAAACCTGCCCTGTTAAAGATCATCGTGCACTTTTTGTTTGCGTGAGATAGTACCTTAACCACATGAAATATTGGCAGTCTTTGGTCTGCCAGAAACCATTCTCATCCGACAACTGGCCCCAGAATTTACCAGTAAAAATTTTTTTGTGAAAAAAACTTTTTCTACAGCTAGTGGGCGGCATCAAGGTGTCCCCATTCTTTCCCCCTACTTGCCTCAAGGAAATTATTCCATCTGTGAGAGAAGGCCACAAGACAATCAACAACCACTAAGAACAAGACTCATCGCTCTCCAAACTCAAGACTGTTGCCAGCTCAATGAAAATGATCCAGTGGGGTATGAATTCCCTGTCCTCGAGAAGATGCAGCATCACGCCCCACGAAAGGATTTATGGTTGTGGACCCCCCTTACTCCTCCACCTTTCAGGACCGCTAGCTAAACCGTCAACCCCTACCCTTTGGACATCGACCATTTTGCAACACCTCAAGAACGTCCTCAACACCTGCACAAGTACACAAAGATACCGCCAAGTACGTCCTCCCCACCTCAAAAGCCCCTATGCCATCGACGATCAAGTGATGGTTGCCAAGTTACCATTGATCAACAAATTCTAGGACCCTCAGATATGTGGGCCCCTATAAGATCATCAAAGTGCCAAATCCCTATCAAGTCAGCATTAATTATCCACGGAGTGACTAGGGATACCGAAACCGTTTTTGTGAGGATTATTTTATCCCCGCCCCCTAATTAAGGCTGAAGAAAACTCCTCCTGGACCAACCAGCCCCCATACCCCAATACCCCCTTGACCGAAGCCCTCATCACGCCCCACTGATAGTGAGTTACCAACAAATATTTATTCCCCACGCTGTACCCCCCTTCCGTCCAATCCCTTCTTATTTCACCGCCCACCACCCCCACCCTCACCTCCCCACTCCTGCATTCTACAGTCCCCCCCAATTCCTCCCCCGCCATCGACCACATTTATGGCCCTATCCCCCCTCCCATGAACACCCCCCAAACTTACTACCCCCTCACACACCCCTTGCACGCAGACAAACCCCGAGCCGTACCCCACCCCACCGCCGTCCCAGACACACCCCTGCATTTTTCGAGACTTCCCGGCCAAACCTCCCCCCCGTCCGTAGTAGGCCTAAAATGCTCATCTAATAACATCCGCATGTCCCGCCTATTCACCACACAGCCTTCTAGTAGTAAACAGAAGAATATTCCTTCAACATCAAGTTTTCATCTTCAAAGTCTCCCCTCCCCGTACTCCCCCGTCATCTTCCCTCATATACTCAACCTAGTAAACAAACACCCAACTCGCCTCCTCGCCCCAAAAGGCCATATTTCAAAACCCCCTCACAAACCCAGTCCACCTCACACACCCCATTATCCCCTCCCGGATGCCTGGCAACACCCAATAAACCATACCCTCAAGTACCAAGCCTAGACCTCCTTATTTACTGATCATTAACCCTAAGAAGGCCAACCCCCACCCTCACTATACCCCAAACCCCAAACCCCAGACGATCTCCAACTACCCCCTCAACCAGTTATCACCATCACCATTCGACGGTCTTCCTCACCTCATCAACCCCAGTGGCTAACAACTAACCACGACCCAATCAGAGCCGTCTGGTCCAAAACCCCCGGGCTTCGTTTTATCTTCAATTCGTCCACCAACCTCATAACCCCACTCAGGGTCCCTAAAGGACCCACCCCCTCAACCTCACGCAAACCTCACGCCCCTTCGCCGGAGAAATAACGAATAGCAAATGTTTTACTGAGGCAAATCTGATGCCAGCCCCACCCACCGAATTCGTCAACTATAATATTATACCCCCTCACCCCTCGCCAGCTGAACCCCGGAGGAAGGAAACCACAGTCCTCTCCAACCCTCACTTCCCCTCTACTACCTCGACAGTGTCAAACCCTAAACTTCCAACCACCTCTGTAAGAAAAAACATGACGACTTCTGAGAAATCAAGCCCAAATCAAGCTCTTGCCACGACCCCTCTACATGACAATTTCATCAGCGAAAGTTTCGTGGGTCCAAGCCAATGACCAAGTAACGATGATGCAGTGGCCCTGGACTTACTTACTCAACAAAGCACTGGCCAACTATCAACGTGAATCCTACCTTTAAATATTTACTCATTTTAATGGACAGACAACAGCCGACCACAGGTCGACAATTTGGTGGACAACATCTAAGCTGGCCTGCCACGACATTATCTACGAGAACCCGACCTTGTGGGTTTTTTTTTATTTTACAGTCACGAGGTCGTGACTTTCATGAGGAAGAAGGTAGTGAAATAACAGAGCCGGTTACCCAAGCATTCACTCCACCACCAAGCTGTTTTTCCCCCCTCTCATCCTACCACACCTCCTCACCACAGTGGAAGAATTAGAACCCTTGGCCGAGTAGAGGAGAAGAACCAGGAAACGAAAGGACCCGGCGGAGGTTCCCCACCACCCCACCAGGTAACGCATCGGAGGGCAGGGTTCCCTTCCACAAAACCGCCAGGGGAAAAACAATTCATCTCCGGCTGTACCAACAATGATATACCCTCACAAATCCGGAACACTAATTGCCCACCATCAAATAGGACCACGCGTCCTCCAACACCAGAAGGGAACTTTTAACTACACTCTCAACCATCAACAATTCCAAAGTCCCAGGAAAATAACACTAAGAAACGTAAAAAGCAGGACCCCCAACTCCATCAAGGACATACAACAGCCAGCCCAGACACACGTGCTCGGGGCTGTTTACCAAAGGAGAGTGTACTGTCCTCCAACACCAGGAAAGGACATAATCGTCCAACCAGGACAATGCCAAAGCACCAAGAAAAGAGAGAAGTGAGATCGACAGGCGACAACAAGATTGGCACCACCAACACCGTATCTACACCTCGCCCTTTGTTACACCCGCCCCCGCGTCCCCTCTGGGACAAAAGCACAAGAGAGTAGGTCTAGACAGATTTCTCTCCCCACTCCAAGCCACAAGGAACTAACCGCCCTAACAACAACATCCTACCCCTAGGCCCCTTTCTGCGTGCTCGAACCACATCACACCCCCCGAGGCCCTGAGAAACGGTATGACTATTACGACAAGAGTTTTAGGATCTACATCTGTTCTTGACACCCCGGGTAGACAGGACAGATTTCAAAGGTTGAGGGGGGCCACAGTTTGAAGAGTTGTTCAGTTTGATCGCAAGGCGTAGCACCACAATTACGAGACTGTAGTCACCCACGGATTACTACTTATTTTGAGTGGGTATCAACAAGCTGGTTTATTAGAGCCTTCCAGGTAGAAGTAATCTAATAATTCTCGGCCCTACCTCAACCCCGGTGCTATTGTGGATATAAGCAGACACCAGTCAGGTACTAGCAAGCTTTTATCCGGGAATAGACCAAAACAGCAAGAAATTCATCAAAGTATTTTAAAGACCAGAGTATAACCAGGAGTCTCACTTCCTGCGTTACGCCTCGCTTCTATTTTGTCACGGCTTGGGCTAGGCAATTTCTTTTATTTAAGGTCCCAAACCAAACTACTCGGGTTAAACTGTGCTAATCCAGTCCAACTTCACGGACAACCCCCACGGCGCAACGATCTACCCAAGATTGGATTACTAATTCTATACCCATTGGATTAATTATTCCTACAACATCGAAAGTGAAGTTATTATACCGTAAAAGTTTCTAGAAGATCTAACTGTGAAAAGAAAATTATACTTTGGCGTATTCATTCAGAGCAGAAAAAAATATTATAGGTTTTGACTCCCTGTAAGGAGATAAGAAAACCTAATATTGAGTACTGGCCCCGTAATCATTGACGGAACATGCCTATTACATAAGGCATCCGCATTCACACACTAATCCGCCGTAGTTTGAATCTACCGCACAGGAGCATTTAAAATCTGAGGAGCCTTCATCATGAGGCGCGACGGCGACTCGCCTCACTCATGGCTTCAGGGTCATTATGAATTGGGTTTCCGATCGACACTCTTTACGAAAAAACTTTCGTAAAAATTAAAAATATAAAATAAAAGAAAATAAGAATAACTATTCATAAGCTTTCCCATCATACAATCGTTGGATGTACTTGTGCTGGAATCTCCTTTGATCAGACGCTGATTCAGGCGTCCATTTCTTCCTTCCACTTAACATATCAAGTAAAACCAAAATCCTTAATACATCAACCGAATGGGAATGGGATGGTCGTGGAGGGCCCCAGTCGTCAATGATTACGGGCCACTACTAAATATATAGGATTTTCCTTTATCTCCTTACGGAGTCAAACCTATAATTTATGCTGGCCCGCCATCATTGACGAACATGCCTGATTTCTAAGACTGGAGGGGGACATTCGTAATCATATCATAACTCTAGAAAAGAGCAGATAATCAAACAACCACATAGTATTCTTACTTTTGAAAATTATATATTTAAACATGGCGCAGCCCATATCTATACAAAAAAGGGGTTCAAGCAGGTGCGTGCTTCAAAGAAGCCTGCTTGACAAAAAAGGGTAACTCTGGAGATTCTGTGAACATACCTACCGTAGTTTACAAAGGCACCCCACTCAACGAGTGGTTAACAAAAATAACAAGTTATAAGTTTACATGTGCACATATAACTCCAAATAATATTCGTCTGGGAACATATTTTACAAAATATCTCCACTGTTTTAAGACTAAAAATTGCTTTCAACAGCTAAAACTACTACTAGACAAACCCTGTTGTTTGTACTACCAGTGTACTAGCAGCAATTTCCTCGGCCCTGGGCAACTAGAACAGAGAAATTTTCATATCACAATTATCCATAATTTGTATCACACGCTCTTCCACTCCGGCGGGGTCCTAGGGTGTCCTATGTTACCACTGACTGCAACCCCCCCCCCCCCCCCTTTTTCTTGAAAGTAAACAAAAAAAGGGGGAAAGGTGACTGAAGGGCCACCCTAGACCCTTCTGCCTTAAAGCTATACATGGTAAGGAAGGTTTGTCTCTAGCACTGACAAGTATCTAGTCAAAAACCGTAATGATTTAGAAGCCCACAATGTGTGTGAACGTAATATCTTCTACTGAAAAGTTTCTTCAGGAAATTGTAAAGAGGCTGCCCATGTTGCGTAAATCGTGGGCCCTACCCCACAACGCCGGGATTACTCTCTTTAATGACTCTCGACCAAAAGAGAAGCCAATCTCTCCCGGTTTCAGTAAGCGTTTACCCGTGTACTTGCTACCCGACAAAGCACCTTGGGTTTTAGAGGAGCTACCCCTCAAAGTATTTGGGTTGAGAGCTTGCCAACTGGACATAGATTATGGTGCAACCTTTCCCCTTTTTTAAAAAAACGCCGGCAACAAGTGAACTCCGGACAAACACTTTGTGGCACTGTGCTCATGTTCTTGGCTACAAACCTGGGGAAGGTGGCAATGGTGAAGACATTTCATTAAAGTCTACCAAACCTAAGGCAATTAGGTGTGTTTGCTCATTCTGCCGCCAGCTCAGCCCACTCTGTTTTTCCCGGTGGCCAAAGCCAAAAGGAATACAAGCCTTTTTTAAGAGTAATAGCAAAAATCTGCAGTATTTTGGTACAGGACGAGAAGTGAAGTAAAAGACAATGCTTTGTCCAGGAGACCGCAGTAGGCATGAGCTGACGGGGATGTGGGGCGGAGTTTAAAACGATGCTCTCATAAAACCTGTTTCCCCTCCGCTACCGAGTATGGAGAGACCCTGTAAGGTCTAAAAAGGGCACTCTAATCGCAGTTAAGTGACTTTTTTTAACGTTACCACCCACAGATAAACGTTTCTGCTCAAACAGATAATTCAAATAATGACATACTAACGCCACCTGAGGGCACAGTTTGTTCTGGTATTAGAATAATGCCAAGAAGTAAAGGCTTGCCAATGTGAATTGATACTGTCGTTTCGTAGACTGAGTAATATTGATTTATTAATTTTATGGGTTTTTCACATCTGTAACCAATATGGTGCTAGCCACGTTGGCCTCCTGAATGTCCATAATGCCAAAGTCAGCGAGGTCGCTAGGTTGCCACTCGTGTCCTAAGTGGAAATACTCGACCGGCGGAAGAACGACACCTGGTGCGGGCACCACGTCTTTAATAATTGCTGTTACCATAACTGCGCCGGCCCACAGGGGCGCGATTAGCGAGACTTAAGCCTCGATACTCTCGTAGCTTGTTCACTACGTGGCACATTAGTGACGGCGTCTGGCGGCGGAAACAGATTAGATGGAGCTCCATCTGTTTCCAGGTCTTGTCACTAAGGGGCGTCTGGCCCCCCTGCCGGCGTTTCTCGTCCGGCCGGGTGAGTATAGAGGGAGTTTGTGAGTCTCCTCGGATGGCGCCAACAGATCCACTTGTAGATGGGTAGAGCTCTGCAATCATTAGGTTGAAAATGGGGTTTGCTTGAGCTCCCATTCTACTGTCGTGCTCTGGTCGCGGGACAGAGCGTCTGCCCCAGAACTTTGGCTACCCTGGGAGGATAAGATGCCCATTGAAGATAAATGTCTAGCCTGTAACCTGGCTAGAGTAAAAATCTCTTCCGACACGTTTTAGCAACTTCCGTGATCTCATTGACCCCTGTTTCTGAATCCAGTGCACTGCATTCAGATTGTCCATTCTGACAGGCCACCGACTTTCCCCGTAAAGTAGAAGCCGTGAGCCTGAAGGAAATACAAGGGGACTAGTAATTCCTTTGACATTGATGTGGGAGATTTTCTAAGTGGGACCAAAGCCCCGACCCTGGTGCCCGGTTTGACTGAAAACCCCAACGCTATTGTGCCTGACGCATCCGTGTCCTACCCATACCGTTGGCGGAGGAGAGGTCCAATGACATTCACTGAGTGCAACATTTTCCCTCTTCGCCCAGACCGCTAGTAAGGTGTGGATTAATTTTGGGTATGGGCCATAATTGTTCCCCGCCGGTAAGATTGGGAAATATTTGTAGCCCTCCAATATTAAACGTTTTACTTTCAACCGGCCCAACATACAAGCAGTTAGTGCACTTCCAGTTGCTAGAGCCGACCAGAGACTCCCAGATCCGCCGTGGGGGGTCGTTTCATACTGTGAAGAAACATGAACAGTTTCCTGCGAAACCTTTTTTCCGATTGTCCACACTCTGGGGACTCAGAGTGAGAGCAGCTGTGTCCCAAACCAGCCCTATCCCACTGAACTACTCGTGAGGGAACAAGGTTATGACTTTACCAGATTTAGCCTTGAACCCTAGAGTTTTTGACATGATTAAAGTTATGTTGACATGTTTGATGCATAATTGCTCTGTCTCTGTCACCCCACCCAGCCAGTCGTCTAGGTACCACCCAATTCTTGATTCCTTGCTTTAACAATGGCATCAGGGCTTGCTCGTACTATTTTCGTGAATAAATCGAGGTTCCCGTTTCAAACCGAATGTCAGTCCTCTGACAAACAAATTTTTTATTGCCTGATCCTTAAGGCCAGAAACCTTTGAAATCTTTTGTTTACCGATACGTGCCAATAAGCGTCTGTCAGGTCTAGGGAACACATCCAACCTCCCGTCTGAGTTGTTAGCCTGATTTGGTGTACTGTTAACATTCCGGAATGACTCGTTGTGAATGTGAAGGTTCAGATACGACAGGTCTACGACCGTCCTCAATCTGAACACTGTCCCTTTTGGTAACAAAAAATAGCTTTGACGTTGAATACTCGGTAATTTTGAGGACCGGGATGATGACATTCTTGGCAATCATTTCCTGGACCCGTGACTCCACCTCTAAAGAAACTAGATTCGCCGTTGGCGGCCTGACGGAAGCGATTCGCCAGAGCCACTGCCAAGTGATGCCTTTGCGTGCCCCCATCCGTGCCCAAGTTGTGTCACGGCCATGCTTGGGGTGACACGTTCGGAACGACCCAGTTTTAGCAGACAAGGGTTTTCGCCGGCTGTAACTATACTACCTTCGAATCCACCGGCCTTGAGACTGGGACCGGGAGTGAGAGAGAATTTAGTTTTTTGATGGTGGTGTTTGTTGGTGGGGAACGCTTCGCCGGCTGGCTGGCATTGGCAGAATAACGGGCCCTGAACCTGGCTTTTTATAGCCGCGTCCTCTCTGCCCTGAAAACCTACCCTGTCTATGCCTGTACTGACCTTGAGGGGAGGAGGACTTAGGTGGATGAAATGGCTTAGATCCCCCCGGCTGAGCCTTAGCGATACTGGCTTGGGTTTGGGGGAAGTTAAAGGAGGGGTTCTTAGAAGGGGTGGGACTATGTTTAAAGGCCTGAGCCATATTAAAAACTGTTTCGCCACACTCCAGGGGACATTAAATAGGGAGTGAGCACTGGTGACATGACCACCTTATTCGCCATGCGATCATGAAGCTTCCATACCACGGACATCCATTCTGAGATCTTGTCTCAACTCTTACCGACCACGCCTCCAGCAAGGCTGTGCAGTATGTCACCCAATGATTGGATGGACGACTGAAGAAGCAGTCGCCCGGACAGTTCGACCGATCATCTGGCATCCGCGTCTGCGATTGCCTGAGTGGACCGGAGCAATGACTTTGCACCTGTTGTGACACTATGTATTGGAGAACAGGCGAAAAGCTTTCCCCCGTAGCCTAAATTCACGGTCTAGGTGAGTTGGGGTAGGGTAGTGAAAGGGTCTTTTAGTTCACAAGATTAATTTTAGGGGCAGCTAAGAAGGCAAACAAAGCTGAAGGGACTCCGCCGGCAGAACACACTGGCATGGAGACCCAGAATGAGTATCTTGGGGGATGTGGTGGGAAGTTTTGGAAGTAAAGGGGGTCGCAAAGTTTGGGGCCTCTGTCTCCCATTCCACCCAAGGTCCTGGAACCAACTGCATCCCCTTCAAGACTGGATTAGCGGCTGCGTCTGTGACGGTTTGCAAATCGAGTTCTGGAGTGAGAGCTGACAGTGTCTTAATGTCATTAAACCCATCATGCTTAGACCAGTCAGAAAACAATTTTGAAGCTGAGGCAGAGGGTAAAGCAGGTTTAGCAGTATAAACAAAATAGTCCTGGTGATAATAACTAGGTATAGCCTTGACATTGACATCCAATACATTCCCCAAAGTATCCAAGGCCCTTAATTTCTTAGATTTATTGCCTTGGACGACCCATTCCTGCGGCACTGGGAGTTCCCCTGACAAGGTAGGTTGGGCGAGCTCTGGCTTAGTGGGGGTCAAAAGGACCCATGACTCATCTGGTCCGTAAAGCAAGGGCATAGCTACCTTTCTGAGAGGAGCTTTGTCTAACTGGGGCGGATTGACATCCGTCATAACCCTTACATTCGAAGTGGTCAATGCCGCCGTAGCAGGCCTAGTGACCACCGATGGTGACATAGAGGGAGGGTGAGGGATCTGAGTCAAAGCAATAGAAGTCATCAGAAGCCGTACCGTAGAGCTTGTCGTGGGAGCTCCCAGGTCCACTGTAGGAGTTTCCGGCTGTTGGCCAAAAAATTTAGATAATGCATGAACTAGTAGCCCATCAATTTCCTGTGCTGTGACAAATTTATTTGATGATGTACTCAATGGTGAATAAATAAGATCTTGTGCGGCGTCTAAGCCTGAACCCGACTCTTGCACTTCCATATCTGATATAATTGAAACCTCGTCTTTATCATCCTGTTCCTCATGAGAGGATTCCGCCGAAGCTGAGGTACCATCTTGTTGCCAAGATAAGTCAGGAATAGAGGATGGGATCGCCGCGTCCCGGTGGACGTCAGCCACTGTGTGAATAGTTTGAGCCGGAAGCGGGTGGTCAGACACTGGTCGAGAATAACGCCAAACACCTAGGCCTTGGCCTACACTCCCTTGGGAGTCCGAAACACTCTCAACCACTGAGCTCCCTGAACTCTCCAAATCCAGGGTTAAAATGCTAATAGGTAAATCCTCTTTAGGTACAGGCACTACACTGGACCCCTGAGACCAAACACTAGCTCTGTCTGGGGTAGAGGTATGACGAGAAGTACTAGATTCTGGCGAATGTCGGGAGGCCTTTCTATCATGGGAATCCTTTCTTGAAGATTTATGGCTGCGGTGTGACCGTGAACTACTCGTTGATTTGGAGGATTTATCGCCGTGACCACTGGTGGAACCTTCCGTCTTACTCTTCTTACTCGATGGTGAAGAGGCAAGACTGGGTGGCTGGTGTCTAAGTGGTGACCTAGACCTAGATCTCGCCCGAGACGAGGAGGCTGCCGCCGGGGGTGTAGGCTCACGTTGACGTTTCGAAGTAGCTGGGGCAGGAGATGACACAGAACCCTGTCCAGTCTCCGTCGGCTTACGGATAGTTACTCGAGAGGAACGTTTAGGGGGAGGGTGCTCAATTAGAAGCCTATCCCAAAGTGGGACGTTATCACATTGAAGTGACTTATGAGCCACAATAGTAGTATAAGCTGCCATTTGTTGCCTAACTTCTCGTAAGGCGACCGCTGCAGTCTTATCATTGTCTTTTAAAACTTTTACACTGAGTTGGGAGCAAAAGGAACAGTTGCACATCACCCACAGACCCCTTGAACGGTCTAGACATTTAACACACTTGATACAAAGAGTGTGCGCAAAAAGAGGGATACCCAGCACAGGTTGGAGTAATGCATAAAGCAAAAACTGGGGCAAAGGTAGCCATGACAGTGACTGGTGGGAAAACTACTGCAGGTTCTGTATTGGTCCGCCGGAGCCCAGCCCTGGAAAAAAGAAAATTTCCAGGAATTAATGCTCATAAGGTTAACCCAACATGTTCGCACACAAGTGTTAATAACCCGCCGGGTAACGAGACGTAATGTCACAACGATCACAGCTCGTTACGCGGCGGGGTTCTATAAAGATTTCCGAATATCTAGACATGTCTTAAGAAAGTTAAGAATACCCTCTGACAAATATAAAAGACCAGTATGGCGTTTATAAACATAGTCTTTCTGGTGGTGACTGTTTCAAGATTCAATTTTGGAAAACAACCCCCCACAAAGACGCCGGCCCCTGAATTATTTTGCAGAATAACACTGGGCAGGCTGATACGAGATCTGACTAACGAATTGTCATATAGATCGCCGTATGTTGAAGGCGGCGATACACTAATCGTATCTCTCAATTATTTGGTTAACTAAATTGAATTGTAAATTCCTTATTTCCTCCTCCCAGGAGCACCCGCCGGGTGTGAAAAACTTATGAAAAAGATGTTAACCCTAATTGAGCCTTCGATCGCCGTATGTGTGAAGGCGGCGATACATATAGTATCACTAAATGGACCGGTTAACTAAACTGAATTACCAATTCGTTCATCCCACCCTACCAAGGTGCACCCGCCGGGTGAGATCTGATGTTTAAACGTTAACCCCATAAGTTCCTATCCCCACTTCTTTATAAAAGATCGCCGGGGAGGAAAGCCCACAACAACAGCTAGGTTTTTTCCTTTGGTTTGTAAAACCGGGTAGAAAAACTTCATAACATATGTCCGCATGAACAATGTTAGATGGGTACAGCCATTCCGCCGGGAATCAAAGGGAGCCTGAAACAGGCACCACCATAGAGACGCAGTCCTGGAGAGCCACAGACACCAACTCGCCGGGGACACGAGCCTGTTTTGAAACCACGCGTGGCCAAAACTCGGCTCTCGGCCGGGGTTTTCATGGTGTAACCGAGAAAAACCCGCCGGAAAGTAACCCACCCCGTCCAGAAACCATCTGAACGCACATAGGACCCGAGAGATAGCCAAAACACAACTATCCTAGGGCCCACAAACATAATCCGTGGAATTAGCCAATGCACAACTAATCCAGGAAACATAAATAGTCTGTGGAATTAGCCAACACACAACTAAACCAGGATACACATGACACAGTAGTACATATTTATAAATAAATCAATAACACTTGTACATGTGGCAAAGCTACGAGCGGCTGGCTAGGCCTAGGCAGACGGCACAAAAACGTTGAAATACAAACAAAAGAACTGGAAATATCACAACAGGAAACACCGCCAACACACCACTGTAGCAATAACTTCCGGCAAAGGGAAGACCGACTCGGGACCCAGAAAAAACTTCACTAAGTGAAAAAAATTACGCTGGGAACGTCAGCAAAACAAACGCTACCTCATCAGACAGATAGAAGGCAGCA
This sequence comes from Paralithodes platypus, assembly GCA_032716605.1. Classification (NCBI taxonomy): domain Eukaryota; kingdom Metazoa; phylum Arthropoda; class Malacostraca; order Decapoda; family Lithodidae; genus Paralithodes; species Paralithodes platypus. The sequence continues at coordinate 37,597,547 of CM064493.1, read as the reverse complement.
AAAAGCGCGCAAAGAAAGCCGCCTGCATCACACGCTAACTAACTGAAAAAGTTCACACATCCAAAACAGGACCACGAGGGTACATCCGAAATAGATGCCCCAAACACACGACCCAAAATACACTGCACTGCGGGCAACCAGCCCAGGACACTCCTGCTACGCATATCCTAACCTTACTCGATACATCCCGGAGTAAACAAATGAGAAAAAAATCACTAGGGACGCAGCAAATGCGGAACCAGCGGAGCGTGGGGAGACACGTCCGGGCGGGGTGAGCGCAGAGCAGAGAAGGAAGAATGACACCTGAATCAGCGTCTGGTCAAAGATCCACACAAGTACATCCACGATATGATGGAAAGCTTATTGAATAGTTATTCTTATTTTCTTTTTGTTTTTATTTTTTACGAAGTTTTTTCATAGTGAGAACCCAATTCATAATGACTGAAGCCATGAGTGAGGTGCGTGCGCTCATGATGAAGGCTCCTCAGATTTTAAATGCTCTGCGCGGTAGATTCAAACTACGGCGGATTAGTGTTTGAAGAGGATGCCTTATGTAATAGGCATGTTCGTCAATGATGGAGGGGCCACTAATAAATATAAAGATCGAAAGTGAAAGTAATTAAATATATCCACTGCGTATATGATAAAAAGTATTCTGGAAACATCGGATACTTCGCACGTATATAAAAGCAAGAGAAAGGAAGCTCTAGTGAAACCCAAAGAAATCAGGGAAGTACCGATAATAATTCTGTTAAAATTAATTACAAATAAATTCAAATTAACTTATGCATAAGCACCACAGTGATTTAACATCAAAAAAAATTACGTTCAGCTTCCAAATCCAAAACAACTCTACGCAGGGAAATACCAAACGTTCACATATATAATTACTACATAACATTTCTAAGCACAAGTGTAAATCCTCGATTGAAAGGAGTGCTATTATTATCTCTGAAATAAATCCAGGACAAGTGTAATCTTTCAGTTAGAAAGCGGTCCCTAATACTTACTTAGATATTACATAGAATAATCTATGAACTATGAGCAATGATCTGTGCAATAGGTGTTAACCAACATTGAGCAATAGCCTTAATTAGCCTATCTGTGTTATATTGTGACAAAATGTGATATGTGCTCTATTCTGTAAATAGGCCTACTGTATATTTTATTATATTGTTTCTTTATTAATATATCTTTGTGTATAATTATTATCTGTGCTCTCACGAGAAGTGTATGTGATATGGACCATTAGGTTGTACTGTATGAATGCCCTCGAAAATATCCCGCAACCCCAATAATGTACTACCCGAGTTGACGTCAGGTATAGTGTAAAATAGTCGTTGATAGGAAGTCCAATAAACTCATCACGTGAAACACCACGAGACTATCACCTGGTTCTTACAAATCGGACTAAGGTTACTATACTTTTGTACGTCCGTGGTAGTACAGTGGGTTAGCGCACGGGCCTGGTTGACCTATGGGGGTCATGGTCACTAACCAGGGTTCGAACCCCACCCAAGGCATCTCAAAACCTGTGGGTTTTTTAGGAGGGTTAAACTCCCTTCAGAGGTTCGAGCCCCGCGCCAGGCCCCAGGAAAGGTTGACCCTAAGTGGGCCTGGGGAGTTGTCAGGACAGAAAAATTCCCTTCACACCCAGCATTTCATTGGTGGCAGTCACGGAACGTGATCTGGTAGCTACATAGAGCACCCATCACGCGGACCCTAACAATATTGAGATTGCTGAGGTGATACAGCTACGATACCTTACGACCTTAAAGAGGCTAGGGACTAGCCTAGTTAAAGAAGGATGTAAGTAATGCCCTCGAAATATCCCGCAACCCCAATAATGTACTACCCGAGTTGACGTCAGGTATAGTGTAAAATAGTCGTTGATGGGAAGTCCAATAAACTCATCACGTGAAACACCACGAGACTATCACCTGGTTCTTACAAATCGGACTAATGTTACTATACTTTTGTACGTCCGTGGTAGTACAGTGGGTTAGCGCGCGGGCCTGGTTGACCTATGGGGGTCATGGTCACTAACCAGGGTTCGAACCCCATCCAAGGCATCTCAAAACCTGTGGGTTTTTAGGAGGGTTAAACTCCCTTCAGAGGTTCGAGCCCCGCGCCAGGCCCCAGGAAACGTTGACCCTAAGTGGGCCTTGTTGTGTTGTCATTACTCACCTGTAATATGAGGATACCAGTGTTGGTTATATCATACAGAAGCCGTCACTTTATCTGCCATATACAGTATGTTATTCATGTAGGCCATATTATCCCTAACTCGTCGCAAACTTGTCAATAGAGGGGATAAATGATACTGTGAGGCAAACTACATCTTTACTGTAAGAAGACGAGAACAGAGCACAGAGTATAAACAATAAACTGTTGATGCATAACATTGATCATAATAGTATTGGATTCCGTATAAAGGATTCGACAGCTATAAATAAGGGATTCAATTCTTCTTGTAGGGTGTCGGATCCTTACCTTCAGTTACTTATAGTTTACATCAGTTTTCTTTGAAGGTATACTAATGGTATACTAAAATTACTAATACATTACATTCCTTCCCCCTGTGAGAAAAGTAAAAGCACACATGCAGTAGGGTACTCTCATAAAAATAATGATTCTGTAGAATTATAACATAACATATCTACATTTTTAAATCTTAAAACTTAAGTTCTTTAACTTAACCTACAGATCCAGCTTTTCTCTTGGAACACCTCGGTTTTGCCTGTTAGGTAGTACCCTACGAGTTGCTGGAATCTCTGTGTCTTGGTTAGTGTTATCTGAGATTTCTGTGTCTTTGTTAGTGTGACCTGTTTCTTCACTTGTCTGTCCATCCACATTTGTGTTATTAGATTCTGAGTGTCGTGTGAGCTGCTGATCAATGTTAACTGTGTGTGGCTGTACTGGTACTGGTGTGGATATGATTGGTTGGTCAGAATTAACTGTGTCTGGTAGTAGTTGATCAATGTGACGTCTCATAATCCTTCCTTCCACTTCTACCTCATAGTTCATGTTACCTATCTGTCTTGTGATCTTACCTGGAGACCACTTGTGTGCTGTGTTATACATCCTAACTTTGACCGGACATGAGGAGTGAAATTTCTAACTTTACCCTGTTGTTCTAATTGTGTCCACTGTTGGTTGTTGAGATGTATCTGAGTGTTTGGCATCATCAAATCCATTCTATTCCTGACTCTCCTTCCCATCAGCAAATTTGAAGGTGTTTGTCCAGTAGTGGCATGTTCAGTAGTGCGATAGGTTAGCAGAAATTTACTGATGCAAGTGATTACATTGGAAGGTATAGCTCCCCGGCACTTCATGTTGCGTTTAAAACTCTGACAAACCTCTCTGCCTCTCCATTAGTGCTGGGTGGTAAGGAGCGGACCTAGTATGTTGAATGCCATTCACCTTTAGGAAATCAAGAAATTCCACAGAACAGAACTGAGGGCCATTATCTGACACAATGCGCTCAAGTAATCCATGCGTGGCAAACACTGGCATTAAAGCCTTTATTGTTGCTTGTGAAGTAGTTGACTGCATTGGAATTATCTCTGGCCATTTACTGTATGCATCCACTATGATCAGATATGTATGACCTAAAAATGGGCCAGCAAAATCAATGTGCAAACGTTGCCATGGATGTCTAGGCAATTCCCATGGATGCATGCGTGCTGGCCTGGGGTCGTTTTGTTGTGCTGAGCAACTAGGGCATCCCCTCACATGTTTCTCAACATCTTTGTCCATCCCAGACCACCACACATAACTCCTGGCAATTGATTTAGACCTTACTATGCCTTGATGATCTGCATGGATTTCCTTGAGAACCTGGTTTTGCATAGATTTTGGAATCACTACTCTGGCACCTCTAAGAATACAACCTTGCTCTGTGGTAAACTCGGACCACACTGACAGATATGAATGGCAGTCTCCCTGATCTGACATTAAATTACGACTTGAAGTTAAAGCTTGTAGAACTTTTGATAGTACTGGGTCTTGGTTTGTGTGTTTAGCTATGGTCTGTGCTGTGATAGGAAGGTTGTAACTCTCAATTAGAAGTATAGTACTGTCATGGTCAGATGGAGCTTTATCCACTGGCAAACGTGACAAGGCATCAGCATTTCCCATCTTACCGGTTGGCCTATACTCTATATCATATGAGTATGCGGCTAGTGTGATAGCCCATTGTTGGAGTCGGGCGGCTACTGGACTGGGTAAGCCCGCCTTAGGTCCTAAAATGGCTAATAAAGGTTGATGGTCAGTAACTAGTGAGAATCGTGTTCTTCCATACAAATACATGTGGAACTTTTTTACACCATACACTAGAGCTAATGCTTCCTTCTCAATCTGGGAGTAGTTTCTTTCAGCTTTGTTTAGAACACGGGAAGCAAATGCAATGGGTCTTTCTACACCATCTGGCATGACATGAGCAAGTACTGCACCAATACCTATTGATGAAGCATCACACACCAACTTCACTGGCAAGTCAGGTTGAAAATGAGTAAGGAATCTAGAAGATGTAATCTCTGACTTTATCTGCTCTACTGCAGTTGCACAAGAATCTGTCCAGTTCCACTGGGTATTCTTTTGTGTGAGCTGATACAGTGGACTAGCTATAGTGGCTAAATTAGGAATGAACCTACCATAGAAAGTTACTAAACCTAAGAATGATTGTAACTCACCCACATTCTCAGGCAACTTGGCATCTCTGATTGCTGTAACTTTCTCACTAGTCTTGTGGATACCCTTGTCATCAATTCTGAATCCTAAATATTCTAAGGATGATACTTGAAACTGACATTTATCTTGGCGGATCCTCAGTCCATTGTCTCTGATTCTCTCTAAAACTACCTTTAGTCTCGCCTGATGTTCTGCTATATCTTTACCTGCTACTAATATGTCATCAACAAAACAAAATGTACCTGGAGACCACTTGTGTGCTGTGTTATACATCCTAACTTTGACCGGACATGGAGTGAAATTTCTAACTTTACCCTGTTGTTCTAATTGTGCCCACTGTTGGTTGTTGAGATGTATCTGAGTGTTTGGCATCATCAAATCCATTCTATTCCTGACTCTCCTTCCCATCAGCAAATTTGAAGGTGTTTGTCCAGTAGTGGCATGTTCAGTAGTGCGATAGGTTAGCAGAAATTTACTGATGCAAGTGATTACATTGGAAGGTATAGCTCCCCGGCACTTCATGTTGCGTTTAAAACTCTGAACAAACCTCTCTGCCTCTCCATTAGTTGCTGGGTGGTAAGGAGCGGACCTAGTATGTTGAATGCCATTCACCTTTAGAAATCAAGAAATTCCAGAACAGAACTGAGGGCCATTATCTGACACAATGCGCTCAGGTAATCCATGCGTGGAAAACACTGGCATTAAAGCCTTTATTGTCGCTTGTGAAGTAGTTGACTGCATTGGAATTATCTCTGGCCATTTACTGTATGCATCCCTATGGTCAGATATGGCCTAAAAATGGGCCGGCAAAATCAATGTGAAAACGTTGCCATGGATGTCTAGGCAATTCCCATGGATGCATGCGTGCTGGCCTGGGGTCGTTTTGTTGTGCTGAGCAACTAGGGCATCCCCTCACATGTTTCTTGTTATGCCCTGTTTTTCTACAGGTTTAACTTGGGTAATGTGAGTTCTAATTGACTGGGTATATAAGGCTGCATGCACAATACAAGATATGAGGAATAGAGAACACAAAGAAACACATGGTAGCAAGTTACACGATCACGTTTATTGATATACCACTGCAGAATACTTGTGTAAGACAATATAATAGAATCGAACAACACTAGCATAAGTGGATCTGGATGGAGCCTAGTCTCCCACTTCCAACGTTCAGGTATTAATCTTCTGATCACTGGCTTTGATTTAACAGGTTTATATACCGAAGACCATCAATGTTACTTATAGAATCATATTCACTGTTAGATTTCTTACTGGTAGCTCTGGTGCACAAGTAGTAGTTCACAGACTAGATTAGACACGCGTATTTTAGAGCACAGGAATTCTAGTTACCTCAGGGGGTACTGATCTAAGTTTTCTATTCTTGTCTCAGAAATACATAGAACGCAAATCAGTGGGCGAACCTTCAGATATTACTAGGGTTTCCTTCTAGGTAATAATATCTGGGCATATGGTTGATTACGAGAGTTAGTATCGCCTGTTAAATAATGAACACTGATACGCTTAGCACTTCCTAATTGAATGGTTATATGAATTATACTGGGGCAAAGAGATAGCCACTTCGTAGAAATATTAATTAGTGAATCTCTAAACAGCACAGTAATATGTAGTACTGCTAAAGGGAATCTTAGGTAGCATCTGATGGGTCTGGTCCTGGTTATCTTGCGTCCATGATGTTGGGGGCTAACGACTGGTTCCGCGGCCGTCCAGGGGGCCCATATGTGTGAAGTTCTTAAATACGTGGGCAGGTCCTTCTATCCAAATCTGCCACGGAGTCTGCCGGCTCTGGGATCTCACTCCGGAACAACACAAGGGCAGAGCTAGAGGTAAACTGCATGGTAGTGACCACTGGTTGGTGTCTAGCTTTCAACTGATTTGACTGGGGGCGGAAGCTAGATTTATAGGCTCGGTTCTGGGCCCTGTAGACAGTAGGGATCTCGAGTCTTATGGACTGATTTGAGCTCTCAATAGATATGGGGACTAGGTAAGATGGTATTTACTGTTGTGGCACATGGCTATAGGAAGCCTTTATATTTTCATATAACTGAGCCTTAGTAAGAGGTACTATTTTGGCTATACTGGAAGTATTTAGGGGAGAGAGACTGGATCTACTTTGCGAGGAGGATGGGGACAGCTGTGATAGGAGCGTCTCTCTAGATTGTTCAATCTTCATTCTATGGTATAGCTGAGGTGCTAATTTAGTGATCAGAGCATGCAAGAAAGGTAATTGGTTTATTGTGAGTTAATAGAGGTTAGTAAAGGTGTTAGTCATGCATGGTTAGTTCATTGATAGGAAGAATTCCTGTGCTACCTGGCAATGACTCGGAAGTCAAAACAGGGGCCAGGTATACCTCCGCGGGGGTGGGGGTCTCCCTCCTCGGGTGGGCAAAAAGGGGGAGCTGGGCGCCCTCTCTCTGTGATAGTCGTCCGGCGGCTGTGGCTAGGGGCTTGCCATATCACCAGTGTTTGTAATAACCCTCTGTGTATGAGACAGATGTGGGTGTCCTTAATACCAAAACCGAAGGTGCCTTAGCTAGCTGGTTTTACTCAGCTGGTTGTTAATTGTAGGGTTTGCTGGATGTGGTGGAGACTGGGTTGCTAACTCTGCCACATTTATCTGGAAGTATGGCAATAGAAGTTAGTTACTGGCGGGGCGGCTAGCCTCGCACCGACGACCATTGTGCAGGGTTGTGAATGGGTTGTAAGAGAATAGATGGCATGCAAGGGGCTAGTAAAGTTCTAATGTTGTTCTGGCCTACTAAGTGAAGGTAGGCTGGATAGGAGTATATATATAAAAGGTTGGAGAGCGTTAGCAACGCACAATTCAAGGATCTTCAAGAGGTATGAGAGAGAGGCTAGGTCGGACAAGAGTCGAGAAGCGCGGGTGTCTTAATGAGAGGGGGGGGGAGAGTTCAAGGGCTACAGGGAAATTTTGTCCCTAAGGTCCCTGGGCGTGGGGGTGGCATTAGGCTACAATTGATATGGAAGTTTGAAAAGGCAGTAGAATACGTTAGCCAAATGCTACCGGGGAATGCAACTATGGGGTGGTATATGAGTCTGGAAAGATAGAGTTATGTGATCAGTCCGAGGGTTATGGATACTATTAGTTGGCCCTGGGAACTGCGTTTTCTATTAAATATAAATATACCAACAACAGCGGCAGTTCGTAGGGGTACTTAGTTATTGTTTCGGGTACTTATGACAGATACTGGTAACCAGGTTATCTTATACAATCTCTGGTTGGGGTAAGAGGTGTAAGACACGAAGTAAATTGGCGTAGTGTGGACTGTGGATACGAAGGAGGCAAGGGGAAGACGTATGACAATTGTGGGAAAGTAAATGGAAAAAGGTGAACACAATGGCGGATAAAAATACTTAACCTAAGGATTGAATACATAGATTTATGGGGCGATGGGTCTTCAGAAGCTTAGTCTGGCAAGACAAGATGTTAGGGAATGTTAATATTAATACTTAAACTAAGGATTGCATACATCGATGAACAATGACATTATAGTCGTCGTCCTAATAAGGTGATGAAACCTGGTTGATCTGTACTTGGCACAATACGACACAAGGACAGTGCCGCTATGTCGCATCAATGCTGGTGGCAGTTAATATTATAGACTTAGTTACTAGAGGAACAATGCAAGGGGCGACTGAGCACGGGTTACATATATCTATACTCGTCATGGAATTGATATACGAGGTCTAGGGACAAGCGTGGGTGTTTTAACTTCTAAGATATATAACATCTACTTCTCGGATGTAAGAACATACATAGATATAATTATGGCTGTCTGATGTGTTGGCATTGGCTCAACGTCGGGACAGGGCATGGGTGTTTTTAATATGAATGTATATTCCTGTTCATCATCTTTGTAGTTAGGAGTGTAGGAAACGAGGGGGTTAGTGTACGTGAGGTGTGGAAAATGGTCAGTTTAGAAAAGGTAAATGGGTGCAGCCTGGAGCTGCTTAGCCCTGCGGGCTTGGGCCTGTCTGAAATGGCTGGCTCGGTCAGCTGGTCCTTTCGTTCTGTGGACCTTTCCTTTGGTGTTTCTGTGTGGTGTTTGTTCGTGGCTTCTGTGGTGGGCTTCTCGTTCTGGGGCATTTTACTTCCCTCTCCTTCATTATAGGCTCGTCCTCGAGCCTCAAGGGTGAAGTAAAAAGAAGCATAGTCAGAAAAGTGTAGGTTAACAAGAAAAGTAGTATGACTAAGGGAAAAAAAAATATATACAGTATATGGAAAACATGTAAATTTATAGAATCATGCCCAATCGCTTAGGAATTGAAAACAATAAAAAAATCAAGTACAATAATATCCTCATCATCATCAGGGGGGGTTATTTAGGGTTGCCGTTAGTCTGGGTGACGGTCTGGTAATAGGGGGTGGTGGTTGTGGCTTTGACCTTGGGGTTTCACTTTCACTTTGGAAGGGCGGGGTGGATATACCGTTAGTTCTTGTCGTTAGGAATGTGGGTCTGGGGACGAGCTGGCCCGGAGCCAGTTTTGGAGGGGGGTCTAAGTGGTTTCGGTCGGGGTCAGTGATAGGTGGGTCTTAAAGATGAAATGGGCAGGTCGAGTCGGGGTTGTTGTTGCGGAAGAGGTTGGTGCTGGGGAGGGGTTGAATTGTGTAGAGAGTTGTGGTCGTGAGTGGGGTTTGGGGAAGGGTGAGTAAGGCTGAAGGTTGAGAGTTTACTATGATCGGGTGGTTTGGAGGTTTGGGGTGTGGGGATTTGATAGGGAGATGGTGGGGGGGGGGGTCTGGGCAGGCAGGGTTGTGGTTTGAGAGGGGTTGAATTTGGACTGATTTTATTTTCGGGAGAGACATGGATGGGATTTCGAGGAGTGGTTGAAGTTGAGAGGTTGATTATGTTGTTTGGAGCGAGAGAGAGAGTATTTTGGGGTTTAGCCAAGGTGGAAAAAGTTTTGTGGTTGGATTGGGGCGGGCGGGTGGGGTAAGGGTGAAGAGGGGGAGGTTGAAAGTTTAGCTGGGCTCATGATGGTGGGGGACCGACTGGTGAGCAGGTGTTCGGTACGCATGAGGGGGGGAAATCACTTTGGTGGGGGTCACGCGTGAGGGGGGGATTAACGGCGCGTGTGGGAGGATCAGAGTGGTGGGGTGTGTCGGTGGCAGTGACGGTTTACTTAGAGGTTATCTGGGGTTGGTGGGTTTGTCTGTCATGAGGGGGTGAGTCAAGTGTGGGGTTTTGAAGTTTATTAGGGGTGTGAATTGTGGGGGGGTGGAAGGGAGCTACTGACGGAAAACTGTCACAAGGGAAATTTTGTTGGTGGGGGAATAGCTGAGTATTTCTGGGAGAAGGGGGGGAACATGGTTGGGTCCCTAGGTCGTCACGCGTGAGGGGAGGATCAGAGTGGTGGGGTGTGTCGGTGGCAGTGACGGTTTGTTTAGAGGTTATATGGGATTGGTGGGTTTGTCTGTCATGAGGGGGTGAGTCAAGTGTGGGGTTTTGAAGTTTATTAGGGGTGTGAATTGTGGGGGGGTGGAAGGGAGCTACTGACGGAAAACTGTCACAAGGGAAATTTTGTTGGTGGGGAAATAGCTGAGCATTTCTGGGGGAAGGGGGGGAACATAGTTGGGTCCCTAGGTCGTCACGCGTGAGGGGAGGATTAACGGTGCGTGTGGGAGGGTCAGGGTGGTGAGAGGTGAGCGAGTTAGGAAACGGGATTTGTTGGGGGGACTGCGGCGGGTTGGTGGGGGAAGAGTTAGGTGTAGAACAGGGGTTATTGGTAGAGGACTGATGTATTGATTTGGGGTTGTTAACAGGACGAATTTGGGGAATTTTCTTGGTGTCAGTCTCGGTCTGGTTAAAGGTTATGTGGGACTGGGGAGGATTAGTGGGGGCAGAGTTAGGCATAGGACATGGGTTATTGAGGGAGGAGTGATGTACTGATTTGGGGTTGTTAACAGGACGAGTTTGGGGAATTTTCTTGGTGGCAGTCTCGGTCTGGTTAGAGGTTATCTGGGACTGGTGAGTTTGTTTGACATGAGAGGGCTAGTCAAGTGTGGGGTTTCGAAGTTTTCTAGGAGTGTGAATTGTGTGGGGGTGGAAGGGAGCTACTGACTGAAAACTGTCACAAGCTACCGACGGAAAACTGTCACAAGGGAAATTTTGTTGGTGGGGGGATAGCTGAACATTTCTGGGGTCATGGGGAAAATATGTTGTGGTAGGCCTACATAGGTAGGCATAGCTAGAATACGGGGCTTGTTGGGGGGGTTGCGGAGGGTTGGTGGGGGAAGAGTTAGGTGTCGAACAGGGGTTATTGGTAGAGGACTGATGTATTGATTTGGGGTTGTTAACAGGACGAATTTTGGGAATCTTCTTGGTGGCAGTCACTGTCTGGTTAGCGGTTATCTGGGGTTGGTGGGTTTGTTTGACATGCATAGAAAAAGGATGGGGGTTATGGGGTAACACAATTGATGGAAGATGAACGTTTGGTGGATGGCTGGGCAGGGGAAAATTTAGGGATGGTCAGAGAGGATAGAGGCAAGGAAGAGTGCACTGGGGTTGGACTTTCACCGGATGTCATTTTGGAAGGGTGCACGGAGTCTTGGATAGGGGCTGAAGGGTTGGATAGGGGATTCATCGAACTGCGTAGGCATTCTTCTCTGATGGAGAGCATATGTTCTTCGAATAAGCCATACGGGTCGAGATGGGCGGTGATGTGGGGTGGGAGGATGTTTAACAATGCGGTGAATAAGAGTTCATTTTGTTGGTCGTAATCTTCATAGCTATACGTGGTCCTCACGTATCTGTAGAGTTGTATGAGGGTCACATTTATATCCCCTTCATACTTGATCTCGTTGACTTTTATTATTTTGGGGGCGACGGGGGAACCCAAAAGTGGATCTAAGGTCCGGATCACGAGGGATCGAAACTGGTTCCAGGTAAACTCTGGCGTATTCTGTGTCACAGTTTGGCGAATAAATTCTTTATAGGTAGGCTTATCAACAAGTTGGGAAACGGCTTCTCCCAACTGTATAATATCCGAAATTGCAACGGCGATTTTTTCGCGGTCATTATGAAGTACCACATCGTACACTGGCTTTATTATGTCTAAGTAACTGGTGATATCATACATGTTTACATCATACTTGGGAATGTGTGCGAGTGGCTGAAGATTTCGCGATGTTGCCATGCTTCTACTGTTCCAAACTTGCAGTGTAATGCAACCTTTTATCCGAATCAAGAACCACCGCTGCCGCCAATGTTATGCCCTGTTTGTCTACAGGTTTAACTTGGGTAATGTGAGTTCTAATTGACTGGGTATATAAGGCGGCATGCACAATACAAGATATGAGGAATAGAGAACACAAAGAAACACATGGTAGCAAGTTACACGATCACGTTTATTGATATACCACTGCAGAATACTTGTGTAAGACAATATAATAGAATCGAACAACACTAGCATAAGTGGATCTGGATGGAGCCTAGTCTCCCACTTCCAACGTTCAGGTATTAATCTTCTGATCACTGGCTTTGATTTAACAGGTTTATATACCGAAGACCATCAATGTTACTTATAGAATCATATTCACTGTTAGATTTCTTACTGGTAGCTCTGGTGCACAAGTAGTAGTTCACAGACTAGATTAGACACGCGTATTTTAGAGCACGGGAATTCTAGAAACCTCAGGGGGTACTGATCTAAGTTTTCTATTCTTGTCTCAGAAATACATAGAACGCAAATCAGTGGGCGAACCTTCAGATATTACTAGGGTTTCCTTCTAGGTAATAATATCTGGGCATATGGTTGATTACGAGAGTTAGTATCGCCTGTTAAATAATGAACACTGATACGCTTAGCACTTCCTAATTGAATGGTTATATGAATTATACTGGGGCAAAGAGATAGCCACTTCGTAGAAATATTAATTAGTGAATCTCTAGACAGCACAGTAATATGTAGTACTGCTAAAGGGAATCTTAGGTAGCATCTGATGGGTCTGGTCCTGGTTATCTTGCGTCCATGATGTTGGGGGCTAACGACTGGTTCCGCGGCCGTCCAGGGGGCCCATATGTGTGAAGTTCTTAAATACGTGGGCAGGTCCTTCTATCCAAATCTGCCACGGAGTCTGCCGGCTCTGGGAATCTCACTCCGGAACAACACAAGGGCAGAGCTAAAGATTAACTGCAGGGTAGTGAACATTGATTCGTGTCTAGCTTTCAACTGATTTGTCTGCGGTCCGTAGCTAGATTTATAGGCTCGGTTCTGGGCCCTGTAGACAGTAGGGATCTCGAGTCTTATGGACTTATTTAAGCTCTCAATAGATATGGGGACTAGGTAAGATGGTATTTACTGTTGTGGCACATGGCTATAGGAAGCCTTTATATTTTCATATAACTGAGCCTTAGTAAGAGGTACTATTTTGGCTATACTGGAAGTATTTAGGGGAGAGAGACTGGATCTACTTTGCGAGGAGGATGGGGACAGCTGTGATAGGAGCGTCTCTCTAGATTGTTCAATCTTCATTCTATGGTATAGCTGAGGTGCTAATTTAGTGATCAGAGCATGCAAGAAAGGTAAATGGTTTATTGTGAGTTAATAGAGGTTAGTAAAGGTGTTAGTCATGCATGGTTAGTTCATTGATAGGAAGAATTCCTGTGCTACCTGGCAATGACTCGGAAGTCAAAACAGGGACCAGGTATACCTCCGCGGGGGTGGGGGTCTCCCTCCTCGGGTGGGCAAAAAGGGGGAGCTGGGCGCCCTCTCTCTGTGATAGTCGTCCGGCGGCTGTGGCTAGGGGCTTGCCATATCACCAGTGTTTGTAATAACCCTCTGTGTATGAGACAGATGTGGGTGTCCTTAATACCAAAACCGAAGGTGCCTTAGCTAGCTGGTTTTACTCGGCTGGTTGTTAATTGTAGGGTTTGCTGGATGTGGTGGAGACTGGGTTGCTAACTCTGCCACATTTATCTGGAAGTATGGCAATAGAAGTTAATTACTGGCGGGGCGGCTAGCCTCGCACCGACGACCATTGGGTGCAGGGTTGTGAATGGGTTGTAAGAGAATAGATGGCATGCAAGGGGCTAGTAAAGTTCTAATGTTGTTCTGGCCTACTAAGTGAAGGTAGGCTGGATAGGAGTATATATATAAAAGGTTGGAGAGCGTTAGCAACGCACAATTCAAGGATCTTCAAGAGGTATGAGAGAGAGGCTAGGTCGGACAAGAGTCGAGAAGCGCGGGTGTCTTAATGAGAGGGGGGGGGGGGGGGAGAGAGTTCAAGGGCTACAGGGAAATTTTGTCCCTAAGGTCCCTGGGCGTGGGGGTGGCATTAGGCTACAATTGATATGGAAGTTTGAAAAGGCAGTAGAATACGTTAGCCAAATGCTATCGGGGAATGCAACTTTGGGGTGGTATATGAGTCTGGAAAAGATATAGTTATGTGATCAGTCCGAGGGTTATGGATACTATTAGTTGGCCCTGGGAACTGCGTTTTCTATTAAATATAAATATACCAACAACAGCGGCAGTTCGTAGGGGTACTTAGTTATTGTTTCGGGGTACTTATGACAGATACTGGTAACCAGGTTATCTTATACAATCTCTGGTTGGGGTAAGAGGTGTAAGACACGAAGTAAATTGGCGTAGTGTGGACTGTGGATACGAAGGAGGCAAGGGGAAGACGTATGACAATTGTGGGAAAGTAAATGGAAAAAGGTGAACACAATGGCAGATAAAAATACTTAACCTAAGGATTGAATACATAGATTTATGGGGCGATGGGTCTTCAGAAGCTTAGTCTGGCAAGACAAGATGTTAGGGAATGTTAATATTAATACTTAAACTAAGGATTGCATACATCGATGAACGATGACATTATAGTCGTCGTCCTAATAAGGTGATGAAACCTGGTTGATCTGTACTTGGTACAATACGACACAAGGACAGTGCCGCTATGTCGCATCAATGCTGGTGGCAGTTAATATTATAGACTTAGTTACTAGAGGAACAATGCAAGGGGCGACTGAGCACGGGTTACATATATCTCTACTCGTCATGGAAATTAATATACGAGGTCTAGGGACAAGCGTGAGTGTTTTAACTTCTAAGATATATAACATCTACTTCTCGGATGTAAGAACATACATAGATATAATTATGGCTGTCTGATGTGTTGGCATTGGCTCAACGTCGGGACAGGGCATGGGTGTTTTTAATATGAATGTATATTCCTGTTCATCATCTTTGTAGTTAGGAGTGTAGGACACGAGGGGGTTAGTGTACGTGAGGTGTGGAAAATGGTCAGTTTAGAAAAGGTAAATGGGTGCAGCCTGGAGCTGCTTAGCCCTGCGGGCTTGGGCCTGTCTGAAATGGCTGGCTCGGTCAGCTGGTCCTTTCGTTCTGTGGACCTTTCCTTTGGTGTTTCTGTGTGGTGTTCGTTCGTGGCTTCTGTGGTGGGCTTCTCGTTCTGGGGCATTTTATTTCTCAACATCTTTGTCCATCCCAGGCCACCACACATAACTCCTGGCAATTGATTTAGACCTTACTTATGCCTTGATGATCTGCATGGATTTCCTTGAGAACCTGGTTTTGCATAGATTTTGGAATCACTACTCTGGCACCTCTAAGAATACAACCTTGCTTCTGTGGTAAGCTCGGACTACACTGACAGATATGAATGGCAGTCTCCCTGATCTGACATTAAATTACGACTTGAAAGTTAAAGCTTGTAGAACTTTTGATAGTACTGGGTCTTGTTTT